>BTPG01000002.1:164507392-164847392 GCA_036245525.1 Semisulcospira habei
AGGGGAACTTGCCATTGCCAGTCAACAGTAACATCTAGTAACATTTCAGAACTGTAACCACTTTCCCTACCCGCAGTGGACGCAGACTGTGTTTTTGAAATCATCGTAAATTCAACGTCGACGTCAAAGGAACGTGGATACAAAGTGGTTTTGGTTGAGCAAGAGGCATAGATCCTCATGAGCCCCCGCATTTGCAGGGACCCACGAGGATCTATGCCTCTTGCAGTTAGGTGGTGTTCAGTTTTTCTCTAATGGCCAACACCCCCCCCCCCCCACCCCCCCCCCCCCCCCCCCCCGAGTAATTCCGATGATCTGCGTAAGTATGTTCGTGGATGTTTTCTTCAATTTGTTGACTATGAGCATGTCCTGTACAACATTTTCCATCAATCAAAAGAAACACACTGTGTTGATTGCAAAATGAATAAATGGTGTTTTTCCTCAGTGCTAGCTACCCATTTTACTCAGCTGAAATTTACTCAGCGGTAAAGTGAACTGTTAAAATGTAAAATAGTCAGGGCTCATAAGGCCTGAGTGACTAGAGGCCATGTTTACTGCTGTCACACTGGCACATTCAAACAAACATGGACAATGTTACTCTGTCTGAGAATTTTGTGCGGATAATATAATCTCTTCCTGCATCATTTATACATTTCCGTGCCTCATGTGAATCAATTCCCCCTTGCCGATATAAAGGGTTGGTTGAAGCCAGTGACTGCAATGACAAACGGACTGCTGATGCCCAAACCGTGCAATTCCCACATGGCGTGATCTGTAAAGTAAGGGCACGTAACTGGCGCACTGTCAGAATGGTGGATGACTTCCCGTGATGGCGCCCATTACAATGACGAGATAGTTGTTTATCGGTGACGGCTGCAAGTCGTTCATTTTCTGGGACGAAGTCAGATGATAAATCGACCATGATGGCTCAAGGGTAGTGCCTGATTAGCTTGGCGCCTGGAGGCGCCAAGCTAATCAGGCACTACCCTTGAGTTGTCGTTATCGGATCCATTTTCACACTTGGAGTCTGTAGAGTTCAGCACGTGAGTCTTCATTGTGCACTATTACAGCTGTTTGCGCAACACCAGGCGCCAAGCCATTCTGGCACGACCCTGGTCTATCATCATGGTCGATGCATGTTTTGTACTATTAGGCTTGAATCTGGCCGTCAATCTGTAACCCCTTCACTGCCAGGATAAAAATGAACACGGTGATCTAGCTGCAAGAGGCATAGATACTCATGCTCACTCGATTCTATTCTTCTTGCTGACACCACACTGTACCCATCTTCCTTGGCCAACAACTGTGTCCCATTGGCGATGAACAGACGAAAGGTTTAGACACATGCGACAATATGCGACTACTGACATCAGTTAAACCGCTGTATCTAAAAAAAAAAAAATAAGCAGGTAAAAATCCCTAAAACCTGTGTGGGCTTATGAGGATCTGCGACTCTGAAACTGTGAGACGCGAAGGATATATATTCAAGGATTAGAGTTGTCAGCCTCTTAATCTGCTATATTCTCTGGAAGTTTTCAAGCCATCCTCTGAGATTTCGCATGCAGTCAACCAGCGTGGACATAAGTCATGTGCTCAGACATTGAACTGTATTGTCATCGACGCATCCTGCTGGTTAAGATTTCAAACAAATTCATTCAGCTGAAAGCATTTCTCAAAAAATACGTTAAACCCTTCACTGACGAGAAAAACTCAACACCATCTGCAAGGGGTACAGACCCTCTGGAGCCCCCGCAAATGCGGGGGTTCATGAGGATCTGAACCTCTTGCTGACACCTCTTTGTATCTATGTTCTTTAGAAGGCTTTATCTCTTTGGCGTTGGATTGACAATTTCAAAAATACATTGTGCGTTCACTGACATTATCGTGATTATACAATTTAGTTTTTATGGCGACATTATCAAAATTCTCACATGCTTGTAGTACACAGATAACCGAAAAAAAGCGCTTTATTTAACAATACGCAATAAGTATTTAGTTATTATTGTAGTTTAACTCCGAGCAGGCGACTAAGGCCATCACATGGCGGAGGACGAAATAGCCTTATAACCACCACCACAACCAGCCGCCACCACCACAGCCACGACCACCGCCAACAACACATGCAAATAACGACTATCTCCATGACAAAATAACTTTAGCGGCCACTGTAGTATCTTTGTCCCACAGGAGACCACAAGAGAACAAAGTTCAGACACACATACTTCCATCTCGTTCTTATCCATTTTCTGAGGATGCACAGATCTTGATCTCTGCGGGCAAGAGGCGTAGATTCTCATGAGCCCCTGCGAATGCAGGGTCTCATGAGAATCTACGCCTCTTGCAGATGGTAATCTATTGGTGAGAGACTAGGTACTTTGCTGTAGAGTATGAATATCTTGACAGTTGAATTTATGTTGGTTCCGGACGGACGGCCCACCGGGACTCATTTTCGGCAAGGGCTGTTTTTGTCTTATCACACCCGCGGGAATCAGACATGAAATTGGCGCTGGCAGGATATAAATCATACTGTCTATGGAAGCTCGTTTAAGACAATAAAAAGAACATTTTTCTTTTCTTTTATTTGGGAGAATTCACATTTACGTTTTTTTTTTATTCATCTATTTTTCCTTTGTAATGTTAAAAAAAACCACTGTTATCTATAAAACTGTCTTAAAAAATCACCTTGTTTCGTGTTTAAAACAATAAGATATAATTTTCTTCAGCAGGACTCATCGTCGTATTTCATTTGTTACATGCTTTCAACTTTTTCTGCTTTCCATAATCCTGTTTGAGAAAGGACGTTTAAAACAATAAAATGGCTTTTAAAACTTCCTTCGACAGAATTGATTTTCGTGCGATTTTATTCGTCTTATTTTTTTCAACGGCAGTTTTAGATTTTGAAAGGAGATAAGAGTGTTTGTTTGTTTGTTAGTTTGTTTGTTAGTTAGTTAGTTAGTTAGTTAGTTAGTTAGTTAGTTAGTTAGTTAGTTAGTTAGTTAGTTAGTTAGTTAGTTAGTTAGTTAGTTAGTTAGTTAGTTAGTTAGTTAGTTAGTTAGTTTGTTTGTTTGTTTGTTTGTTTGTTTGTTTGTTTGTTTTTTTGTTTGTTTGTTTGTTTCATCAGAGGAAATCTTTCATGAACGCATATTCATGCCCACCAGTGCTCGATGGCTTAAATCCTCTACTGCCGAGAAAACTGAACATCACCGTGGCCATTTGCCAGTGGTATAGATCAATGTAACTTGCTGAAGCCACTTCGTATCTATCTGTTCATTCGGCGGCGGGGGCTCATGAGGTGCTTTGCCTTTTGCATTTGGGTGGTGGTTCTCATTTTTTTCGGCAGTGAAGGGGTTATGGGCTTTGAAGAAGGTAGACAGACCATGACAGCTGAAGAAGGTAGACAGATCATGCCAGCCTAAGTAAAGTGGTTAGGCGCTTGTAAAGTTTTATATTCCCGTACCCTTTGCAGGTGTACTCTTCAGGTTCGACCAGACGCTCTACCCTTATTATTTCTAATGCTTCCAGTACAGATCCACACGGGGAGTACACCACAAATACACTCCTATTCAAACGAGTAGCTTCGCATCTCGTTTGAATAGAAGTGTACTTGTGGTGTACTCCCCGAAAGGGACAAGGTGGGAATATACTGGGAGGAACTCAAGTTCTTACGGGGAGGCAAGTATATCGTTGATTGTGCAATTGTGGAGTAGTGTATCTCCCACAAATTTCAATTACTCGATATGCATCGATAGCATGCGTAGTCTAACACAAGAATGATGAGTTTCTCTGCGGAAGCGAAAAGAGCAAGTCGTTAAACAAGTACGCACGTCATCCTACATGCTGTGTTCATGCCATTGTCCTGAGATTATGACACGACTAACGCAAGTCAACTTTCGTCCAACAGGGTTTCTGCATATCGTGCCTGTATCTGATACCTTAATTTCTCCAGCCTCTCAGGAACCAGTTCTTTGGTGACTGTTACGATTGTGGTTGTGTTGTCCCTGTGAGAGCATACATGTGTTAATCGTAGGAAACGATCCGATATTTATTTGAGCTATCATGGTTACGTATCACCTACCTTTTCAGTGAGATTCTTTATCGTTCGTGCATGATAGCGGATTTGGCTTTGTTATGATACGCTAATTTTAGTCCGGAATCTTCTAGAAAAGTCGCACGGAGAAGAGCGGTCGATTTTTGTTTTGCGTAGATTAGTTGAGAATGAACCAGAACGTTCGAATCAGGGTCGCGCTGTCTAGTGACATCGTACATGTGACGTCAAAAGAGTAAGGAACATTTTTGTAACACAGTAGCAAAGTTGCTAGTCATAGTTGTTTACTGTGCGCGTGAAATTAGCAGCCGTTCTTTGTGTGTTGTGAAAAGTCGTAAACGGTTTGCCATATCTTTGTGTGATATCATTACATATTGGGATTTGGGGCTGAAATGAGCAGTCGAATTTTGTAAACCAGTTTAGTTATTCTAGAAAGTTCTTTTTTTTAAGTTTCAGTTACGTGTTCCGTTCTGATTGGTTGCGTTGAGTAAATTCCTTGGATTATTCTAGAAAGTGTTTTACTATAAAGTTGGTGCTGGGAGGCACGTGTGTACATTGTCACGCATTGTCAGTTGTAAGGACACACAGTTTGTCGTAGGTACGTGGCCCGTATAGGGTGTACATTGTGAGAGACACTGCGTAACGGTGGTGTACGTTGTATAAGAAATTTTGTTGTCGCCAGTGTGGACATTTGAAGAAAAGACATTGTATCAGTGTTGGTGCATTTGGAAATGCATTGTGTGGAGATCGCATCACTGAATTAAAATATTGTTGGAACTGTTACTCCAGTATTGTCTACATCCTTAAGCCACGTGTGACGGGTTGCAGCTGAATGAAGTTTATTTAAAAGAACCTTACGTGCGTGCGTCTGGTGTGTTTATCATACTACGACTACGACTCCACCACGTAACCGTGACCCTTACACCCACAAGACGAATAACTCATTACGAACCTTTGCTGGATGCAGGGACCGGAGCCTCGTAACAACCTATCCCTTTGTACAGTGCATCTACAATCGTTTGCGTCGCCTATGATCTGTAGTTCCTATTGTAAATTTGACTATGATAGCTACTGCGTCCCTCTCACGTACTTGCCGCGATGCCAATGACTTTTTGTCGCTGACAAAGGTCTCGGTCCCAAGAATTGTTCCACCAGTATCATTTACACTTAGGTTCCTCAGTTTTGGATATAAGGTCTGGAGGGTGTTGGTGCTTTAACTTACAAAATCCTGGAACTGACTTCATAATTGCGGACAGAACTCTCTCTGGTCAATGCCTTCTCTTCCTATTTCACCACAAACCGAACGTTCAATATTCTCTCTCTGCCTGTGAAACATCGACGTAAACGAGTCAGCAAGAGGAATAGATCCTCATGAGCCCCCTCAATTGCGAGGGCTCATGAGGATCTATTCCTCTTTCAGCAGGGTTTTGTGTTCTACAGTCCTGAGTGTGCATATTCACCGCGCGCTGATCCGTTCATTTGTTTTCGTCTGCTGTCGACGACGGCTGTTATGTAATTGTCATCTCGTCGTTATTATCAGCCCATTGAAGGTACTATATAACACTGTAGCCTATTGCCTTATCCAACCCTTCCATCTGCAAGAGACGTAGCTAATATTCACGCGAACCTCTGCAGAATCTACATATCTTGTTGACCACCATGCTCACTCGACGTCTAGTGCATGCTGCAGATGTCTATCAAACTGGGAGTGGTACTCCGTACGCCGGATTGGTCAAGACACACGAGAAAGAAATAACTTAACCCCTTCACTGACTGACAGTGATCGCGAATTGCGAGTCAAAAGCGACTGGCCACTGATCGACATTAGCGTGAAGAACGCAGATGTCAGCGAGACAAAATGAAGCCTCAATAAAACTACAGCGGGAGATGGATCGAACGTGATATTTCAAGGGCAGCGCCAGATTAGCTTGGCGCCTGATGGCGCCAAACTAATCTGGCGCTACCCTTTAATTATCACGGTCGATCCGTCTCCTGAAACTGGTAATAGTTGTGAAGGGACACTTCTAAAATTTCGGAAATACGGGCTTGCGTGTTAAATGGGTTGATACTCGCTATTGCGTACTAAACAGGCTGAATATTGTAAATGATCGGTAATTCTACCTGTGAGCAGTAGCTTTTGTGGTTATTAATCTCGACAACAGATAGAAAGGAAGGTACTGCGTTCACTACGACTTCTTCTAGTCTTGTCATATGAACAGGGTTAACCACTGGACACAAATTATATTTCTGAAAATATTGCAGACTAGAGAAAAAGTTACACATCTTGGGTGATTTCTAAACGGGGCACCGAAAGGCGTCTGGACAACTTTTGATCCCTTTGGGATAGCGGACTGGCAATGATTCCGAGTGAGAAATGAATGATGCCAGCAAGAGGCGTAGATCCTCATGAGCCCCCGCAGACGCGGGGGCTCATGAGGATCTATGCCTCTCACAATTATCAGCAATTCTTCGTATCCCTGCAGTGTTGGACTGGAACCAACGAAAATGATCTCAGTCTGGGGCGCATAGATGTAACACAAAAAATCGATCCTAGCAACAGATGCAATCAACAAGCTAATACGAATTCGTATCTCTCGCTAGTGAAAGAGCTGACTGGACGAAGGATGGCTTCGGAACACGCAGTCGTACCGTCAAGGAAAAACAGCATCCTACATTTGAGGCATATCTGAAGAACTTAAAACATATATAGATTCCTACAACTGCAGGGGGCTCATGTGCGTCTGTCTGAGTCTTACAGTTGGAAGGACTTTGTCGAGGAACTGTCTAGGAGAAACAGCCATATCGTGTCACCTCAGCTGACTTTCGCTGGATTCTCGGTTTCTTTCTAAATACTATCAATTCACATGCACGTACCCGTCGCGTGCGATCCCTCTCGTCGCTATAGTGCCACGCGAGGGCTTCTTGCATATATTATTGGTTGCCGATATCTAGCAAGCGAAGTAGTGCATTGAAGGCATATATCCTCATGAGCTCATGCAGAACGCAGGGGCTCATGGGGATTTGTGCCTTTCACATTTACATGACCTGCGACGGGCTACATTAACGTTTCATCATCATCATCTGTGTTTTCTCACGCGGAGAAGATGGCGGGAGTTTAGGCGACTACTTGTTTGAGGTGGAGTCTCCCATGGTGTCGTTCGGGTCCAGAAAAGTGAGTAAGCTCCCTTCCCTCGGCGTGTTCATTTGGGACATTGAGAGCAGAAAATTAAGTTGCGGTCTCGCCGATATCAAACACTTGGTTTTGCAGTCTCCCATCCAGATTCTTCCATCTGCAAGAGGCATAGTTTCACATGAGACCCTGCATCGCAGGGGCTCATGCGAATCTATACCTCTTGCCTTGATACCAACATTGGCTGCAGCTGTGTCTCGACCCGCGCGTCCGGGTTAAGTGTACAACTGATGAGTCGAGCGCACACGAGAATCAGAACTAAATTAATTCTTCGTGCTGGTGGTATCCTGGTTTGTCGATTGTACGCGTATCGTATCTGAGGACTTCCAAACCATCGATTTGTCAGCCACTTGTTTCCCTTGGCCTGACCCATGCACACATAATCCATAAACAATTACCTGACCCTTCAGTCCTTTGAGTTTTGCAGTCAAGTCGTTGATTCACAACCACACCTTTTTAAAGTCAGATGTTACAAATGTTTTTGTCGACTCTCGATCGACCAAATCGGACGCAATTTCGGCAAGGTTTGGTGCCGTGTTTTGTGGGAAGATATTTAATTTAAAATCATTTCTACTGCATGTTACAAACAGGTAAATTCTGAGGATATGTTAATTGCCTATATAAGTCATTTGATTTTGGTTTTGGTATATTTATTTCCTTCCACTTTTAATTGTTCGGATGCAATGCTATTCCAGACAGACATGTTTGTAACCCCTTCACTGTTGTCATAGAGTGAACACGATCCAGCTGCAAGAAGCATATATTCCCATCAGCTCCCGCGTTGCCTGGGCTCATGAGAATCTATGCCTCCCTCTGAGACCAAAATTTGAAATCATGTTCTATGGACGGTTGTGGCTTTTGGTCGTAGGATGAGCACAGATTTAACTCACTCAGCCCGATGGCCGTATTTCCCACATTTTGGAGGCGTCATCTAATGACTATGCACCTGTTGCAGGAGATGGATCGACCATCATAATTCAAGGGTAGTACCTACAGGCGCCAAGCTAATCTGGCACTACCTTTGAATTATCATGGTCGACCCATCTCCTGCTGTAGTGCTTCAGGGCTGAATGGGTTGAGAAACAAATTATGCGTCTACTGGCAGGGAAGAGGTAAAGGCACTCGATGCTGTCTATAGGTCCTAATTACCATTTTTCCTACATTGAGTGATTTAAAGCGTGTGTGTGTGAAATAAGGGGAAATAAGGTGGAGGGGGGGGTGGGGTGGAGGTAATGGGGGTAGGGGATGTCAATATCCGGCCAAAATCCAAAAGAGAACAAAGTGCGTACTTGAAATACGTTGTTGCGCAATTTAACCTCTTCGAGTAAATGTGGACATCACTCAACTTCAAGAGATATAGATCCTCATAAGCCCCCGCAGTTGCGGGAGCTCATGAGGATCTATGTCTCATGGTGAGACCAGTTTTCTGCCTTGTTCCTTGGACGGTCGTGCGTTTGATCAGTCAGTCTTTGGAGAACTAACTGAACAAAGAGTTCAGAACCAAAATATGCGTCCCGGTGGCAAGGCAAGGGGTTTACCTATTTCTACAGGTGTATTTACACATTTCGGTCTCGTTCCGAAGACAGGTCGCAAAACACAAACAGTCCTGCCTAAGTTCGTTACCGTCACTCAGTGATTCCATCTGCCCGAGACATAGATTCTCATGAGCCTCTGCAGAGACATGGGTTCATGAGAATCAACGCCTCTTGTTGACAGAGATATAACTCCCAACCCCTTCACTTTCAGCGGACGCAGGTTGTGTTTTTATACTCATTGTAAAGTAATTTAACGTCAAAGATTTCGAGCGGTTAATTTGAAACGTGGATACAACATCGTTCTAGAAAGAGACATAGAGCTTCATGAGCCCCCGCAACTGCCGCGGCGGGCAAATGAGATTCTATACCTCTTGCAGTTTTTGGTAGTGTTCAATTTTCTCGGCAGTGAATGGGCTGACTCCGTCAGACTGAGAGTATACTAATCAGGGTTAACCGCTTGTCTGCCAAAAGAAAAGCGAGAACGATATAACTGCAGGAAACCCAGATCCTCATGAGCGCCAGCAGTTGCGGGGGGCTCATGAGAAACTATGATCTTGGGACACCTCTTTGGGTCCATGTTCCTGCGACGGCTTGGGCTTTTTGGCATTAAATCAAGCAATCGGTGTCAATTGGCAGTAAATAGGTTTGACGCACGATTGCACCCTGCATCATTTGCCACCGAGGTATGCGTCCTGATGTCCACATTTCCTTCCGGTGAAGGCTTAAAATCTCATGAGCCCCAGCAGGACCTGCTGTAGCCCATGAGGCTCTATGCCTTTACCTAGCAAAGTCTGGCTTACGTGCGTGTGCGTGCCACCGGTTCCATTTACCGCCAAGGTAGAACTCTCTTCTTCAAGTGACAGGTGAGGATAGGCAGGGGAGAGGCCACTCCATGTCGGCAATTGTTGTCAAGAGGAAGGAGGTGGTCGTGGTGTGTAGGGGAGCGGAATCCAGTTTCTATGCCAGCAAGGACCTTAACCCATTTAACCCCAAGGCCGCATTCCTCAAATTTTAGAGGTGTCATGTAACAACTATGTGCCTGTTGCAGAAGATGGATTGACCATGATAATTCAAGGGTAGTGCCGGATTAGCTTGGCGCCTGAAGGCGCCAAGCTAATCTGGCACTACCCTTGAATTATCATGGTCGATCAACCTCTTACTGTAGTGGGGGGCTAAATGGGTTATCTCCTTTACTGCCGAAAAAAAAATGAATACCATCCATCTGCAAGAAGTATAGATCATCATGAGCCCCCGCGACGACGGGGGCGCATGGAGATCTATACTTCTTGCTGAAACCACTCTGTATCGATCTTCCTTTCGAAGTTTGGGGATTTCAGACATTGAACTTACATTGATTTCAAAAACTTGTCTGAATCCACTGACACAAAAGAGGTTAATATATTCCATTGTCTTTGATGCGGCTAGTGCCTATTTCCTTCTGCAAAGGCAGAGAGACACTCAAGAGCTCCTGCTGGTACAGTGGCTCATGATACCCTATGGCCTTTTGCTGGCAGTGGTTAGCGCTGTTCAGTATGTCCTTGGGGGGGAAATTCTTTAGCCAGGTTTTTTGTTGTTGTTGTTGTTGTTTGTTGTTGTTGTCTGCATAAAACGTAGATTTTCAGAGGTCCCTGCAGCCTCTACGGAGACTCATAAGATTTCACGCCTCTTCCTGGCAGAGATTGGTCTCACTTATATCTGCGGGTCCACGATATAATCGGCTTTAGTCTGCAACTGACGACAATCTTATTTATTATTATTATTATTATTATTATTATTATTATTATTATTATTATTATTTATTATTATTATTATTATTATTATTATTATTATTATTATTATTATTATTTATTTTGTTGTTATCTTTTTGGCTTTTTTAACAGACACAGACGCAAAAGCCGCATGTTACATGCAGAGCACAGATCGTACACATGTAAAGTATCTGTGCGGTCGACGTCGGCCAGATGACCTTTTGCTCAAGTACGTTTCACAGCCGTGCGCAGGCCAACGGCGGCCGTCGTCGGCCCGAGGACCTTTCGTATACTTGGCTCACGACAAAGCCATCTTCCAGCACTCCAGGTGCCAAAACTGCTGGAGACAGGCACGTCACGACCCCACTGGACTGAGAAGAGAAATTCAGCGTCAGTCAAATGCGGAACTCCTCATACGCTCCTTCGCCCGAGGGACACAGGATGCGGTGAATTGTGTGCTGGTCTGTGATTTTGAACCTCATGGCCTACGGCCGTGAGGTCCAAAATCACAGACCAGGACATATTTTCAATCGCCGTTGAGGTTTCTTTGAAATCCCGATGAAAGATTTCTATCTGGCGCATCTGCGTCTGTATTAAAAATAAAATAAAATAAATAAAACTGTGATATCACCGATCACTGCATCCGCAAGGGGGACACAAATAATAATAATAATAATAATAATAATAATAATAATAATAATAATAATAATAATAATAATAATAATAAGTACTTGTATAGCGCCTAATCTCGGATTAGAGCTCTAGGTGCTTACAAAAAACAAATTGTACAAAAATAACTAATTACAAAAACGTAATTTACAAAAAGTATTTTTTTTTTAATACAACGCACCCTATAAACAATCTATAAAGTCACCATTCAAAAATGCTACGCTTATGGACTCATACTCGCACTCACGCACGCGCGCGCGCGCGCGCACACACACACACACACACACACACACACACACACACACACACACACACACACACACACACACACACACACACACACACACACACTACTTCTAATAGAGATAGAGATGACTTCAACATGAACAGGTCTGTGACAAAAGTCATTCGTAGCAGACAGAAAAGAAGATGAGTCTTTAGGGCTTGCCTGAATGCCTCTATCGAATCCACATATTATCTCAGTCCGCGTGGGAGGTCATTCCAAACAACTGGGCTCCGGTACCTGAATGACCTCTCACCGAACGACTTTTAGGATTACGAAGATTAAGAACTGTGATAGCTCTATCCACCTAAATAATGGTCTTTAATGACAGGTGATCTCTCTGCGGGATGGTTGCTCAAAGAAGGTGCCGCTACTGTTTTCTGTTACAAATGTAAATAACACAACAAAGAATGAAACATGCTTAGAAAAGACAGTTACAACAAAAACAGCGTTTAGAAAAGACAAATGCAACACACTTGTGTTGTAATTGCCCTTTCCAAGAATGTTCCTTCTCGTTTGGGTTAATTCAATCTGCATTTTACAAGCTTGGCAGTCAATTTTTTTCGTCTGGATTTTCTTACAAACGAGAAGCGCTTTTTTTTTTTTTTTTTTGCCTGCTACAGGGTGTATTGCTTAAAAAAAAAATTTAAGTCTATCTTTCTATCCATCCATTAGTCCCTCTGTCAAATTCACCCACCAAATCACTCATACATGTATTTCCGTAAAATATGGAGAACCGGCTGAAGCACTGATAAATTTAACCCATTCAGCCCTGACGCACTACAGCAGGAGATGGGTCGACCATGATAATTCAAGGGTAGTGCCAGATTAGCTTGGCGCCTGTCGTCGCCAAGCTAATCTGGCACTGCCCTTGAATTATCATGGTTGATCCATCTGCAACTGGTAATTCTGCATCTGCAACTGGTACATAGTCATTAGATGACGCCTCCAAAATTTGGGAAATACGGCCGTTGGGCTGAATGAGTTACGTCAACGACGACACCAAAACAAGAACAACAACAAACATAAAACAACACTGCTGATAATAAATAAGCAGACGCAATAGAGAACTCGTTCATCAGCCTTCTCTCCACGCTGTACTGTTACGTTTTCAAGTCAAGAGAGGCGGTTTCAAGACCTGAATCTGCCCAGTAAGAGAACGTTCCTCGGGACAACGTCGGCCGCAGTGTGCGGGCCTACTGCGGCCGACGTCGGCTCGAGGACCCTTTAGCTTACTGGGTGACTGGAAATTTCGAGTACCTGCAATTCTCATCTGAGAATCTCGTCAGAGGCACCAGTTAGCGCACCCTCTGTGTTTCAAATCAGGGTGTCCCAGGGGGTTGAGGCGTGTTTTGAAACACAGACAATGTTACCTTCAGCTGTTTAGAGCACCCCGGGAGGTGGTCCTGCCGTTCACACGCTGGTGTCCACAGGACCTTGCCTGTCTGAGAAACATGTCTTTAAATAGTGCCGATTCTTGTCAGCAACATGTATAGATCCTCATGACCCCCTGCAATTCAGGGGCCGTGAAGATCTGTGCCTCTTGCAGATATATACGTTCTTGAGCGTGGGAGTGCTGTTAAACTATTTCACTGTCTGGAGGGGGCCCTTTTCTGCTTCGTTTCTTGCTTGATTGGGAATGGAGAAATGGCAGAAATTAGAGATTCAAACTAAGACAAACCCGGCCATAGAAAGTTCACTGCGCATTTTAAGCGAGTAATCAGGTGAGGGGGGAGGCCGAGAGAGAGAGAGAGAGAGAGAGAGAGAGAGAGAGAGAGAGAGAGAGAGAGAGAGAGAGAGAGAGAGATGATGATGATGATGATGATGATGATGATGATGATGATAATGATGATGGTGATGAAACGTTTTTATTCAGGATAAAGTTTTAGGCATGCGAATGCCCCTCTTACACACTGTCCTGCTACTCTACACACATAAATAATCATCGAGCAACACTCAATAAAATATTCCAAAAACAAACAAACAAACATAGTATCAAGAACATTTAAGTGTACGAAAAGTATGAAAGACGAAAAAAACAAACAAACATAATATCAGTAACATAAGCTGAAAATCATCTTATAAAGAGAGAGAGAGAGAGAGAGAGAGAGAGAGAGAGAGAGAGAGAGAGAGAGAGAGAGAGAGAGAGAGAGAGAGAGAGAGAGAGAGAGAGAGAGAGAGAGAGAGCGTTCATCGCAGGCCTAGGAAACACCTGTGTAAATAAAATTACAAATTTTACTTTTACCGCTCTTTTCGTTTGTCTGCTTTTTGTGTGTTTTCTTTGTGTGTGTTTTGTTTTCTAATGTTGTTTCATATTACGTTTGAAAAATGAACCTACGTGATCTCAGTGCATGGTCGCGTAGTGACCACAGCGGACAGAACACAAGTTGTCCCGAAATCAAAATGTAGGTCAACATTGAACATATTTCGACGAATGCAGTGCAACAGTGTGATATCGTATCACTGTCTGTGTTTCCCATAGCGCAAAGGCCATCTTGGCGAAGTCGGCCGCAGTTAGCCCTCGCACGACTGTGCGCGGGCCCACTGCGGCCTACTTCGGCCCAAATAACATTTTGCATACTGGATTCATTCCCTTTTTACGTCAAAAGACTAACAGCTTATTTTTTACCGACTAAAACGAGTAAAATGGAAACTGATCTGTTTCCGCCAAAGAAACCCCGTCAGTTTATACATCTGTCTGCTCGCAAGTGGCCAAAATTAATGACAATACTGCGGCAACTGATGATAATCTCAGTCTCATGCACTTACTCTGTAAGGGTTGTGTTTGATTTTCGATTTTTCACAGAGCTGCGTGGCGCCGAGAGTCAGTGGGATGTGTCGCGGGTTGTTGAACTGACTTCCGGGCCAACCTGGGTCGCTCTGCCCGCACCCGTTCAAGGTCGATCACCGACCCGGGTCCTGTCTAGCGGAGCGGTCGGCTATGGGTGGCGAACACGGGTATTATGAAGAAATCAGATTATGAGACTTTTTCTTTAAGACTTTGAAGTTCTATTGTGCGTATATATAGTCGCCAGTCTGTACTGACTTATACCGCTTGGCTCTATCCGGCCGCGGCGATTTACGCCGGCTAACGTCGAACTCGCAACGAGTCGTACAGCTAAACCTCTTCACTGCCGAGAAAAAGTAAGCACTGGCGACCCAACTGCAAGAGGCATAGATCCTCATGAGCCCCCGCAATTGCGGGGGCTCATGAAGATCTATGCCTCTTGCTGATACCACTTTGTATCCGTGCTAATTTCAGTGCCACGGCTGGGAATCTTTGACGCTGAATTTACGATTTCGAAAACACAATCTGCATCTGCATCTGTAACCAGTCACCAGTGAGTACCTCAAGCTGGAGATGTACATGCGACCACGTTTGCTAGCAATAGGTGTAAATTCGCAAGACCCCTGTGAGCGGTAAAAGCCCATGAGAATGTACACCTCTCAGTGGTAGCAGATGAAGCAATCCGGCTGGAGTATGGCAACCCGTTTCATTGATAACTGATCCATTATTCCTGGGACAAAATATTTCAACTGATAACTGATCCATTATCCTAAGATAAAACATGTTAATGCTAGGATTAAATAATATGTACTAGGTTTAATTCGATTTAATGCTTGAAATAAATAATTATTCCTAGGACTGATTCCAACCAGCCAGCCATAATGCTTCAGGTGAAATTGTCCAATGAATGAATGTATTTTTCGCGAATTAGTCCTAGGAGTAATTATCTATTCCTAGCATTAAATCGAATGAGTCCTAGTGCATATTTTATTCAGACCCAGCATTAAATATTTTGTCCTAGCATAAACGTATCAGTAGAACGGTCTATTGGTCTGTATCGGTCTGTAGCCTAGGACGAGAGACCCGACAGGACTAACCCCAGTGGCAAAATATCTTCGGGCCCACGGCCGTCGTGGGGCCAAGGTCCTTTTGCCTACTGGGCAGCCCTCACCGCGCAAATGGATTTTGATTCTAACAGGCTACTGTCAGGGATACAACAGCGAGTAATGGAACCCGCGTCGACCTCTCACACTCATTTCCGCCGAGTGCTAATTCACTTTTTGCTCACCAGTCTAGCACACAAGCCCTTCTCATCTGCAGATCCTCATGAGCCCCTGCACGCAAACGGGTGTTTTAGGGTGTATGATTCTGGCAAGATTACGTTGCACCCTGCCATTGCATTTATCTTAAAGAAATTAGGAGAGTATAGGTGGATCATCCTGCTACTTAAACTTCACCTTTTTAACGCAATTTTCGCGCAGCTCTGTACGATGAAACCCGTTTTATTTACAAGAGGCATTGATCCTCATGAGCCCCTGCAGCCTGAAGGGGCGCATGAGGATCTATGCCTCTTGCTGGGCGGTATTTTTTCGTAACAGTTTCTGATTGGTACCTTACATTGTTATGTTTTCTGACTGGAGCCTTTCACGGCGGATCCACAGCAGCACGCGCTGATGGAGTTGACTGTTGTGTGCGTCTGCACAGCGTGACGCCCTTTGCCGGTATGTCGTGGAGAGGGGAGTTAAGTGAATTATTGATCAGGAGATCGAAACTGTTCGGCGCTTCGATCTCAATGTTTTGCTTGCGTGCAGTCAAAGTGGACAGAGCCGTTGTCAGTTTAGGACTCTCAGGCCATGAACCGGTTATTCCAGATTTATGAGGGATTCATTGATAACTACGCGAGAGCCGCGTGAACCATGATAGTTCAAGGGTAGTGCCAGATTAGCTTGGCGCCTTCAGGCGCCAAGCTAATCTGGCACTGTCCTTGAACTGTCATGGTCGACCCGTCAAACCACTGCCGCTATAAATAGCAAATGATTATTTTAAGGCTATAATGCTGAACAGCTTACTACTTGGAGGTGAAGCGAATAAACTGACGAGCAAAAGAAACGCAACAGTTTGGGAACCATCGAAATTATCAGTGTTTCCGATGATTTCAAAATTGTCGCATTTCTTTTGCTCGTCAGTATATGTATATTTCATTGCTTTAGGAAAGCGAGATCTGCATTGCATAACAATGAAAATATCGCTTTTGTCAAAAAGCCACTTTGGCTAAATTACGACAGAAGTTATCAGAGATGTGTCACACTTGGCAAATGATTTACACGTATGGCTTACTCGCCCACCTGGCTGGAAACGGGTGCATCATGGTCGAGTTCACGGTGCCAGTTGGAGCATCGAAAACTGGTGTAAGGGAGACTATCGCACACAGCATACTTGTTTGAGTCTCGCTGTACCTCCCTTTCTGTTCAAAACGTCCCCCTTTTCTAGTTTTTCATTTTTATACAAAATAGACTGATAGAGAAGTTTATGTGCGTGTGTTATAATAATATAATAATAATAATAATAATACAGTGCTTTTCTATAACGCCCTTCCCCACTTACGCTTTACAAATGAATATAAACACACACAATAAACTATAAATCACAACAACAAAAACAGTCGAGCGGGCATACTAACCACAGTCTTTCACACAACGAACACATTCTGTTTACAGTAACACCTGATGGGAGGCAAAGGAAATTAACACTGATATCATCATCATCATCAGTCCCTTGCCCGAACTGGGCGTTGGGGGGACTGAAAGGCAGCAGCAACAGACAGTGCTCTCCACTGAGTTCTATTTTGGGCGGTGGCAAGCAAGTCTGGCATCTCGAGTTCGGTCCATTCTTTTATGTTTGCGACCCAACTCTTTCTCTGACGACCTCGCCGACGACTTCCTTCGAGAGTGCCTTGGAGGATAGTCTTGGACAAGGTGTTGTGTCGGGTCGCGTGGCCAAACCAAGCAAGCTTGCGCCGTTTCACAGTTGCCAGAAGGGGTTCATGTGGGCCCACCAGGGAAGTGACGATGCTCCGTACATATTCGTTGGTCTTGTGCTCGCGGTACGAGATGCGGAGCAACTTCCTCAGGCACTTGTTCTCAAAGGCCTGGATTTTCTTTTCTGAGTCTGCAAGCAGTGTCCAAGTCTCACAGCCGTAGAGTAGAAGAGACACTACGAGGGACTTGTAAAGCCTGTACTTGATGGTGAAGCTGATGGAGTTACTTCGCCATATCCTGTCCAGCCTGGCCATTGCGGATGTTGCTGTACCTATCCTGATACGGATCTCTGCTATGCAACTACCGTCTTTGGACAGGGTGGCTCCCAAGTACTTGAAGCTATTGACCTCTTCTAGCTTCTGGCCGTTCATGTGAATGTTGCTGCTGCTGTCGCTTGTGGTGTTGATCATCACTTTGCTTTTATCCGTACTGACCTCCATGCCATAAGACCCTGCGCTACTTGAAAGTTTGTCTGTCAGGTTTTGGAGCTCACTACTGCTGCCTGCCATGAGGTCAATGTCGTCTGCGAATCGAAGATTGCACAGGGATATGCCACCAATAGAGATTGAAGTATGGTGGTCGTGGAGGGTTTCCTGCATGATCTTCTCCAGGAATATGTTGAAAAGGACAGGAGAGAGCAGGCATCCTTGACGGACACCGATCGTCGTCCTGAAGAACTCGCCTGACTGATTGTTAAGTAGAACCGCGCTGCAGGCGTTCTTGTAAAGCGCTTCTATCATTTGGATCAGTCCCTCCTCTATGTTGAACGATCTCATGACTTGCCAGAGTCCGTCGTGCCAGACGCGATCAAATGCTTTCCTGAAATCAATGAAGTTGTGGTAGAGTTCGCGCTGATGCTGCAGATGTTTCTCGATCAGGACGCGGCAGTTGAAAATCTGCTCTACAGTGCTTCTTCCAACTCTGAAGCCAGCCTGTTCTTCTGCCAGCAGTTCCTCGGCGAAAGTTTTGAGGCGGTTGAGAATGATTCTAAGCATTACTTTGCTAGGGTGACTTATCAGACTGATAGTTCTGTAGTTCTGGCACTGTTTCGGGTTTCCTTTCTTGGGGAGCGGGATCACTAGAGACTGTGTCCATTCTACTGGCCATTTCTTTTGCTCCCAGATCTTTTGACAGAGTGTAGTGAGGACCTTCGTTGTTACTTCTCCTCCATGTTTCAACAGTTCAGCAGGTACGTTGTCTATACCTGGAGACTTTCCTCCCTTCAGGCCGCGTACGGCTGCTTCCACCTCTTCAGCTAACACTGGCAGGTCTTCAGCCTTCCTGGCCCCAGCCTGGTTGTTTTGGAGGATGCTGGTGTCTGGCTCAGCCTTGTAGTTATACAAGTCTCGGCAGTACTCAGTCCATCTGTTTAGTACAGCAGTGTTTTCCGTAAGGAGTTGGCCGCTGCTGTCTTCGATGACTGTGGCTGTTCGCTGTTGAGTCTTGGTGAGGGTGAGGGGTGTAGAGTGTTCATGGAGAAGTAGTACCTTTGACTTTTCAGCCAGCAGCGCCTCTTGGGGCAGGCGGGAGCACTGGTCTTCACATGGCACTCAACTCTCACAGCTGGCTCCAGGTCCTTTACCTAGCCACACCCCGGTAACCGCTTCTGCTGGCGGGCGAAACGTTGTGAGGGGCTGACGCGTCTCTCAGTCAGTTGAAATACTTGGAGAGGAGACGGGCGCCGCCAAGTTCGCCTAAGCCCATTGAAAGGACTGATGGACAAGCAACAGAATAAGAATAACATGCCGGATCGGTCGGGGCCCGGATCACCAACGACCGCGCACCCCATTGGAGGTCTCCAGGGTGGGGGCGACAAGTGTGTTACTGGAACCAAACCCACCATCAAGCTGCCCACGCAAGGAATAACTATCGGAACTTGGAACGTTCGCACACTCTACCAGTGCGGCAAAGTGAAGGAACTCACCCACGAGTTGAAGCGCTATCGCTGGGACATTGTAGGACTTGCAGAAGTTCGATGGACAGGCTTCGGAGAAACAACAACAGATGAAGGCCATAAAATCTGGTTCAGCGGAAAAGAAACCAAGCACGAACATGGCGTAGCTTTTATCGTAAGGAAAGAGGTGGCTGGAACTGTCATCAGCTGCACCCCCGTGTCAAGCAGACTAATCTCCATCCGCATCTCCGCCCGACCGCACAACATCACTATCATTCAAGTATACGCTCCAACAGCAGATCATGATGATGAAGAATTAGAAGAATTTTACGAACAACTGGACAACATCATCAAGAAAACACCTAAGAAAGACATTCTGACTGTCCTCGGTGACTGGAATGCAAAGATCGGCCCTGACGCCTACCAACAATGGGCAGGAACAGCTGGCAAGTTTGGCCTTGAAGAAACAAACGACAGAGGCCTGCGACTTTTAGAGTTCGCACAGAGTCACCGTCTCACCGTTGCTAATACCCTCCATCCACACAAGAAGTCAAGAACAGTGACATGGCAATCGCCAGGAGGCCTGGTCCATAACCAGATTGACTTCATCTTGCTGCCTCGACGATTCAAATCCAGCGTTAACAAAGCACAAACGAGGTCCTTTCCTGGCGCTGAAATTGGCAGCGACCACAACCTCGTCCTTACTAGCCTCAAGTTGAAGCTGGCATTGAAACGAGATAGCAAGAGCCCTCGCATCAGATTCGACCTCCAGAAGCTAAAAGACCCGGAAGTAGAAGAGCTCTTCCAAGCTCAGGTGGGAGGCAGATTTGCAGCCTTGGCTACTTTGGACTGCGACGTAGACACCCTTGCTGGAAATATAAAAGAGGTGTTACTTTCTACAGCAGAAGAAGTGCTGGGGAAGCAGAGGAAGCGCAAACAGCCCTGGGTCACCGATGACATCCTCGATCTCTGTGATGAGAGGAGAGCCTGGAAGAAAAAGAGAGGCCAAGACCTCACATCAGCAAACAAGTACAGACTTGTCAACAAGAAGATCAGGAAGAGGATGAAAGAAGCCAAAGAAGATTGGATTGAAGACCAGTGTTGTAGCGTGGAAGAGGGCATGGCAAACGGCAACAGCAAGAAGGCTTATGAAACGCTAAGGACCCTCACCAAGACTCAACAGCGAACACTGATATGCCAAATTAAAAATATACGTTTTCAGGTTGGTTTTGAAGACTGACTGAGAGTGTCGGAGACTGACGGACACTAGGGAGGTAGACTGTTCCACACATGAGGGACCTGTTACTGATAAGAACGAGCACCTGCAGTCTTCAGCTTAATTTTAGGTTGGACCAGTAATGTCTGGGAACAAGAACGTAGGCTACGGAGGAGAGCAGAGACTGGAGTAGAGATGCAAGAGGTGCGTATTGTCAAAGTGCTTGTATGCCAGGGTAGCCAATTTATATTCAATTTTCTGTTTGACAGGCACCCAGTGGAGTTGTTTCAACAGATGGGTAACATGGTCAGAGCGTTTCTTGAGAAAAATTAATCTCTTCTTCTTCCTCAAACACTCTTTATATGGACAGCCCGGTCTGCTCTATAAATGCTGCCGTGCGCCGCACTGAGGTCCTTCAAGCTTCCATAGAGCTTGCGGGACATTTCTGTCTCCTCCACCCAGTGTCTCTGTCTGAGGGTTGTGAACGTGGTGCATGTCTATAGCACGTGGTCTGTTGTCATGCTTCCAGAGTTGCATGGGCACTGGTCTGACTGGCCAATTCCAAACTTGGTGTGAAGATGCCAGTTCAGTTTATTATGGCCGGTGCGTAGTCGGAAGATAACTACCTTCTCCGGTCTGGTCAGTAGGTGATAGCCATCTGTTTTGTTGTAGCTGGAGTGTTCTCGCAGCCACTTTGTTTTCTGCTTGTTTTTGATGATATTCTTGGCTTCTGCATAGGACGTTGTTTTGTCTTCTTGGGTTGTTGAAGATCCCTCCTTTGCTAGCCTGTCTGCAGTTTCATTGCCTCTTACCTTGCAGTGTGCAGGTATCCACTGCAGCATGACCGTGTGTGTTGTACAAAAGGGGGCGTGTGCCAAAAACAGATTATTTAGGTCCTTGTCTTTGGGTGTTTTTAGGGCCTGTAGGATGGAACGGGCATCAGTGAGAAACACAATGGAGTCAGATGTCTCCGGGCAGCTTTTCACTGTGGTTACACCAATTCTCAGGGCTTCTGCTTCTGACCTGTAGTTGGTAGCGTATTTGCCGGTAGCGAGAGAGATCTCTGCTTCTCTACCTGTTGGGTACTTAATGTAGATTCCGGCTCCTCCTGTCTGTGACAGCGTCAGTTGCAGAACCGTCCGTGTACACATAGGTCCAGACCTCTTGTGGGTAGTGGGTCTGGATGTGCTCCATCGTGTAGGATTTGCGTTTCACACTGGGTACCCTTCTTCTGGATCTTTGGTATACTGTCGCGTACTTGGGGTTCAGCCGAGCGCTTCCATGGAGGATTCTCAAGGGTTTTGGGGATCTCGTTTGGCATGTGATCTTGGAGATCTGGATTTCTCCGCTCAAGGATCCTGGTCTGATGTATGAAGCTGGAGCGCTTAAGTCTACCTTTGTTGGCTCTGACATTCTCTGTCTCATCGGGTGGTTCTGCAGACGTTTGAATTTTGCTGCTTGTAACAGGAGTTTGGTGTCTCTTCTCTCCTCTAGTGACTCCAGTCCAGATGCGCTTTCCAATGCAGAGATGGGAGTAGAACGCATGGCACCAGTGATGATTCTTGTTGCCTGGGGCTGAACTTTTCCGACTTTGTCAAAGTTTGATTTTGCTGCCGTTCTCCATGCTGCCATTCCATACTCTAAGACTGGTCGGACTCTCCCTGTGTACATTTTCTTGAGAATGCCAGCATCTGCTCCCCATCTGGTGCTGGTGAGCTTTTTCATCCGGGCTAGGCGGATTTTTGCCCTCTCTTGGCACTTCTCAATGTGTGGCTTCCAAGTAAGTCTGCGGTCTAGGGTCACACTCAGGTATGTAGGGCAATCGTCTGGTGGAGGAGTGTGTCCATTGATTTTCAGTGTTGCTTGCTGGCTTTTGTTGGAGAAGCTGAAGACGGTGTAAGTGGTCTTCTTTGCATTGACGGTTACAAACCACTTTCGTGTCCACTCTTCCAATTTTTTCAGTGCTTCCTGCATCCTGTAGGTTGCTGTTGTCACATACTCTTCAGTACACCACAGCACAAGGTCATCGGCATAGATGGCCCCATGAACATGTTTTGGAAGGTCTCCAACAATGTCATTGATGAAGATGAGAAATAATGTTGGGGACAGAATTCCTCCTTGGGAACTCCTTCATTTAGCGTCTTTTTTCGGCTGTATTGTCCGTTGACTTGTACTCTAGCCTTTCTGTTGAAGAGGTACTGTTTAATCCACCTGTACATGCACCCGGCGACGCCACACTTTTGGAGTTTATGTTTCAGTGCCCCCTTCCACACTCTGTCGAAGGCCTTCTCCATGTCAATCCATACTGTCAAAGTGTGTTTTTGTCTTGGAAGCCGTCTTCTATTTTCTGGGCAATGTAGGTCACCTGATCTTCAGTGGAGCGGCGTTGCCTAAAACCTGCCTGTTCAAGAGTGAAGACGTCCTTCCTTTCCATGAGCCACATGAGTCTTGTGTTAATGAGCCTTTCCATCAGCTTCCCCATGCAGCCTGTAGCTGTTTGCTTTTGCACGGTTCTTTCCCTTCTTATAAACGGGCACCATGTCTGCTTCTTGCCATATTTGTGGAACATGGCCGCTCTTCCAGCTATTATTGAAGGTGTCCAGAAGGACAGCTTTGGATCTGGGACCTAGATGCAGGAGCATCTCGTTGGTGATCTTGTCTGGCCCTGGGGACTTCTTCTCTGGTAGAGTCTTTATGGCCTCTTTCAGCTCCTGCATGGTAAAGGGGTCAGTCATCTCTGCATCAGGTGTTGTCTCTTGTTAGGCCCTGATTTCCTGCTGGATTTCTCTCTTTCTTTCTTCTGGGAAGGTGATGGCGCTGACTTCTTCATACTTGTCTATAAAGCAGTTTGCTGCTCTTTTTCCTGTGAGCATCTCCTAGTTGTAATAATAATAATAATAATAATACCGTTATTATATAGGCGCTTTTTCTCAATTTTTGGGGAAATCGACTCAAAGCGCCGCGCCTGAAACCCAACACACACACTCACGAAACAGACACGGATTTACGCCATTTAAGACAAACACAGTACAAGACAAACGAAGGGCCAGTCAGCTACTGAAGTTACAGAGATTTTTGATCGCTTGTATTTGAAATTTGTAAAGTGGCCTGAGACCGGTACCAAAGTTGTGCTCGATGACAATAGAGGGACCTTTCCTGGTTTCATCGTTCATGGCTTTTATAAGCTTCCACAGCTTGTTTCCATCACGGTCCAAGTTAAGCTTCTCAGATTTTTCTCTCCAGCTGTTTCTTGCCGCTTGCAGATAGGTCTTTACGTAGTTCGCAGCTGCCGCTTTAAAAGTAATGTTGTTTTCAGTGGAGGGTTCTTTTCTACCTTTTCTCTGGCTTTTTGTACTTGGTCTTCGAGTTTTTGCAGCTCCTCAGTCCAATATGGTCAGTAATTTTTTCTGGCGCCTCGTGGGATTTTCAGAGGATGCTTTCAAAATGGCCTTGTTGAGGTCTCGTACAAGCCGGTTAATATTTTTGTCCTTTTTGTTGATGCCCTTTGTGTGCACATCTGGCAGTGATGCAAGCATGTCCCAGTCAGCCTTCTTATAGTTCCACCTGCGGAAGAATTTGGGGTCTTCTGGTTTATAGTCAAGATCTACAGAGATCTTGACAGGTCTATGGTCACTTCCACCAAGCTGGCTTAGCACTCCTCTCTTTGATTTTTGGCAAGGTCATCCGTAGCAAAGGCTGGGTCAGGCGTGGATGTTGTTAGCCATCTCCTGGAAAAGTATGTTGGTGGATCTTTCATATCATTCAGCAGTACCAGTCCACTTTCTATCTGCCAGTCCTCTACTTCCTCTCCTCTTTTATCAGTCTCCTCATATCCCCAGCATGTTGAGTGGCTATTGAAATCTCCAACAATAAGGCACCCTTCTGTGGTTGTACTGATAAGCTGCAGGGACAGATCCTTGTCTTGGGGGCGGTAGAGGTTGAAGCTCTTAATTTCCATGTCTTCCACTTTGATCTTGACGCAGAGGATCTCTGCTTGTTGTTTGGTGTTGATCTTGAACTCTTGGGGTGGGATGCTGTTTTTCACCAGGATCAGCACTCCTCCCTTATGCCTCTCTTCTCTGTCCATCCTAAAGACCTGGTAGCCTCTGACTTGAAATCGGTGATTAGGGTTCAGATGGGTTTCTAGGATGCAGGCTACATCTACTTTCTCGGCATGTAGTATTTCATTTTCCACCTGCTCAGACGCTTCCACCTCGTGCCATCTCCCCTGTGCCCTTGTGGAGAAACAGAACAGACCACAGAGCACATCCTCCAGGACTGTGGGAACCACCAGCTGCTGAGGGAGGAGATATGGCCGAAGCCCGCCACTCTACAAGAGAAACTGTACGGGCCTGTGAAGGCGCTACAGAAGACCACAGATTTCATTTTGAGAACCAAACTCCAAGTGTGACGGCGTTCGAGAAGAAGAAGAAGAAGAAGAGGGAGCTTTTGGTTGTAGATCCCTTCTGCATTCCAGTGAAGGAACGTTTAAAGGCCTGGACTTGTGTGTTGATGTTCTTTCTTGGCCAGTAGCTTTTCCCTCCGCCTCTGGAACCTGGCTCCTCGTCCCAGGACGGGGTGACCACCGGTAGCAAGGGGTGGGCCCGGCACTCCACCAGCCCGGTGGGACTCCACGGGAAGAGCACCACCTCGAGTGATTTCGTTATTGTCCATACGATGAGTGAAAAGCGTTGTACTGCAGTTTTGCGCGCTCTGGCTCAGTACATCCGTCTTCGGCGGTGCTTTTCTTGTCCGAGTTTCCGTGTCGTAGGTGACTTGCCAACCAAGGCTGTCGAGCGTCTCCTGCTCGGGATTTTGCTCTAGGGTGTCCTTCCTCAGCGAGGGATTTAGACATAACCACCTGATGACGCCAACGACTGCTTATTTGCTGGCATGCCAGCTTATTCACAGCTACCCTCCATATCTGAAGGGCATTTCCTTATCACCACTCAGCTGGGTTCCTTTTTTTGTAGGTCCCACGCACCCAGATTTTTTTTTCGAGGTTTTCTCCTCTAGATCCGTTGTGTTTGGTCCCGGGGGCGCAAGCTGCCCGGTTTACAGGGGTCACCTGGAGAAGGATGTGGCTCTACGCGCACGCACAACGGTCTTGAGATGGGAGGGGTTATGCTAGACCAGAGACTGACAGCCGGAGCCCGCCTTTTCGTGCGAGGCAGGTGTGTGGTTTTGGGCTGGGAGTGTGTCAGCTAGCTAGATGCCATGCAAAGAATACAACATAGACGAGCAGACAGCACAGACAGACCCGCCAACAACACACAAGCACAAGCATAAGCACTAGGTCTAGGGGAATATAGGGAATCTTCATTGCCCACACTCTCAACACATCACCATCCCCTAGGACTCCAGCCCTGCAACCCCCAGAATTAATCTGACTACGTTGTTTTGAATGTCTAAATACAAAGACACCTGTCGAAGTACAACCTCAAAAAATAAACATCTCTTTCACAGGATGTGTCCTACGATTTTTACTAAAAAAGTGGTAAATTCCACTAAGAGCTGACTATGAACACCCTTGACTGAACAGTCACACACTTACGCACGCAAGCACGCGCGCACGCACGCAGCACACACACACACACCAAGTCTTAAATCTTTTGCTCGTTACATTCCATTACATTTCTTTACTTACAAACATTATGTACCTGTTCAAACTGTCCACATTTCTCTCCGGCAAAACTACGATTTTAGGCAGTACGACTGAAACGTAAAAGCACATGTCCGAGAAGAAAAACTCAGCGCGTAAAGGCCATCGGGCCGACGTCGGCCGCTGTTGGCCCGCGCACGGCTGTGCGCGGGCCAACAGCAGCTGACGTAGGCCCGATGACCTTTTGCGCATTGGGAAACCGCCTAAGTAAATTTGTCAGTGAATAAATCAGTCTCCTCACGCCTTATTAGTGTGCATAGCTGAACAGAGTGAGCATATTGAAGACACACAAAAACACAACAACAAATAATACTTGAATAGTTTCCCAGCAAATGCCAACGTTAACGTTTACCACGGATGACGGCGGACGGACGACAACTGGCCCAGAACATAGACTCACTTTTGCTTCGGACGTGAGCTAAAAAGTAGGTTCTGTGGAATCGGCTTAAAAACCGTTATTAATTGGACGAACCTTTGATCGTCAAACCTAGATCGGAGAAGATCGGCGATCGTTTGGTTTGTTTCTTAACTGAGGCTGAACAAACCTGAACGAACCTAGGCGAACTTGAACAAACTAGGTTCGCCATGGTTCTCTTTCTAATTGAAGTGCTTGGTTCGGCGTAAGTAGGTCTGCGAAAGTGTTCAAAAATGGCTGCCGCAATGCTGCTTCGCGATTTGGAAATTGTACCCCATGCAGGAGGGATCCCACAAACAGCGTTGCGCCTCCCACAAATCAATAAAATAAGTCTTGTTCTTCGCACGAAGGTGAAATATCGCCGTCCGCCATGGTTGTTGGATCGGTGACTATCTTCTTATCTCCAACGGAGAAGAGGGTAAAAGTTTTGACCAATCAGAGAAAAGGTTCGCCTTGGATCGCTCGACATGTGGAGCGATCTTTTTCCGACAGCAAACTATGGTTTGCCGAGGTTCGCCAACTACTTCGAACTAGGTTCGCCGTATCTTGGGATCCTCCAATTAAGAACCAACTTGGTTCGCCCGAGATCGCGAACTCTAGTTCGTCAGATTTGGCGAACAAATGTACGGGTAGGTTCGTCCAATTAAGAACGGCCTTTACACACAGTCCTCAGGGGTGGATCAGTTATTTCGAGTGGTGTGGTAGGGGGTCCATCTTTTAGTTTGGGACCTTCAACCTTATATAAAAGGGTTCCCCGACGCTAGACCTTGCTTCCAAGGGCCAAAAAATTGAAAAGCGGGGGGAGGAGGAGGGGAGGGGGGGTTCAAAACTCTCACCATTCGCCCCAAAATATTAAAACACCGGGGGGGGGGGGGAGAGGGGGGGGGGTGTTCAAACCACAAAAAGGGACTTTGTTAAACCATTTTAAAGATTTTTCTTTTTTTGGGGGGAGGGGTCCGGAGCCCCTGTACCCCCCCCCCCCCCCCCTTTTTCACACTTGGTCCTAAGACTATTAACCTCCTTCCTACCACTGGACGCACCTTCGTTGTTTTTGAAATCTTTGTTCCGTCGAAAAACCCAAAGCTACAACAGCCCGAGGAACATGCACGGCTGCAAGTTGGTCTCAGCAAGAGGCATAGACTTTAATGAGCCCCTTATGTCGCGGAGGCCCTTGAGGATTTGTCTCTAATCTATGCAGTTGGATCGCGTTCCGTTTTTTCTCGGCAGTGAAGAGTTCCACTGGCGCCCTCAGTTTGACGCACAACGTTAGCCTGTCATCCCCAATGCGCAAAAGGCCATCCGGCCGACGTCGGCCGCCGTTGGCCCGCGCACGGCTGTGCGCGGGCCAACGGCGGCCGACGTCGGCCCGAAAGCCTTTTGCGCATTGGGTCTTGGTTAGCAGGACGCATGGATTCGCATGATTCCTGTCACTCTGCGTTCACTGCTGAAAGAAGAGACCACACTAGTCATGACACTGGTTGTCTCCCTCGATTCGCTACCGCCGGTCAGGGAGACAGTCAGTGTGAAACTTAAGAGGTTTGATAATGGACTAAAAGCAAACAGTACGGATTCAGCATGGATCAAAATAGATCAGGTCATTTCAGTCGGTGTTCGTTTGTTTATTCGTTTGCCTTCTTGTTTCTCAGTTTTGGTTTATTGTTGTTTGTTTGCGCGATTGCGTGTCTATTTGTGTTATTTACTTGTTTGTTTGTTTGTTTGTTTGTTTGTTTGTTTGTTTGTAATAGCCAGTAGGTATGACACTAACATGAAATGGTGTATCAGATGCCAAACTCATGCACAAATGATAAAAAGAAACTATACAGTGTGAAGTGCCGAACTCTTTCACCATCTGAGTCAATGTGTCTCTTTCATCCTCTGATATCTGCTAGACTGACCCACCATGAATGTGCAAAGATCGTGCCTAATTAACTTGGTACCATCAAAAGCGACAGACTAAACAAGCACTACCCTTCATATATGACGATGACACTGTATCCCATATTTAGCTCTAGCGTGGAAAGGAACCATCAGTATAACTGTGATTGGTTTGTGATTCTGGACGGGAATCATGGATCACATTTACGTCTGTAGGCAACTTGAAATGAGGTGGTGTAGACGAAACGCTGAACCACTCTGAAATTAAGAAAACAAAAAGATGAAAAGGTTGATGCAACAAATAAGATCATCAGCATAACGGTTAAATGAGTAGAACACAAACTGTGATGTGTGCACAGGCTATGGTACACAATGTTTTTTCATGATAAAGGTCAAGTCAAAATAATATAAGTTATTGGTAGCAGCGGTTTGCTACACGGACCCTTGTAGGCCTTCGGGAGGTCAACGAACCATTGTACCCCGAAGGCCTGAGGGGCTACAATGTTTCCTTTGACCTCCCGAAGGCCTACAAAAGTCAGTGCAGCAAACCCCTACTACCAATAACTTATTTGTTTTCATTCCTCCACTATTTTTGTAAAAGAAATCAAGCTGAAATCCTCTGACCTGGATCATGCCTGACATGACTGACGTCAAAAGAATATACGTGCATACATAATAGACTTATAATATAAGATCTTTCATGACGTTGCCGTCTGCATTGTCTACAAATTGTCAGAGTTATGTAATGGAAGATGTGAGTAGCTGTTTGCCTCAGAAGACTTTCAATAAAATTCTTAAAATTGGTCGCACAGGACACACATGTATTTCGATTACGCAAAAATTTGCTTTAGTGGTCTGTTGCTCACTATTGCTGCAAATATGTACTGCAAACAACTACAGTAGTGTGCCTGTTATTTCGAACAACACTAAGTAACTTTGTACTTTAGAACGTTTTAGTGATCTTTTATAGAACAAAACTGGCATCCAAAGCGCGTCAGAAAGAGGTCTACAACATGTCCGCCATTAGTCACATGGTAGGGTTCTGTTAAAAAGATTGGTCGTCCCCACCCAGTGGAAATTCCAGTTTGGAATCGCCCCTGTGTGGGATTAGAAAAAAGAAGGAATTTTTTTGTTGTTGTCTCTACTTGCTGTGTATCAATGTACACTGTCGTGCAGTCAGTCCATTTTCGGAAACAGTGATTGGTCAGCAGATATAAATTGCAGAAGCTTCAAAGCCCCTTTGCCTACCTCCTAGAACCATTGCCGTACTTGTAATTTTTAATAAGCTAGCCTGTCCGCAATTCTGTTATCGCGCATAAATCTAGGTCGGTGTTTGGTCAGAACGTTGGCACCTTACTTCATAAATAAACGAAACATACAAATTACAAACGGTGGTAAACGATGGGGGGGGGGGGGGGGGGGGGGGGGGGGAAAGAATATTAGGGCGCAAATTTTTAGTGCTGGTCAAATATTTACAAGTTTTTATTTTGCTGAAAAAATCGTCAAAAACAGCTTGTGATCAAATATTTAGGGCGGTCGAATGTTTAGGGTATTTACGGTACTCACCTGTATGCTGTGCATGTGTCCCACCCAAAGCGCCCGCAAGGTAGGGTGTAGGTTTCTGTTACCGGACGTCTGATGCCGCGACGGACTGACTGGGTATACGTCACCAGCCGACAGTCACTGTAAATGTAACGTACACCACAATTACGTCACAATTAACATTAGTCGCATATAATACCTGTCGTCTGCATCAAGGTTCTTGAAACCAACATGGCTGCCGTGACCTTGTGTTTGAAAGTTTATGCATGATTCAACAATCAGCACATATGTGCCAGCACATTCGGACATGTTCGTTCATTCGAAGACTAAAAACTACACCCATCCGAGGAACAGGGATACAAATTGGTCTCGGGAAGAGGCATAGATCCTCATGGATTCCTGGAGATCTACGTCTCTTGCAGTTGGATCGCGTTCGCTTTTTCTCGGTTACACTCACAAAAGAGTTGTCCCTGTTCATTTCATTTCAGACTTTTCAAACCCATTTAGCCCCAAGTCTCTACAGCAGGAGATTGATTGACCATGATAATTCAAGGGTAGTCTCAGTTTAGCTTGGCGCCTGAAGGCGCCAAGCTAATCTGGCACTACCCTTGGATTATCATGAGGAATTCATCCCCTGCAACTGGTACATAGTCGTTAGGCAACACCTCCAAAATTTGAGAAATGGGACCTTGGGGCTAAGAGGTTTAATACAGCCACGGAAAGGGGGCTGTGTGTGGGGGGGGGGGGGAGGGGGAAGGGGAAGAGGGGTGGGGGAGGAAAGTGCTGGAGGGGGCAGGGGAGCGGTGCGGGGGCGGGGGGGGGGGTGGTGGTGTCTTAACTACTACCACTTACTTGTGCTGACAACGATGTCCACTGGTTCCCTCTGGACACTGACACGTGTTGCCATGGAGACAAGTGCCTCCATTTAAACATGGCGGACGGCAGTCGGCCTGGTAGGCTGGTAACATACAGAGACATGAAAAAACAAAAGTTGTGTATGTTATAATAATAATAATAATAATAATAATAATAATAATAATAATAATAATAAAATTTATATAGCATGTATCACGCTGGCTCTAAGGGCTTAAAAACGTCGAGACACAACAAACGAGACGCGAAAACACAACTGAGAAAATGCTGACAGTAAGAGACGATGGAAAAACGATTAAAGACTAACTGCCAGCTTTGAAAAGACAGATGCATGAACTTTGGGAAAAGATACGTTTAAAGATTGTTTTTAAATGACGGGAGAGATGGTGACTGCCGCAAGGAGAGAGGAAGCGCATTCCACATGGATGGCCCAACGTGGCAAAAAGACCGTGAGCCTACAGTGGAGAGTTTAGTGCGTGGAACTTTCAGCGTGAGCGGATCGGAGGAAGAACGGAGGGATCTGGGTGGAGTGTAAAGTAGAAGCAGCTCAGCGAGGTAAGTAGGGTCAGAGTGGTGTATGTACTTGTAGCACAGAGAGCAGATCTTGTGCTGAACTCTCCTTGCAATCGGAAGCCAGTGGAGGGATCGGAATGCCGGTGTGATATGGTCGGACCTTTATAAGCGCAGGACGATGCGTGCTGCGTTGTTTTGGATTCGCTGAAGGGTTTGTATGGAAGAAGTAGGGAGGCCACCTAGAAGAGAGTTGCAGTAATCTAAGCTGGAGAGGATAAAAGAAGAGACGAGTTTGACAGTGGCGTCTGAGGACAGATATTTTCTGATGGCTAAGATGCAACGGAGATGGTAGTGGCAAGGCTGAGATGTTTGACATATAAATTTCTGCATGGAGAGAGTATTGTCTAAAGCCACGCCCAGGTTTTTAACAGAGGGTAAGAGAGGTACAGACAGAGTGATATCCTTAAAGTACAGTTCTGCAGTGGAGACGGAAGAAAGTTTGTGCTTTGTGTCAGACAACATTGCTTCAGTTTTTCACCGTTTAACAGCAATTTATTTCGTGTCATCCAGTTTTTAATGTCAGTGAAACAGGCGAATGTGCTGTCGAGAAGTAGATGGAGGTTTTCGGGTAGAGTGCTGTTGTGGAGCTGTGTATCATCGGCGTACATGTGACGGTTAATGTTATGGCGGTTAATGGTGTGGACGAGGGGCATCGTGTACAGGGTAAACAGTACCGGACCGAAGACAGAGCCTTGGGGGACGTCGCAGGAGAGTTTTGAATGCTGAGAGTAGAAATTATCAATTAATACAGTCTGAAAACGGTCTGAGAGGCAAGAACTGAAGAAGGAGAGAGAAGTGTCGGTGATGCCGAAAGTGTCTCTAAGACGGTTTAGGAGGATGGAATGGTCTATCGTGTCAAAAGCATCAGAAAGATCCAGAAGAGTGAGAAGAGATAGTTTGCCGGAGTCAGAGGAGCAGAGGAGATCATTGGTGGTGTGCAGCAGAACTGTCTCGGTGCTATGGCCAGGACGACAGGCTGACTGGAAAGGGCGGAGGAGGGTGCTGGCCACAAGGTGGTCATTCAGCTGATGGAGGGCGATCTTTTCTACTAGTTTGGAGATGAGAGAAAGGTTTCAGACCGGTCAAAAGTTTTTCAAATCGTCACAAATCGTTAGAGTCAACGTTAGGTTTTTTCAGAAGCGGACGGACGATGACAGTTTTGAGGGAAGCGGGGAACGTTCCAGTGGTGAGTGCAGTGTTGACGATGTCAGCAACAGAAGGACGGAGGTGAGTGAGACAAGCAGAGAACAAAGAGGACGGAATGGGGTCTAGCGAGCAAGTGGTGATGTTCATTTTGTTTTAGCGTGCTGGCTACATCGGAAACGGACACGGGTTTGAAAGCAGAGAGGGCAGTGCCTGCGAAAAGCGGGTCAGGAGGACACGGCTGTGAATCTGACCTGTCGAGCTTGTCTCGTAATGACTGACTTTTCGTGGAAAAGAAATCCGAATAAGCCTGAGGGAGAGAGTTCTTGTTTGCTGCAGATGGTTGGAAGTGGAGACGTTTTTGTAGTGCCGAGGAAGTCGTTCATGGTGCCGGTGGAAAACAATTCTTTGCATGATGTGGACTCGAGGATGCGGGCATGAAAGTGTTTTGATTTAGCAGCGGAGACCATTTTATTGACGGCGTGTTATGTTTTGCTTGAAGAGTTGCCTGTGGATGGTGAGTTTAGGGCGAACCATTTGCTCTCTGCCTGTTATTTTCGTATTGGTCTGTAATTTTGGACTTTACGGCTCTAAGCGGTAGGCCTAAAACATGAGACACGCACACGTAATAATAATATATAAGAAACATTATTATTAATCCCAGCATCACTGACATACACACGCAATAATAATAATAATAATAATAATAATAATAATAATAATAATAATAACAATAATAATAATATTTAATAATAATGTTGCTAATATCATCATCATAATCACAAACATATCATACATATAATAATAATATGATACTGTATTATTATCATTTTTATTACTTTTATTATTATCATTATTATTTTACCATGAGGAAATAACAACGCGAATTTTTCACCATAGTGCTTTTCTTCGTAAATATGCTTTGTTCCTGTTTATTTTGACGTCATTTGTTAGAGAAGAGTGAGTTATGTTTTGTGTAAATGGAATGTTTAGTCTTAAAAATCTCACATCGATGACTTATGACGTCATCAGTGACCCTACCATAACGGGACATTGAAAGTGAAATTTAAAGTATCTGCAAAGGACACAGCTGAAAACCAGTGTCAATAGGGTCCGTGCGAATGAAAATCCGGCCTGTTTGGTCTTGATTACTGTTCCTTTGTCAAATGCACCTACATAATCAACATGACCTACGAAGACGAAAAACAAACAGCTGATTATTTTTTAGGATAGCGGCCACATTTACCTGATCCAATCTATATGGAAGTGCTCTTTATTTCTGTGTCAATCACTGGGGTATTAAACAAGATGAGGATTTCATTCCAAGGTCTACTGCATTGTTTGGAGCTCACATGCATTTTTCTTTTAGGAACATTCAGAGTTCATGTTCATATTTTTAAGCTTATCCTTCTGATCTGTTTCCCTCCTCTATAATCCAACCTCTGATCAAAACACGCCGGCGCACACAATTAAAGACGGACACATGGAGCTTCCCGCCATTAGTACGCTCTGTGGGCTCGTGTAGCGACAGGAATTCTGAAGAGGAAGAATAGCACGAGCAGCAAAATGACGTCACTATAAGCTTCACGTCATGGCATCGCTAGTCGCATGACGCCGTGTACACAGTGACGAATTTGATGTCAATTCAGAAACATTGTATAACACTGATATCTGGTGCTTTGCGACACTTTAAAAACCTTGTGTAACACTGACGTGTTTGGCGCCTTACGTCAACGTCACTGTCTGATCCTTCTCAAAAGTCAAGAATTCTTACATTTTAATTTTGTTCTGCAATGAATTACTTTTTACGAAAAAGTTGAAAAAGTACAAAGCTGGCTCTAACGAGGTCATCCAATGTCTATTTGCAAGCTAGTTAAATCCAAAATTCAGAGTGAATAGAACAAAAATTACGGACTCAAATGCAGGTCAACTGACTTTATATAAACGACAATTTGTCTCTTTTAACGAGTCTACCATTTAAAAGGTACTCGGAAGCTCTCCGAAATACATCTCGATCAAAGCATTTCCTAAAGTTTCAGGCCTGTACGTACACAAACAGCGGAGATGCTCGTGTCAACACACACACACACACACACACACACACACACACACACACACACACACACACACACACACACACACACACACACACACACACACATGAACACAAAACCATCAGTCTGGGCTACCTACCATTTTATGTGAAAATGGGTTCCCATATTTCTATTTATTCTAGGGCTCTGGAGTTGATGCGAATGTTTAGAACTCACCTTATAACTAAGCTCTACAACTTAAAATAAAATAGACATTTTCTAGAAACAGAGCCACTGGATGGAAAAAAAATGGGTTTTTACCCAAAAAGTGGGTGCCTCTTACACAAAACTGGGATTACAGTGAAAATACCTCACTAAAGATACCTTTGGTTGATTTTACTATTATGATTGTTTGAGTGGGGTTGTAAGGGGGTTGGGGGAGGGGGGGGGGGGAGAAGTGTGTGTGGGGTGGGGGGGGGGGGTGGGGGGGTGGGGGGGAGAGGGGGTCATCACTTTTGGTTATAGAGCTGCTCAATGCGCTCTTATGAATGAAAGATTTTCATAATAATAATAATAATAATAATGAGTATTTATATAGCGCTTAATCTTACTCAAAAGCTCTAAGCGCTTTACAATCTGTACACAAAAATAAAAATACAATGACATATGCACATAACAAACAAAGCACAATGCCCGAACACACCACTTTTACAATAAACTAAATAACAATACATACATAATAATTTATATTCTAATTAACATTCAGTCTAAACAAGGAGGATTGCAGAACTACAACTAAGGCATCAAACACTGGCAGTTATTCAAAGTAAAGCTTGAAGAGGTGAGTTTTCAACGACCTCTTGAAGTCAGAGACAGACTCACTGTTTCTGACCTCAAGAGGAAGTGTATTCCATAACACTGGGGCTTGATAAACAAAAGTGCGCTGACCAAATGATTTAGTTTGGACAGAAGGTACACACAACTTCCGTTTATCAGAAGAGGAGCGGAGCTCACGAGAGGGTGTATACACATGCAGCAAAGAGGTCAAGTATTCTGGGCTGGTGCCTGAAAGGCAGTTAAAACAGATTGACATAACTTTGTATTGAATACGTGAGGACACAGGTAGCCAGTGAAGGGACTTCAAGATGGGTGTGACATGCTCAGTCTTACGGACTCTCACAACAAGCCGGGCTGCATCAGTTGTTCTGAATTTTTTGGAGGCGATCAATGAGATACTGAGGGCAGCCACAAAGCAAAGAGTTACAATAATCTAGCTTGGACAGCACAAATGCACAAACTAGTGTTTTAGTGGCTTCCACGGTCAGCAGGTGACGAACTGAACTAATACGACGAAGTTCCAGATAAGCGGATCTACACACTGCACTGACATGCTGTGACATAGATAACTCGCTGTCAAGTGTAACACCCAGGTTTCTCACACTCGCAGAGAAGCCAATGAGTGTTCCATCCACAGACAATGATGACGGTAAAGGCAGGGACGAAGATAATCTTGGATTAGCTACCAACATTGCTTCAGTTTTGCCATCATTTAACATCAGTTTGTCAGTGGAATCAGTAGGTCATTTCAGAGGCGCACACTGAGTTGCACGTCGAACCACTCACAAATACTCATTTGGAGTGCACCAGATGGATCCAGTTGGCAAAGTCCCACATTCCACACTATAGGACAGCTAAGACTGAAAAGCAATCGCAGCGTTTATGGCGCGGTACAAGGTTTAAAACTAAGAAAATGTTGTTTTTAGAAGCGTGTCGGGCAAAAGTTTTTATGAAAACTGTTTTAAAACCTCTTTTAACTCAACTTTTCTTAATGTTAAAAGTGTTTTATTGTACATTACTTAACGTCCCGACAGCAACAAGGCTTTCTCAGGACGTGCCTGCACTGCTTGTGGAAAAAACAACAACAACATACTAAACAGAACATTGAATGTATGTCGCCAGCCGGTCAAATACATTAAATAAACCTAACACATGGGGCCTACATAAAGCTAAGACCATTTAGCAACACACATCCAATATCAAGAGCTACAGGCAGTGCAGACAGTAGGGAGAGTTTTAAAAAGGCAAATACAGCTGAATGGACAAAGGGCCGACAGAGACACATGCCCCAGAATAGAGAGAAAAACCCACCCTGTGGGGCTGACCAGGGTGCCCCTGGGAAATAAAAAGTAGTTAACCCCACCCAAGTCCCCCAGGGCAGACCCGGGTGGGGTTAAAAGTGTTTTAATTTACAAGCGTGTCGTAACTGATATGCATCTATTCCAACCAACGTATAGTGCTGGATATTTTTCCCATCCTCGCCTTCTCTCAACACTCGACTTTCCAGTCCTTCCCTGAAACACCCCCAACCGGTCTGCCCTCAACACTCGACTTTCCAGTCCTTCCTTCAAACACCCCCAACCGGGTCTGCCCTGGGGGACTTTTTAGTTCCCAGGGGCACCCTGGTCAGCCCCACAGGGTGGGTTTTTCTCTATATTCCGGGGGCATGTGTTTCTGTCTACCCTTGGTCCATTCACCTGCATTTTCTTTTTTTAAACTCTCCCTACTGTCTGCGCTGCCTGTGGCTCTTGATATTCGATGTGTGTTGCTAAATGGTCTTAGCTTTATTTAGGCCCCATGTTGTAGGTTTTATTTAACGTATTGGACCGGCTGGCGACATACATTCAATATTCTGTTGAGTTTTTGTCACTAGCAGTGCAGGCACGTCCTGAGAAAGTCTTGTTGCTGTCGGGACGTTAAGCAATGTACAATCAATCAACCTTCCTTCAAACGGACAGCATTCACACAAATAATACTTTACTATTACATCAGAAAATGGCCCATCCAAGCCTGCACTCTTTTAACTGCACTAAACGACTGACTGTAGCAGACGACGCATGAAACGACGCTGACTCTGTGACGTCATTTCCATTCAATCAATTTGTGCATACAATCCAAAAGGAGATGCGGCATTGATAACATCGACAAACCTACAAAATAAAGCAACAGGTTCAACCAAAAGGTCGGGCAGGACAAAAGACAACAGCAGCCTCACCCAAAGTCTAAACGTCCTCTCTTACAATGCACACTCATACAATCACTTCACTTCTTAACAACCGGCGCACGAATATAATTATAGGCTAAGTCAAACTAAATAAAACAGAAGATAGTGGCGGAAAACCCTTTAAAATAGAAACAAACAACGACGTTTCAGATCAAATATTCTTCATCTGACATGGAAACAAACGTAGAAAACGAATAGGCTAAGTCCCTGGTGAACGTATACATGAATCTCAAAGTTGTACACAACGACGTTTCAGATCAAATATTCTTCATCTGACATGGAAACAAACGTAGAAAACGAATAGGCTAAGTTCCTGGTGAACGTATACATGAATCTCAAAGTTGTCACTAGACATGACCTTTCTCTACATCACCCCGGAAGTACATTACAACTCAACACTTTTTTTAACAAAACAACCACACCCTCAAATAACAAACCTAATTTTGTAGAAACATCAACAATTTACACCCTGAAACAACAAAATATCCCCCCTGACCCATATCAGCTATGAAGTTATTTATAGCTGAGAAGGGTGATGTAATACATACATGCTCATTTTCAGGGTTCTGTGTGCACAACACACACACACACACATTGCTGGGAGGGACAAGTTTTCAAACACACTACCGGCGTGTCTGTTAAACACAAAAGTGCATGTGTTAACGCCAAAATGAGAAAAACGGATTTTTTTTTACTTTTTATGAATCTTTACCGCAAGACAATGCAGAAACAACCCTCAGAAAAAATGGGTGTCTGACTTGGGAACCCAGAATTATACACACCCCCATTTTCCATCAGGATGGTAAAGACAGTCACCCATTTTACCTCTTTCGTCTACACGCACACACACACACACACACACACTCACACACACACAATACGTTCAACAGCGCGGTTAGGGTAGCTAGGCATGACGTAATTTTCATCGTGTTACTTCACTGTCAGAGTCTGATGTGTGCCCGCCTATGTTCATCATTTGCATGCTACGGAACGTGCTCCTACCAGCCCCATCTCAAAGTCTACCGTATTTTCAATACGGTAGACAAAAATGTTTTGAACGTACTTCACTTTGAAGAAAATGATCTGCACCGGAAGTTCTGATTCTCCAGTAAATTTTGTGAGTCAAATTTATTTTGAGGCAGTTAATAACACCATAAATCCACACAACATGTGTGTTAACACATCTCACATGAAACTTACTTGTTAGAGTGTGCCTCGTTTTCGCTTATTTTCACCACTAATGAAACCCTGTGTCTTCAAATGCAGCGAAGGGAGATAACTCTTCAACTTTTTTGTTGTTGTTGCTTTTGTAAAGGTACTGAGACAGTAGGCTCATTATTTGAAGTAAACAACAAAGAAATTTTTCTTTTTTTGTTTTGAGGGTGGCTCTTTGTTTGCGGGTACATTTACCGACAATTTTCGAGTTTGTATTGCCTATTAGTATATATTAACTCATTCGAGACGAACGGCAATCGGATACGCGGCATCAGTCCCCTGAAACACTCTGGGAGCAACTGAAAACTGCTATTGTAAAATCTTCTGTGGAAGTCTTGGGCTTTGTTAGAAAGAGGAACAAAGACTGGTTTGACGAAAACAACGTGGAGATCCAGGAACTTCTAGCAAACAAAAGAGCCGCCCACCAGGCCCACCTAGCCCAGCCTTCCTGCCCTGTCAAGAAATCTGCCTTTCGCCTCATCTGCAGCAGTCTCCAGCTCAAGCTTAGAGAGCTCCAGAACGAGTGGTGGTCGAGACTGGCACAGAGGACCCAGCTTTGCGCTGACAACGGTGACTACAGGGGCTTCTATGAAGCACTGAAAGCAGTGTATGGCCCTAGGCACCTGGTACAAAGTCCCCTGCGAAGCGCCGATGGACAGGCACTCCTCACAGATAATACCTCCATCTTGAACCGCTGGTCAGAATACTTTCAGGACCTCTTCGGCGCTGAGCGCACTGTTCAAGAAACAGTCATCCTCCAAATCCCACAGCTCCCACTAAAGGTTGAATTGGACGAACCGCCCACCGCCGAAGAGACCCACACAGCCATCCACCAGCTCAAGAGTGGCAAAGCAGCAGGCATTGACGGAATCCCGCCAGAGATCTGGAAACATGGAGGCCCAGCACTGCACAACAAGCTCCATGACCTCTTTCTCTGCTGCTGGGAGAAAGGAACACTACCAAAGGATCTCCGTGATGCAGTCATCATCACCCTATACAAGAACAAAGGAGAGAAATCTGAATGCTCTAATTATCGTGGAATTACCCTGCTGTCCATTGCCGGGAAAATTCTCGCAAGGCTGCTCCTGAATCGGCTGGTACCTGCCATCGCTGAAGACCACCTCCCAGAGGGCCAGTGTGGCTTCAGAGCCAACAGGAGTACCACCGACATGGTCTTTGTGCTGAGACAGCTTCAGGAGAAGTGCCGCGAGCAGAACAAAGGGCTGTACGTAACGTTTGTCGACCTAACAAAAGCATTCGACACTGTGAGCAGGCAAGGCATGTGGCAGATCCTGGAGCGACTTGGCTGTCCCCCAAAGTTCCTAAGCATGATCGTCCAGCTCCACGAGGACCAGCAAGGCCAGGTTAGACTCAACAGTAACCTCTCAGAACCATTCCCCATTATCAACGGCGTGAAACAGGGCTGCGTGCTGGCACCAACCCTCTTCACCATCTTCTTTAGCATGATGTTGAAGCAGGCCACAGTAGACCTCGACGATGACGATGCAGTGTACATCAGGTATCGTCTCGATGGCAGCCTGTTCAACCTCAGACGACTGCAGGCCCACACGAAAACCCTAGACCAACTGATTCGTGAGCTGCTCTTTGCTGATGACGCTGCCCTTGTTGCACACACAGAGAGAGCCTTGCAGCGCATCACATCCTGCTTTGCAGATGCTGCCCAGCTCTTTGGACTCGAGGTCAGTCTGAAAAAGACAGAGGTACTACATCAGCCGGCACCCAAGGTAGAGCATCGCCCTCCCCACATCACCATCGGCGAGTCTGAACTGAAGTCAGTACACCAGTTTACCTACCTTGGCTGCATCATCACGTCAGATGCCAAGCTGGACAAGGAGCTTGACAGCAGGCTGGCAAAAGCGAACAGCGCTTTTGGGCGACTTTTCAAGCGGGTGTGGCACAATCAACAGCTGAAAACGGGCACCAAGATCAGTGTGTACAGAGCTGTCGTCCTCACCACCCTGCTGTACGGTTCCGAGTCCTGGGCCCTCTACCGCAACCAACTACGACTCCTCGAACGCTTTCACCAGCGCTGCCTGCGTACCATCCTCGGCATTCACTGGAGTGACTATGTCACCAACGTCGAGGTCCTTGAACAGGCAGAAACTATGAGCATCGAGGCTTTGTTGCTGCGGACACAGCTTCGCTGGGCGGGGCACGTCTCCAGGATGGAGGATCATCGCCTACCCAAGATCACTCTGTTCGGCGAGCTTGCTACTGGACACCGTGACAGAGGGGCACCAAAGAAGAGATACAAAGACGGTCTCAAGAAGTCACTTAGTGCTTGCCAAATCGACCACCGCCAGTGGTCTTCGCTTGCTGCGGACCGTGACACCTGGCGCTCCACCATCTACAAGGCAGCCGTCTCCTTTGAGGACTCTCGCAGAGCTAACCTTAAGGACAAACGGCTCAGGAGAAAAAACCGAGTTGCCGTAACTCAGAACCCTGACCAGACCTTCCCCTGCAGCCACTGCGGTCGAACCTGCCTGTCCCGGATTGGCCTCCGCAGCCACGAAAATGCCTGCAGACGACGTGGGCAAGCCCTATAGAATCTTCGTTCGCGAAGTCAAGCCAAGCCAGCCAACTCATTCGAGACGAACGGCAATCGGATACGCGGCTTCAGTCACGTATCTGGATGCCGTTCGTCTCGAATGAGTTAACCATTATTATTCTTGTAGCTCATTCGTATGGTGATTATGCATACTGACCCTGCTCACACCGGCGGCCCTGAAAGCCTGGGCGACATCGACAGCGGCTGTAGCCCAGACACGTCCCTCCATTCTCACATTCGGGCTCACACACTGTCAAAAGACACAAAATCTGTGGTACTGATGTGCTGTCAAAACAACATGGCGCTCGAAGCCGTAGTATATATGATTGACTCCAATTGAAGTGCGTTTTGGGTGAGGGAGTAGGGCATGGAGAGTAGGTGCGTAATGTTGTTTGTTGAACGGTTTTAGTGTTTAATATTACTTTCCACCAAGCAAAGGTCATCGGGCCAACATCGGCCGATGTCGGCCCGATTGGCTATCGAGCACTGGAAATATACTACTTCAACATTTTCAACCAAATTTTACAATTGTCACCTAATAACTATGTACTAGTTGCAGGCGATGAATAGACGATGATAATTCAAGGGTTGTACCAGATTAGCTTGGCGCCTGATGGCGCCAAGCTAATCTGGCACTTCCCTTGAATTATCGTGGTCGATCCATCTCCTGTTGTAGTGCTTCGAAGCTAAATGGGTTAATTCACTCTCGCCACTAGGTGTGTGCATTTATATTTTATTTTAATTCTTTAGTGTTTCTGTCATGACACACCAATTTCATTGGATTCCTACCACGAGCAAAGTGCAATCTTGAAAGTTGAATCAAAGCAACCCTTTACACGGCGTCCAACACCATTGACTAACTCACTCTAATCAGCCCCATTGTGCATGCAGCCAACGGAACTGTCAGTCACTGTGAACACCGCCGGGGACTGCGTGCACCAAGGGGTAAAATGTTGTATGACCTTATTACGGCGCCAATGGACGCATATTTTAATATTTTACTTCTGAAATCTTTGTTCATTCAACGACCAAAAGCCACAACCATCCAAAGAACGTGGATACAAATTGGTCTCAGCAATCGGCATAGATCGGCATAGATCGGCATATATCGGCATAGATCGGCTGCTCTGTCACATGATTATGTCTCTTGCGGTTGGATCATGCTCTTTTTTTTTTTTTCTTTTTTTTTTCTCGGCAGTGGTGGTGTTAAACTTTACACTACCTTGTGAGGACAGTATACGCCGTTCACACCGTGACCCTGTGAATCCGCCCCTGCAAGCACACACGCTTGGACGGACGCAGAGGCCCCCGTTTTCACAAGCTGGGCTGCAGGTTGCTGCACAGACAGAGGACAAAGCGTGTGGACATTTTCATGATTTACGCCTTTCAACGCTGTTTTAAATCCGTCAGCCCCCACGCACTACAGCAGGAGATGGATCGACCATGGAAATTCAAGGGTAGTGACAGATTAGCTTGGCGCCTGATGGTGCCAAACTAATTTGGCACTACCCTTGAACTACCACGGTCGATCCGTCTCCTGCAGCTGGTATTGAGGCGTTAGGGTGACACTTCACAAATTTGGGAAATGCGGCCTTGTTGTTAAAATAAGGAAAACTGAAAAGACGATGTTTATATTTTGAGTATGTGTCTCGATAATGCCGCCTTAGACCTATGTGACTACAACTTTTCAATAACTTCTTGAAGCAGAGTCTAGATTCAGTTACAGCCTGGCGCCGGCTAAAAATCATTCAGCAATATTTGTCACGGTCAAGACATTTTGCCACTAACAGCTGCTCAGTTTGGACTACCCAATCACTATGCACCTTCGGGACAGTGTCTTCGCCGTCAATCACATTGTGACGACGCCTGATGGCGATCATGAAAACATACTCATTTCGGTATCCGCTTCACGAGGGTTTTTTGCTTGCTGGGACAATGCTTTTGCGTTTACTAGTTTCACTACTTAACAAATGTGTGTTGATCTGTGGTTTTGGGCTTTACACGTAGCCGTGGGGTCCAAAATTACCGACCAACACACACATACATACATCGGATTATAATTTGTCGGCACTACTCACCTGTGTCACAGGTAGGCCCGGTGTATCCTTCCGAACATTGACACGTATTGGGTGCGATACATTTACCTCCGTTACGACACCCGGGCTCACACACCGCTGAAATATCAAACACATTGGAGAAATAAAAACTGTGTCCGTCTCCAAACCTGCAGCAGTTGATAATCAAGTTTATGACAAAGCCTGTCGGCTATTCTGAAATAAAACCATTTACCCCCTCACTGCCGAGAGAAATAAAGCACCACCATTGCCCCGGACTCCAGCATTTCCTGGACAGTATACCCAGAAATGTCTTCCAAGTTGTATCTCATTCTACCCCAACACTGAATTCCTTAAATTTTGCCGTTGTCCTCTGAAGACTGCATTGCAGTACCGGACACAGAGCGACCATGATAGTTCAAGGGTGATGCCAGAATAGCTTGGCGCCCATGGGTGCCAAGCTATTCTGGCATCACCCTTGAACTATCATGGTCGATCCTTATCTTGCTGTGGTGTGTCTGGGGTAGAATGAGGTATATTGGCCATTGCCAAGTGCCAGTCTCGGGCTTCCCATTCCTGTCCGTTTCAGAGCGTTTGTCCCAACCTCTCCCATCGCTGGCCTTTTGCGCATTCAGTATGTCCCCTCACGTCATGCCCCTCACCACATCCCACCTCCCCCCTCCCCCTCCTTCCTCCCTCCCGCCGCATATTTCTTCTAAGGTATTACCTTCTTTGCAGCCGACCCCTGACCACCCGTCCACACAGTTACAGTGGTCGTGCCTCATACAGGTTCCCCCGTGAAAACAGGGTGGGTTGCAGATAGCTGGAAAGCACACCAAGTATGGCTTGCTAACATAGTCACAGACCAATGATATTTACACTTTGAAGGGCGTATATTTATAATATTGTGTATCACCTGCTGGAGTTGTGGATCGCCCATGATAGTTGCAGAGCAGTGCCGGAATAGTTTGAACCATCATGGCCAATGGATAACCTGTTGTGGTGTGTTAACTGTGAGACGTGCTACATTCGGATAGGCGGCATATGCAGTGCGTCTCGAATGTGTTAACCCATAAAGCCCTGACACGATGCGACAGGATCAGGATCCCGATCTGGTAGTTCAAGGATGGTGTCAGAATAGCTGAAGGCACCAAGCTATTCCGACACAACCCTTGAACTATCATCGTCGGTCTGTCTGCAAAACTATGAAATGGACCTTAAAGGATATCTAAGGTAAAAATGATAACTTCATCTTTACGATGTAATGAGTTAAAAGATAAAAGTTAAAAGTGAAAGTGCCAATAAAAAGCGCAAATAAGGATGTTTAATTGTTTAGATTTCAAATTTTTAAAGTATGAAACCGGAACAATATTTTTTGATAGTATTAAATGTACATAGACATAGTAAAGAAATGAGGGATAAAATCAATAAAGTAGCAAAGTAACCCTCCCCCCCCCCCCCGCCCCCCCCAAAAAAAAAAATAATAAAAATAATAATAATAAAAAAAATGAATAAAATAAATAAATAAATATAATGATGATGTATTGATATGATGATAATAATAATAATAATAATAATAATAATAATAATAATATAATAATATAAAGACTAAACAAACAAACAAATAAATAAATAAATTATCGAACGGTACTGTTGTATACAGAGAGACGACGAGTTGAAAACAACAGCAGCAAACACAACAACAATGAAAACAACAAAAGCAACAAAAACAACAACAGCAAGCAGAGTACGCAGTGAAAACCTGCAATGTTACTGACGTGAGCACTGGGGTCCCGGGTAGCCCGGTGGACACACACACTGGTCGGGCGCCACACATACACCGTTGTTTCGGCACGGCGGATCACATACCGCTGAAAAATGTAAAACATGCAACTCAAAGAATCGTCAAAGTTCATTATGTTTGTCCGCTAGCTGCGGGAGATGGACCGGCCATGATAATTCAAGGGTAGTGCCAGATCAGTTTGGCGCTGAGCTAATTCGGCACTGCCCTTGGTACCTTTAACACCTATGCCTTAGACAGAGTCACAACGGAAGGAAACCCTAGTACGCGATGGCCATCGGGCCGAAGTTGACCGCAGTGGCCGGGTCCGCGCACAACTGTGCGCGGGCCCACTGCAGCCGACTTCGCCCCTATAACCTACTAAAGTGATCGACCATGATAATTCAAGGGTAGTGCCAGATTAGCTTGGCGCCTGAAGGCGCCAAGCTAATCTGGCACTACCCTTGAATTATCAAACTGGGACATTACTCAGTAGTACAACGTCATCTGCATCTGTGTGAGAATGAGAAAGATAGTGAGAAGGCCTATTCTGACAAATATGTATATACAGCTGCATGAATCTGTGTGCTGGTCTGTGGTTTTGCGTCTTAAGACCCCGGGGCGTAAGGCCCAAACTCACAGATCAGTACACGTTTCACAATCGAGCGACTCTGTATACTCAAGTTAAGATTGTCATGTGATCATGGAAAGTAAGCAAAATGTATGACGTATTTGAATTACCTTCGCAAACATTTTGATTATTTCGGTCCCTGCGCTGAATGTACCCTTCTTGACATGAGCAGTGGAAACTTCCGGGCGCATTGATACACACCTGCTCGCAGCCTCCGTTCGAATCGTTACATTCGTTCATGTCTGGTGAAAATAAATAAACACACAAATAACGGTCACAAAAACATCGGCGATGGCTACCAATTAACCAACCAATCAGCCAATCAACCAACCAACCAACCAGCTAACACAACCAACTACCCAGCCATCCACCCTTGCAAACAAACACAGAAAAAGCGTCCTGCTTCGTCGTCGAAAACCCTTATCGATTTTTTTCTGTGCATCTACGCATTCTACGGCATCCACAAAAAAGGTGAGTTTCGCCAGAAAAGTTTCTATTAAGTGTTGAACTGACTGAGCATATGCTGAACCGATGATCCCACAGATGATCCATTCCTACTTGGGCTGCTTGGAGAGGAACATTATGTCAGTTTAGAGCCTCAGAGCGATGAAACTCTTTTGCTAATCCAGTCCCAACTTACAGCACAGCAAACTGTCGCAGCCTCATCATAGAGAGCGGAACCACAGCTTGGCCAAGAGCAGAACCCGACTCCTGAAGACAGCAACTCAACACCCCGGCCGTGAAGAACAGCAACAAACAAGTCCAGATGGCGATGGCGGAACAGATCAGCCCTTTGCTACCACAGACAGTTGCTCCACAGGACCTTGCAACAACTTCTGCTGTAAGGACGCTGCTCACCCTCATCAGCCACGAGATAGAAGCCACCTTGTTAAATTAAGACCTCCAAGACTTACAAATACGGAAACAGAACACAAGAAAGAATGTTCTTGGCAAGATGGTACGACGAACGACCGTGGATTCATCTCTGTACTACAACGTACAAAGCATACTGCTTTTTCTGCATGAAGTATAAACCTTAAAATTCTGGTCTCAAACTTGAACCTGGCTTCAGAAGTGGATTTAGCAACTGGAAGAAGCTGCAGAAAATTTTGAGGTTCACGAGAATTCAGCCACACACTTGACAGCTTTCTATGAGGATCGGAGAGAAAGTTCGAAGTGTCGCAGCAGTGTGCATGATTTGGTGTTGTCACAGTCAGAACAACTAAAGAAAGCCCGCAGCTGCACGTTCCTGAATCAGCTGAAAAGCATTAAGTTTCTGCTGCGCCAAGGTCTCCCTCTTCGAGGCCATAAAGAAGAACATGCAAATATGAGGCAACTTCTCAGTGTGTGTTTTGAAGAACTACTTCTCTAGAGGAGAGTTAGTATATGTCTCCCACCATCGTCAATGAACTGATTCGATACATAGCACATACAGTTCTCTAATCGGTTTTGTCTTAAATAAGGCAAGAAGAGTGGTTTCACTCCTAACTGACGAGACGAGGGATGTTGCAAACAGAGAACAGCTTGTTGTGTGCATTAGGTGGGTGTCTAAGACTTATGATGTTTTTGAAGAACCGGGGGGGGGGGGGGGGAGGGAGGGAGGGGGGGGGTGGATTGATCAAACTCCCCAACACTGCGGCTGAGACTATTTTCAGCGCTCTGACAGACTGTCTCATACGGCTCTCTCTGCCCATGACAGCGTGCAGGGGACAGGTTAATGACGGTGCACGGAATTTCTAAGGCCACGTTCAAGGTGTTGCAACTCGAATTGCAAAAGAACAGCCCGCAGCTTTGAGTGTTCACTGACTGCCCATTGCATAACCTCTGTGTGCAAGATGCTGCCAGGAAAATTGGTCCCATCCGAGATGCCCTGGATCTTTCAATCGAAATCTTTCAGTTGATCAAGATGTCGCCAAAACGTCGTTCTATTTGAACAGATCAAAAATGCAAAAGGAAAATGAGGAACTGGAATTAAACCTCTTTGTCCGACGAGATGGACAGTGAGAGCTGTTGCCACGAAAGCCATTGCGGACAATTATAACACTCTGCAAGAGTTGGAAGAAATCTCTCAGGGTTCTGATGAGTATTCTCGCAAAGCTGTCGGACTCTTGGCTCTGATGAAAAGGTTTTCCACTATTTGGGCTGAGACTCTCTCAACTTGTGTTCAGTACCACTGACCGTTTGTTTGCGGCTCTGCAGAAAAACTCAGCAACGTGTGATGACAGCCAGACATCAGCCAATGTCTGTCTGCAAGTTCTGTCTGACCTCCACACAGATGAAGATTTCACTGCGTTCTTTGAAGGCTGCCAGGCAGCTGGGAAATACGTGTGTGGCCCACCAACATTGTCACGATTCAAACGTCCTCCCCAACGAGTGGACGATGGCATGGCAGACACTGCACATCAGTTTGCGCATCCAACAGATTTCTTCAGGCAGATCTACTTCGAGTCCCTTGATTTTGTTTCATGTTGAAATTCAGTGAAGACTAAAGTAGACAAATCTGCAAATTGTGATCGACATCGAAGACATTCTGAAGAGATCTGCCAGAGGAGTCCCTGTGTAAATTTTGCCAGAAATCAGAAGCCTGTATACAGAAGACATTGATATGAGGCAACTCGAAGCTCAGCTAACCATGTTGCCACCAGCCCAGCGCTTTAAAGACAAAGGAACGGCTGAGCAAGCAGCATCCATTGCTGACATCATCCAGTTGATGAATGAAGACTGAGCCATATCTGAAAACCATGCTGTGTAAAGTTAACAAACTGCTGAAACTCTACATGACGGTCCCGATGACAACAGCAACCGCTGAAAGAACATTTTCGGTACTCAAGCACGTGAAAAATTACTTGCGCAGCACGATGACCCAGGAGAGACATAACCACTGCATGCTTGCGCACGTCTATACAGAACAGACGGACCAAATTCATGTCAGAAAGATTGCTGCTAACTTCACATCACGCTCTGAAGCCAGGCAACAATACTTTGGATGTTTTGAATAAGGACAATGCATACGCACACATACAGTCACATCCAAAAAAATGCAACGAACTTGCCGGCAGGCAAATGCTTGCAAGTTTGCTGCGTGTCTTTTGGATGTGACAATGCAGTAGACTGTATACAGTTACGTTTTCTTCGAAACTAAAGGAACAAACTCAGTTATCCCACCCTGACCGGAGCAGGCCACTCATGCCGCGGTGGGGTGAGGTTGGAGTAGCAAAAAATTCTTCCTACGCCACTGCTTACTGCACACACTTTTTCTGGTCTCACTGTCGTACTTACTTACTTACTGCGTCCATTGTTTCTGTTCTCATTGTCGTACTTGCTTGCTCGCTCGCTCGCTCGCTCGCTCGCTTGCTTGCTTGCTTGCTTAGGCTACTTACTTACTTACTTACTTACTTACTGCGTGCACTTTTTCTAGTCTTACTGTCGTACGTACCTTCACAAGTCACCATGTTGCCAGTGATTTGATACCCCGGGTAGCAGTCACACCTAAAGCCAACCGCGGGTAGGGTCACACACAGCTGTTCACACCCGCCATTACGCTGTTCACAGCTCGAGATAGCTGCAGAGCAGAGAAAAGAACAGAAAACAACTCAATGCAAAAAAAAAATAATAATAAAAAAAATTAAACACAACGCAACGCAACGCAGCACAACATCACTTTCTTGTTTGTTAACCCTTTGCGGTTTTTGTCGCGAGGATTCCTAGGAATAATCGCGACAAATACCACAACGACACAGAAAGGGTTAGAACAGTTTCTAGATTTTGACTCGCCACAGAACGTGTTTTTTTTTATCACATAGATAAGACCACTATTAAACTTTAATCAACGTTAGAATAAGTGCTAGTCTGTGATTTTAGACCTTACGACTGAAACTTGAAAGCACACATACGGGAAGAGGAAACAGCCCACTCGAAAATGTCAGTGAACGGATCAGCATCCACAAGTCTTATTCTTACAAAGCTTAACTCCTTCGCGGCCAGCCGCATCCGGATGCGCGGCTTATGCCGCGCATCCGGATGCTGCTGGCCGCGAATGATTTATTAGGTGAGCATATGGAGGACAAAAAGCAACAACAACAAAGAAAGAGACGCGTTTTTTTCTACTGTTTGTGCTCATCCTTTCAAAGCGTTCTTTTTTTCTTTGTTATTTATTTTTTTGCATTTTACACTCTTAGCAGTCACCCATTTTGGTCTCGATTTTAAATTGAAAACCCATAATACATACGCTAATGAGTTACTGATTCTCTTTTTAAAAAAAATAGTGATAGTGTTACGAATGGCAGTAACTCGCCTTCACAGGTGGCGCCATTGTCTGCTAGAACAAGATGGAGGGGGCAGGAGCAGTAGAATCCCCCTTCTGTGTTGGTGCAGTAATGTTGACACCCACCACGCTGGCTCAAACACTCGTTTACATCTGTGTATAAAATAAATCATTTTAAATTCAGCGCCAAAGAACCCCAGCAGTCAAGGAAACATTATTAGTTGTGTTACGAGTTCGGCTTTGCCAGTGGTTTTCGTCGCCTCAAGGGACCGGCCGGCCGGTCAGGGAGGGGGGGTGGGGGGGGGGAGGGTCAATGTCGAGGTAAGAGTGAACGGTTTTAGCCCGAGACTCTTACCCCCGACACTGACACCCCCCCCCCCCACCCCCATACCCCCCTTCCATCCCCCCCCTCTCCCCCAAGAACCACTGGCAAAGCTAACTCGTAATACACCGTTTTTCTAGACAACAATAAAATGTATTAAGCCGATAACCTTTAAAAAAAAATAAAAAAATAAAAAAATAAAAAAAAAACAAGCTGACGTAGAAATGCAGCGGCCGCAAATCTCAATAATTTCGACTGTAGGTCAATAACCTCGCGTGAAATGCATTCGACTGGAATTTCTCTCTAATGTATTTAACAAAAATTAACGCATTTTTAGTATTCTTGTGTATGAAATTGGTAATACATAGGTATGTATATAGTTATTGAGTTCCATAATTCCCTCAATTTTTAAGTTTTATCTATTTATAGAAGGGACTTTTTTTTTAGGACGGGTCGCAGGGGGCGAATTTAATAGCATGTCCATGATGTCAAAGGCGGGCAGGCTAAACCTCTAACAATTGAAGTAACAAGATAAAAATTACGTCATATCTAGTTACGCTAACCTCGCTGCTGAACGTACATTTAGCGCGAAGCGCCGTAAGTGCGTATGTATGTATGTATGTGCGTATGTGTTTGCGTATGTATACAAGAGAATCTCCGATATTTCTGTACACACAAGCTTGAAACTTGGCGAAATAAGTGGGTGGCTAAGACAGCCTCCGAGCATATTGTAATTGAATGTCTCATTGAAGACATAAACAACCTTTTATAGGAAGTCGGTTGACCCAGATTAGAGACCGTAATTTGGAGAAAGACATTGGATGAGTTCGTTAGCCAGCTTTGTATCCTTTCAACGTCTTTAGTAAATATTAATTCTTTTCAGAAAAGAATTAAAACACCAAAATAACCTTTACTTCTAGAGAAAGTCAGACAGTGGCGGTGTGTTACGTTTGTGGTTGTGTTATTCTTTGACAGCATGTGTGTATTGAAAATAGGAAAGATCCGATATTCATTTGAGTTATTCTGGATAAGAATTACGTACCTTTTTTAGTAGGATTCATTTTGTTTCGCACGGAGAACTGCGATCGATTTTTGTTGTGACGCGTAGTTTCGCTACGATGAGACTGGAAGGTTCGAGCAGGGTCGCGATCTTTCTAGTGACCTCATATAATTATGACGTCAAAGTGTCGGCAACATTTCGTAACACTGTATTAAAGGCGTTTAAAATGGTAGTCGAATTTTCCAGTTCATTCTCGAGTTTTCTTTTTCATCAATATTTATGAGTTTTGTTCACGTTTTATTCTGGAAATCTGTCGTTGATATTATTCACTTATTTTTTTATGAAATTGGTGCCGACGGTATCACAAAACACCTACATATAGTTCTTTTTGTTATGTAACCCGCTACATTGTTTATCCGCCGTAAGATGGCCTTAGTCGCCTGCTCGGCGTTCAACCAAAATAACTAACTAACCTACATTGTTTATTTATTGGCATCTCTTTGGTTAGTTAGTTATTTGGGTTTAACGCCGAGCAGGCGACTAAGGCCATCTCAGGGCGAGATGATTAAAACTCTGGCCAGCCAGACTAAAAAACAGTTCTTAACTCATTCTACCCCAAGACCGAAATCCCCAAATGTTGAAGTCGTCTTCTGAAGACTGCCTTGCAGTGCAGGACACAGATCCACCATGATAGTTCAAGGGTGATGCCAGAATAGCTTGGCGCCCATAGGCGCCAAGCTATTCTGGCATCACCCTTGAACTATCATGATCGATCCTTATCTTGCTGTGGTGTGTCTGGGGTAGAACGAGTTATGACAAAATCATGCTAAAATGTCGCACAGGAAACGTCTACAGACTCTGAAAAAGGCCACACACACGCAAAAAAAAAAGAATTAACATAGTCTATGAATGCTCAAATATTATTAAAAACATTGAACTCTCTCAGAAAACTGAAGATTTTGTCCGGGGGGACAGCCCGGTACAAAACCTTCAGGGAGTCTGCTGTGAAGTGTTTATATATTTTGTGTCAAATATATCGGCACAATACAGCAAAAAGTGTTTAACAGAATACTGCTCGTCGTATAACACCAGGCATCTCTTTGTTCAGAAGTTTGGCTGTATGAAGATTAGGGAAAGTTTGTACTAAGAAATGTGATTGGCCAAAGACGTATTTGGGGGAGAACGCTTTGGTCAGCGAGTAACGTTGTCATCGTAACATAATATGTGAGTCTACTTATCACATGTTACCTTGGTAAAATGTGACAAGACATCTCCCGTTGCCTTGAGAAGGTACTAATAGGGAAGGAAGTTGAACAGAGCCAGACCAATGAGAAAAAGAGTAAAGAGACTGAAAAAAGACAAATAGTTTTAATACAGGGCAAGCAGAATATATAGATCACCATAAGCCCCCTTATCTGCTATCATAAGGATCTATCCTTCTTGGAGTTGGATGATGTTTAGGTTTTCAGTGTTCGGCGAAGGGTTAATCCTTTGGCGGTCGGTAGTAGTTTTTGTCGCGATACACGTGCAATTTATAGCTGTTAACACAAAAGATCTGGGTTACCGAGAGCGCTATCACCAAGGCGACAGTGATGATTGATGTCCCGGTGACAAATATCGCGGGGATACACTTCACCAGGAGGACCAGCAGTTGTAACGGCCTTTGTGACAATGTAACAATCGTCTCAAAACTCGTGACACAACAATCAAAATCCGTTGATATTTCTTTTCCAAATTATGTTCTTCTTCAAATAACAAATAAAATATGTGATTATATAAATTTAATTATTTGTTGTAAGAACACAATTTAAAACAAATATTTTCCCAACAAAATATTGCATGGAGCAGGGGGTACTCTGCCACCCCCTCCCACCTCCCATCCCCAAACCCGCCCCTCCCGTCCCACTCCCTCCCTCTTTTCCCCAGCAAGCAATCATTTTGTCCCAGAGCACATGGAGACTCCATAAGCTTTCTGGACAATTGTTACGTTGTCACAAAGTACATTACAACAACCGCCTCACACAGAGAGAGAGAGAGAGAGAGAGACGCTATCCTGCCATGTTGCTCGCAAATAGGACTAAGCTGACATGCAACCGGCTCCAGGATCTTTCACTTGCCGGGGATGCGCGACTGAAAAAAACACAGCCCACACTGAACTGCCCTTAGTGATCGCGGCGAACAGAATATATAAGTGCACTACAGAGACAGACTGGCTGCCGAAGGCGTGGAAGCCAGATACACCGACTGCGCTGACCCGTCCAACACAGCTCTCACACAAGCTACCATGATTTCCAAACTCGCGCTTCTCCTCACGTTCTGCGGTAAGTTGGATGGGTGGTTGCACTCAGGGGGCCGGGGTGATTGCACGCACGCATGGATGTAATGAGTGATTTATAAATGGGTGTACGGACGGACGGATGAACACATAGATGGATGGATGGACGGAGGGTGGGTGGGCCAGGTGGGTGGCTGGCTGAATGGACGGAGGCGGTTAAGAAGCGTGATAAAACCTTGACCAGTTAACGTGGTTTAAACAGTTGGGAGGTTGCTTACAAAGCAGAAATTGTACAATAATAATAATAATAATAATAATAATAATAATAATAATAATATTATTATTAAATTGTTTCTGTTGATCATTTCTTGATCGAGACATTTTTGAAACCGGATTTCTGCCCTCCGTTCTTGAAAGGCAGATAGTCTTGCAACTTGTTCAGTAAGACGCCCCAGGTATTTCTCAGTACTGCCGCTTGGCTTTCTGCTACAGGCCATCATGCATCCAAGCAAAACCGGGTGACTTGTGTCCAATCGGGAACGCACCGCAAGTAAACCCGTGACCAGGCTGTCAGTCATCAACAGTTTACATTACACTTAACCCATTGACTGTCTAGAAAAAGCGAACACGATCCAATTGCAAGAGACATAGATCCTCAAGAGACAGTTTCAGGGGCTCATGAGACCAGCTTGTATCCGTGTTCCTTGGACGGTTGCGGCATTTGGTCGTTGGATGCAGACAGATTTCAGAAATATAAGTACACATACAGTGGCAGGGAAAGGTTAAACAAAAATCGACATTTCCTGTCTCCGTGATGCTGGATCATGTCTGTATCTAGTACAGTTTGCATCGGAACCAATGGCGAGGATTTTGAGCATGTCTGTCTAGGTGTTCGGTGGGTTCACATTGAGTTTAACTCATTCAGTCCTGACACACCACAGCAAGATATGAATTGACCATGACAGTTCAAGGGTGGTGCCAGAATAGCTTGACGCCTATATGGGCCAAGCTATTCTGGCACCATCCTTGAACTATCATGCTCAATCTGTCTCCTGAATTGTAATGCAGTCGTCAAAGGACAACTCAAAATGTGGATATTTCGTACCTGGGACACAATGGGTTAAAGTCAAAGCACTCAGAAGCACCGTGATTTCAAATCCATGAAAAAGCTTTAAGAATGACTTCTTTGCGTTCCCTAGGGTCTCAGCCCTTCACTAGACACTATGTCTAAATGCCCAAGCTCTCCAAACATTCGTTATTATCGTTTAGAAAACGTAAGTATGCATTCATATTCTTGTGCTTTGACAAGATAGTCTCTCCTGTCTTCATCCTTAAAACCAAGTGCGTGTTTGCAGGGTTACAAACAGACACGGATTTGGAAACTGCACCGAACAGTCAAACTAAGACTGTCCTGCGCTCGCGGATTTTGATTATACACCGTCACACACAATGCAGCCTCACGCCATAACATTTATTCTTCAAAATATTGTACGGTCATTAGCACTGAAAACAAAAAAACAAAAACATGCTGGGGCCCAAATGACATTTTTTAAAGAATTGTCATCGTTCATAAATGCTTTTTTCCACCAAGAAAAGAACAGCCAAGCTCTGCGTTTACAGCTACCCTGTTCTAAATGACTAATAGGCATTCCTAATTTTGTGGGGAGACACACTATTCACTATAAGTGTCTTGAAACTCTACTGGGATGATTTATTCCACTATAATTCGTGAGTTTACATCGCCGTTTCATGGACTAATTATAACATCAGTAAGTGGATACACGCCCTTGGTAGATTTTTTTAAATAATAAAGAATGCAAGAGCGAGGCAATTTAGCCATTCAAAGCCACCAGGGACACTTAAATAATGTGACCGACGTACTGTCAGAAAATGCACATGTAAAGTAGTATTTCAAGTATCTAGCTGACTTCACAAAAAGTATAGCAAGACTGAAATTGTGCCGTGAAATTCTAATTTTGTCATCTTTTGTCTCGTCTAGCCAAAGTGATACACATATTACGTAAAATCTAGAAACTAAAATTACGTTATGACGGATGACGTTTTCAAACCAATGTTGCGTATGCATTGGGCCATAATAAATCTATTACTATAAGTGTGCAACAAACACGTCGGCTACACATGTAGTAACATGTTGTAACTTTAGTCGACGCGTACTGCTCGATCACCCTGGCTTGGAGGTTCCGTAGTGACGTAAAAAAACAAGTATGAAGACTTCAAAGAACAACAACAAAGGCAAAATGTAAGCATTTTAACACATCTATCAACCCCTGTGACCTTTGACCTTTACGATGAGTCGACTAAATTAGTATGCATAGGAAGGTCTTGTCATCAGCTGCCTTTGTGCCAAATTTGATTGAAAATCCACCATTTTATCAAAATTGGCAGTTTACACACAATTGTCGGCCTCTTGTGACCCTTGACCTTTCTGAGGGGTCATCCAAATTAGTATCCATAGATAGGTCTTACCATCAGGTATCTCTGTACCAAATTTAGGTTTGAGGTTGTGAATACTATTTGAGAACAACCTTTTTGGAGGGCCAAAATATTGCTATTTTTGACATTTCCTGAGCTCTTGTGACCCTTGACCTTTCTGAGGGATCAACCAAATTAGTACGCATAGAGAGGTCTTCCCATCAGGTACCTCTGTAGCATGTTTGGGTTTGAAGTTGTGAATAGTATTTAAGAAAAAAACATTTTTGTCAAAATACGGCTATTTTGGACCTATTTCCTGAGCACTTGTGACCCATGACCTATCCGAGGGCTCATCCAAATTAGTATGCATAGATAGGTCTTACCATCAGGTATCTCTGTAGCAAATTTGGGTTTGAAGTTGTGAATAGTATTTGAGAAAAAACATCTTTTGTCAAAATATGGCTATTTTTCACCTAGGTCAGCTCTTGTGACCCTTCCCCTTTCCGAGGGATCAACCAAATTAGTATACATAGAAAGGTCTTACCATCAGTTATCTTTGTACCAAGTTTGGGTTTGAAAATGTGAATAGTATTTGAGAAAAATAAATTATGTCAAAATATAGCTATTTTTGAATTATTTCCTGATCCACTGTGACCTTGACCTCTGTGAGAGGTCACTCAATTTGGTATGTTTAGAAAGGTCTTGCCACAGAGTATCCTTGGGCCAAGTTTGAAGTCTGTGGCTTGAATAGTCTCCGAGAAAATGCCAACGTTGAAGTTTACCATGGACGACGGCGGAGGGTTGACAGACGACGGACTGACGACCACCGGCCCAAAACATAGGCTCACTTTTGCTTCGCACGTGAGCAAAAAATCAGACCAGCATGATAGGAAAGTTGTGTAGAAATCCCCGACACTACGTCATTGTCTTAGGAGTGGAGATGTAATCAGATAGCATGCAACATGGAGACAAATCGACAAATGCGGTCATTCTATGATGCTGCTCGATTTTTTTTCCCCCGAAAAAAAGATGGAAGACGAAGAGGAACGACGTGCTAAAGGTACATGGACGGTAACGGTTCGTCTGTCTGATAATTATGAAGCCGGTGTTGAGCAGGATTTTTTGTTTGCTCCGTTACATCTGTGCAGGTGCAGAAAAACAGACAAAATCGCACCTTTTCTTTTGTCATCTCATGCAGCATAAGTCTATTACCAGTGGCGGGTTGGGGGGGGGGGTTAGGGGGCCCGGGTCCCCCGGTCAGCCCTGACCCCCCACCCCCAATTTTTTTTAATGGTTATTTGTGGAAGTTGCGTTTAACTGTTCAATGTTTCTTCTGTTCGTGTACGGTGTATTTCACAATTATCTCACGGGATCGGTCGGTTGGTCTAGCGTGTTCATGGGCCTATAGTCAAATATCCTTAGTTGGCACGCTGGGAGTGTCTCCCCCCCCCCCCCCCCCCCCCCCCCCCCGGGGTGAGCAGCCGACTGGCCCGTGTATCATAGGTGATTGCTAATCCCCTAATCCCGTCACACATCACCCTCTGAGCACAGTCTCACTCAGATTGCGTAGCTTTGTCGTTTGGGGTTGTGTCCGTGGGCATGCACCAGTGTCCTTCAGAGTAGCCGCAATGCAGTCATTAAAGCGTGTCACCTGAGGGGAGGTGTGAAATGCCTTGATTATGATTACTAACTAACTTTTAAGTAATCGTCAGCCAGTGTAGGAGGTATACATCATTGGTGATCATGATTGTTTATATGAGCTTAACCACCTGTGTTCTTCATATGGAGGAGGTTTGTAGGTGTATAGAGCAATATCACTAGTTCCACAAATGGCTGTGTTGTTCCTCAGACGGAGGAGTCTGGACGGCGGGAGGGGGGTGGGGGTGGTGGGGGGGGGGGCAATTTCGCCGACGACCCCATGTGTGTGTCTGTACTTAGCTTCAGTATAGTTTAATGTCTTATTTCACAAAACTATCTGACAGAAGTTAAAGACTGGATGATTAGCAATAAACTCCAGATAAATGATGGTAAAACAGAGTCCATGCTTATCACAGATGGTGTGCGTCCTTCGCAGTTGTCCTGTCTTCCCAGTCACATCTCTGTCAAAATCAAATCACTTTCTCTGACAGTGTCAAAAACCTTGGTGTTTTCATTGACAGAGACCTCAAAATGGATAAGTATGTTAGTCTTATGTGCAGCTCAGCTTTTATTGAACTTCGGCTCCGTTAGACAGTATCTGACGCCCGAAGCAACTGCCACCCTTGTCTCCTTCTTTGTTTTATCACGGTTAGACTACTGTAACTCCCTCCTTTCCGGCCTTCCTAAACCCCATCTAGATAAACTGCAGAGAGTGCAAAACAGTGCTGCCAGTTTAGTTCTGTGCGCGCGTAAGCGTGACCATATCCGCCCCGCCCTTGAGAAACTCCACTAGCTGTCCGTACAAGAACGCATTTTGCATAAATTGTCCTGCATGTGCTTTAACTTTCTCAGCCTGACTTCTCCCGCCTATATCTCTGACTTACTCCGTCTGTATACTCCATCTCGCACCCTCCGCTTTTTCTCTGACACACGTAAATTTCGCCTTCCCAATTTCAAATGTAAAACTCATACGTGGCATTCGTGCCTTCTCCCTTCTTGACCCAGCCACTTGGAACAGCCTCCAAACTCCCCCCCCCCCCACCCCTCCCCCCCCCACCCCGCCCCCTGTCCTTAACTGTCAAACGCTCTCCTCATTCAAATCACTTCTCAAAACCCACCTCTACAACGCTGCCCTTTACTAGTTCATTTCCCCAGCCATGCACAATTCATCACCACTGTCACGTGTGTGTGTGTGTGTGTGTGTGTGTGTGTGTGTGTGTGTGTGTGTGTGTGTGTGTGTGTGTGTGTGTGCGTGTGCGTACGTTGTGTGTGTGTGCGTGTTAGCTGTTAGCCTTTTCATTGTATCAGCGCTTAGAGCTACTCTGTAAATCTGAGTTACGTTGGGGGGAGGGGAGGGTCGTCGCCGAATTTGGGCCTTCCCCGTCCAGACCCCCCCCCCCCCACACACACACACACACACACACACACACACACTCTGGATCCGCCCCTGATTACTATCAGTGGTTAACGCCTATTGAAAAAGTCGGCGCCTAGAGTCGCAGGCGACACGCGTTTGAACAGATATTTTCCCAGTGTCTATGTTAAGACAAGGTGTTGAGAGCACACTGGTAAAAGGGGGAAGGGGGGGGGGGTGGCTGCATGAGATGACAAAAGGAAAGCTTACTATTTTTTTTCTGCACCTGCACAGATGTAACAAAGCAAACAAAAATCCTGCCCAAAAATCCTATTATTTGATTTCATAATCGCACCTAAAACAATGACGTAGTATCGGGAATTTCTACGCAACCTTCCCATCATGCTGGCCTGATTTTTGTTCTTTGAAGTCTGCGTACGTCACTGCGAAACCTTCAAGCTAGGGCGATCGAACATTACACGTCGACTAAAGTAACAACATGTTACTACATGTGTCGCCGACGTGTTTCATACTTATACTAATAGACTTATGATGCAGCGTAAGTCTATTATTATACGTGTGCAACACCTATCGAAAAAGTCGACGCCTAGTGTCGCGAGCGACGTGCGTTTGAACAGGTATTTTCGAAGTGTCTGTTTAAGACAGGGTGTTTAGAGCACACTGGTAAAATGAACCGCAAGAGCCAGATATACAGAAATCTTGTAAGTAATACAATGTTCGTCTTATGACGTATTGACGTGTAAACGTCATGTAATGTTGAAAAAATATTTTTGTTGTACAGTGCAGGATTTTGCGTGGTGTGAGTATAGAGTAGAGGGAGGGGGGGGGGGGGGAAGCAAATGTTAACTACCGAACCTTCAAGCTAGGGCGATCGAACGTTACGCGTCGAATAAAGTTACAACATGTCACTACATGTGCGGCCAACGTGTTGCACATGACTTATAGTAATATATATCTACTTATGGATGCAGCCATTTGCTCCCCCCTCCCTCCCCCCCCTTACTCAACACACACACACACACACACACACACACACACACACACACACACACACACACACACACACACACACACACACACACACACACACACCACGCAAAATACTTCACTGTACCACACAAGTAGATATTCTTTCAACATTGCATGCTTAGAACATTACTTGACGTTGACACTATGCCACTACGTCAAAGACGAACATTTTATTACGTAAAAGATTTGTGTGTATCTGGCTCTTTCGGTAATTTTTACTAGTGTGCTCTCGACACCCGGTCTTAAAATAGACTCTTGGAAAATACCTGTTCAAACGTGCGTCCCCCGCGACACTAGGTGACGACTTTTACGATAGGCGTTGCACGCTTATAGTAACAGACTTATGATTGGGCCCTTTGTAAAGCTTACTGAGGCATTGGCAAATCAGCGAGGCATATTCAATACGAGTTATTTTTACGCTAAAGGCAACAGGTAGAGACCCTTGACAGCGAGGACATCTCTCACACAGAAGGGACTGTATGGGTTATTGTTCATCCCATCTTGTTTCAGTGGGCGCTGTGCACATGTTCTGCAATGATCAAGAAGCACTGGAGTTGCGGGACTGTTTTAGCCACCATAAGGAGGAACTACACCAGGCTTTCGGGGTGAACAATCCGCCAAACCGCCCAGCTAATGACGACGAAAGCGAGGACGGCATAAACGAAAAGTGCGATTTATCCGCGATTTCTTTCTACCATTGCCGGTAAGTTGGGGGGAATTTCTCTCTGTATGCTGGTATGTGATTTTGGACCACACGGTTGCAGCCCTGCGGTCTAAAATAACAGACCAACACACACTTAAATCCCAAATCCAGCCAACGCGTTTCACACGAGGGTGTCCGATACTAAGTAGGAGTTGAAGGAAAACTCCTTAAAGGCTGTTCTTTATTAAACGGACCTTAGACGATCTAAAGTTCACGATCTCGGGCTAACCAGGCTGGTTCTTAATTGGACGATCTAAAGATACGGCGAACCTAGTTCGAAGTAGTTCACGACCCTCGGCAAACCAATGTTCGCTGTCGGAAAACGTTCGCTCGACATGTCAAGCGATCCAAGGCGAACCTTTTCTCTGATTGGTCAACCCTCTTCTGCGTTGGAGATAAGAAGATAGTCACCGATACAAACAACTATGGCGGACAGCGATATTTCACTCGTGCGAAGAACAAGACCTATTTTTTTTTTATTATTATTGATTTGTGGGAGGCGCAACGCTGTTTGTGGGATCGCTACTGCAAGGAGTACAAAAAACAAGAATCATTCAAATCGCGAAGCGGCATAGCGGCAGCCATTTTGAACACCTTAGCAGACAGTAAGTACGCCGAATCAAGCACTTCAGTTAAGAAAGAGAACCATGGCAAACCTGGTTTGCTGAAGTTCGCCTAGGTGCATTCAAACTCGATTAAGAAACAAACCAAAAGATTGCCGATCTCCGGTCTAGGTTTGCAGATTAAGAGTTCGTCCTATTAAGAACAGCTCTAACCCCTTCCCTGCCAACATACGTACATTTTGTTTCCATGAAATCTGTGTTCACTGAACGACCCCCCCCCCCCCCCCCAAAAAAAAAAAAAAAACAAAAACAAAAACAAAAAAAAACCAAACAAACAAAAAACACGACTGTCCACAGAACATGGGCACAAAGTGATCTCAGCAAGAGGCATAGATCCTCACGAGCTCCCGCCTCTTGCAACTTAGATCTCGCGCTATCTTTTTCTCGGCAGTGACGGGGTTATGTTTTTGTTGTCTCTGGTGGTGTTTACCACATCACAAGGTATCTAGGTCTGATACTTGTTATATGTGTGATTCATACGATTTCAAGCGACAATGCTCGCCCTCTGGTGCCACCGATACTGTGAACAGCTCTCTCTCTCTCTCTCTCTCTCTCTCTCTCTCTCTCTCTCTCTCTCTCTCTCTCTCTCTCTCTCTCTCTCTCTCTCTCTCTCTCTCTCTCTCTCTCTCTCTCTCTCTCTCTCTCTCTCTCTCTCTCTCTCTCTCTCTCTCTCTCTCTCTCTCTCTCTCTCTCGCTCTCTCTCAACTGACGATTGCTTTTAAAAAAAGTTTATATTTCATTATTTTGTTCGTTTTATATTTCCTTCTTTTTTTCCCCCAACTTAAAGATATTATTTTGTGATTTGTGCATTATAATTAAAGTAGCTTAGCAACGGCAAGTTCGAAAAATGGTTTTACCAAAACTTTCACCGTTGTAAAATAAAGAATCATTGTCATTCTCTCTCTCTCTCTCTCTCTCTCTCTCTCTCTCTCTCTCTCTCTCTCTCTCTCTCTCTCTCTCTCTCTCTCTCTCTCTCTCTCTCTCTCTCACTCCCAGGAGTGCCCCAGCTTAGTGAAAGTGACTGCGCAGCCTTGTTTTCTCTGCTGCAGAAATTTAGACCACGCGCCGGACATTAGGACACGAGTCTCTAGATTGACAGCTTGTGTTAGACAGTCATATGACACACCCTTCTTATTTGACAGCGTGTATTTCAGACGGTTTTTGTTTTTGTTTTTTAGTAGTTTTCTCGCAGCCTTGCCAAAGTTCCATTGTGCGTGTTTCGTGGATCTTTTTGTGACATTAATCCTCGAGTCGAGTTGAATTGAGCTTTTTTATCTAGAATTACATTTTCGACTTTAATGACTGCGGTTTTGTTCTGTCCGTAGTTAGCTGTGCTTGCTTTCAAAGTCGCAGTGACTTTTTTGTTGTTTTTGTTGTTTTGTTTTAAATTATAGAAGTCCATTTTATTTTGATGTGCGATTATTACTATAATAGTAGTTAGGAACTGCAGCATCGGGCGAGCGTGCCTAGGTGCGCTTGGAAGTGTTTCTTTATTTTCTGATTCTTTCTACATAGCTGTCGAGCCTTTTATTTTGTATCTGACATTACCAGGCAATTCGAACTCGCAGCGGACTCTGACCACGAGAGTCAAAAAATTTTAATTTTGCTTTATTGTTGTTGCTGTTGTTTTTCCTACGTTTTCTTGTCGCTTTCTTATTCATTATACATTGACATTATTTTTATTATTTTTTTTGGGAATATTATTGCTACGTTTGTTCTGTTACCAGCATGCCAAAATATAATATAAAAACTGCCCCACAACGACCTGATGAGTTGAGAATTGGTCACCTCAACATTTACCATTTAGTTAATAAGGTGCCAGATTTGTCTGTGTTCTTAGACACGCCAACACATTTTCATGTTTTTGGTGTATCCGAGTCGAGGCTCAAAAGCACTGTCAGGGATAACTCCATCTCAGTTCCAAACTTCTCAGTACTCCGCAGAGATGCCTCAAGTCCCCAGCACACTGGACTAGCAGTATATATACATGATTCGATAATTAGTAACGTTAAACGACGACAGGACTTAGAGTCAGCCGAAGTTGAAAGTTTATGGGTCGAGGTGAAAACATCTAAATCCCCCACAGTCCTGGTTGGCTTTATCTATAGAAATCCAGCAGCCAACTGGGACTGGTATGATGACTTCGTAGAAATGATGGATAAAGTTAATCAAAGTAAAGATAACATTGTTCTTCTGGGCGACTTTAACATTGACCTACTTAAGCCCAAAGGGCACCATGCTGCATGGGCATCAACAACAGCCTTATTCGGTTTAAAACAATTAGTTAAAAAACCCACTAGAACCACATCTACATCCTCAACCTTAATTGATCACATTTACGTGACAAATGACGATAAAATATCAAATGTGCAGGTTCCCTCCTTAGCTGTCAGCGATCATAACCCAGTATGTTGTAACGTCTCCATGAAACTAGACAAGCAAAAAACTAAAAGACATAAAACTATAAAATATCGCTCCTTTAAACACTTTAATAAAGACGAATTTCTGTGGAACCTGCACAATGCTTCGTTTACTGAGGTTTATGATCACCAATGTCCTGACAGTGCCTTATCGTGCTGGATGGATCTGTTTCTCAGTGTACTCAATAAACATGCGCCAATACGTGAAAAACGAGTTAAACATTCCACCATACCACCGTGGTTAACAGCGGATATCAAGCAGGCCATGTCATTTAGAGACAAACTGAAAAAAGAGCAAAAGTACGAAGAATACAAAAAACAACGCAATCGTGTCAAATATTCAGTTAGAGCGTCTAAGAAGTCTTTTTTCCAACAAATGATTCGAGACAAAAAGGACACGGCATCTGTTTGGAAAGCTCTGAACGTCATAACGAAGGGTAAATCAGCACCCGAAATCCCATCTCATATGTCAGCTGATATATTAAATAACCATTTCTTAACGACAGCCGAAATATTGGCATTGTCAGCTGCAAATAACAGTAATCCGTATGAAGTGCCGAGTTCTCTCAGAGAACACTTTAAAAAAAAAAAACTATATCAAATACCTTCACCATCCCTGATATTACAGTTGCGGAAGTCGGCAGATATATTTCTAGCATGCCCAACAAAAAGTCTGCTGGTATTGATGGTATTGATAATGAAACCCTAAAAATCTCATTACCGTATACAGTAGAATCACTAACATATATTTTCAACCTCTGCATAAAGCAGAGTACATTTCCAATCATTCTTAAAGAAGCAAAGGTAATCCCAATCCCTAAATCTAAAGATCTTGAAGATATTAATAACTATCGTCCAATCTCCCTTCTGTCAGCTTTGTCAAAACCCCTTGAAAAGCACATTCAAAAACATCTCCTTGATTTTCTGGAAAAAGGTAAATTACTTAATATTCACCAGTCTGGTTTTAGACCGAAACATTCTTGTCAGTCAGCACTGACACATATTGTAGACAGCTGGCTGGAATCAATCAATAAAAGCCTGATGTCAGGAGCAGTTTTCTTAGACCTTAAAAAGGCGTTTGACCTTGTGGACCATGACATTCTCCTAAATAAGCTAACAGTTTATCACTTGGACGCAACCGCTATAGCATTCTTCCGATCATATCTCGAAGACAGAAAACAAATGGTGTACGCCCATGGAAGATACTCTAAACAAGGAAATGTAAAATACGGCGTCCCCCAGGGATCTATTTTGGGCCCTCTTCTATTCATACTATTTATTAATGATCTACCGTTGCACATCACTAATTCGGACGTTAATTGTAATCTATTTGCTGACGATACGAGTCTTCATGTTTCTGGCAAAAAAACGACGGACATTAGCCATAGTTTACAATGCAGTCTCAATGAGGTATCTGACTGGTGTAGACAGAACCATATGGTTCTTCACCCAGCAAAAACAAAGAGTATCTTAATCGCCACGCGGCAAAAACATCAACGCCAACTACAGCCATTACAATTACAATTAAACGCTGAACCTGTTGAACAAGTCACTGAGCGTAAATTCTTAGGAATACATGTTGATGATCAACTGTGCTGGGAGACCCATATAAATGCTGTTTGTATGCTGTTTGTAAGACCATTGCTAAAAACACTTTCTTATTGTCCCAGCTTAGACATGTAACGGATACAAATACCCGTAAATTGTTTTTTCATGCTCATATAATGTCCCATGTTGATTATGTCTCCACAGTGTGGGACGGCTGCAGTGATGTCCACATGAAGAGATTAAACTCCATATACAAAAGAGCTGTAAAAATGATAGATAGACGCCCCATCCCTACCACAGACAAATTTAGACATTTAAACATTCTCGGTCTGCGTCAGCAACTTACATTATTAAACAAATGCGTCTATATGCATAAGATACTGAATAATATGACACCCCAGTATCTAATCACTAAATTTATATCTCACCAAGAACGTGAACGGACCTCAAGAAACAATACCTTACCCCTACCACTGCCAAGAATTGACCTTTTTAAAACTAGTATGTCATTCTCTGGTCCGTTTGCTTGGAATTTCATCCCTGCACATTTGAAAACTATTACCTCACCAGGAAGTTTTAAAACAAAACTATTTGATTACCTGATGAGTCAGACTTAGTACGTTTCTCAGGTACTGTAATATTTCCTGTATCTCATGTATTTCATACAGATGGTTTTTATATGTGTGTGCGTGTGTGTGTGTGTGCTCGTGTTTGTTTGTGCATGTGAGTGTATGTGTGAGCGGCGCGCGTGCGTGCGTGTGTGCATGTGTGTGTGTTGAGTATTATTATTTTTTCTGTATATAATGATGCTATTGGGTTTTGTATGTACATATATATTTTATAGCTTCCCTTCTTTTTTATCCTGTAGATGTTAGCAACAGTCGTGAGTTTTTGATCGCTTTGCAACACACGGGTGTAAAACATGATTTGAACTTGAGCTTGATCGATCTTTATGAGTGTGGGGGGAAGAAGAAGAAGACGAAAAAGAGAGGGTCGAGAGGCGGAGTGAGGGAGAGACTGAAGAGACGGGGTGGTAGACAGCCCCTCCCTACCATAACATTATCAAATGTCCGCTCTTTGCAGAATAAAATGGATGAATTGACAGCTCTAATGTAGTTTGACGGTGACTTTAGACGGACTAATTTATTCTGTTTTAAGCATGTTCTTAATTAAACGAACTTTAGTTCGCGAACTCTGACGAACTACAGGGTTCACGATCTCGGACGAACCAGGTTGGTTCTTAATTGGACGATCTAAAGATACGGCAAACCTAGTTCGAAGTAGTTCACGAACCTCGGCAAACCATAGTTCGCTGTCAGAAAAGGTTCGCTCAGCGTGTTGAGCAAACAAAGGCGAACCTTTTCTCTGATTGGTCACAAAACTGTTACCCTCTTCTGCGTTGGAGATAAGAAGACAGTCACCGATACAAACAAATATGGCGGACGGTGATATTTCACTCGTGCGAAGAACAAGACCTATTTTTATTGATTTGTGGGAGGCGCAACGCTGTTTGTGGGGTCGCTACTGCAGTACAAAAACAAACATCGTTCAAATCGCGAAGCGGCATAGCGGCAGCCATTTTGAACACCTTCGCAGACAGTAAGTACGCCGAATCAAGCACTTCAGTTAAGAAAGAGAACCATGGCAAACCTGGTTTGCTGAAATTCGCCTAGGTTCGTTCAACCTCAATTAAGAAACAAACCAAAAGATCACCGATCTTCTCCGATCTAGGTTTGCCGATCAATAGTTGGTCTAATTAAGAACAGCTCTTACCGAAACATGGCTGGCAGAGGATTCTGGGGACGGAAGTGACATTGTCTGGTTATTACAACTGTACGGGCTAACGGAGACAGGGTTAAGATTCAGAAGAACATGGGGGGGTGGTGTGTGTATGTTCGTCAGCGAAAAGTGGGCTACACAGCTGACTGTCCTTGAACTGGTGTGTACACGCGACCTTGAACTGCTAACCGTGTCGCTGCGACCACACTACTTGCCACGTGAGTTCAGCAAGCTGACTATAATTACTGTTTATGTTCTTGGTCCCGACTTCAAAGCTGCAGCTGAGACGATCGCTGACTGTTATTCCAGAGTGGTGTCAAACTATCCTGACCAGCCAGTATTTATTCTTGGCGACTTTAATCAGTGTGATTTAACACCACACCTCTCTCTACAACAGTACATTACATGTCCTACAAGACTTAATCGCACTATTGATCTCTGCTTTGGCAACATTGACGATGCGTTCAAGCCATTGTGTAGGCCCCCACTGGGGCGCTCGGACCACAACGTCATACACATGTTACCAAAGTACAGACAAAAAATAAAGACGTCCAAGACTGTAACAAAAACCACTCAGCTGTGGACACCAGACAGCATGGAGGAGCTCCGCGGGTGCTTTGAGGCGACAGATTGGGATATGTTTACTCATAACAGTGATGATCCTATCGAACGTGTTGAGACAGTCACATCTTATGTAAGATTTTGTGAGGACACTGTAATTAAAACCAAGACAGTGAAGGTGTTTGCCAACAATAAACCATGGGTCAGCAAAGAGCTAAAGGTGTATTTGAACCAGAAGAAACTTGCTTTCTTATAGGGTAACACTGATGAATTTCGGGAAAGGAGAGGGATTTTAGAAGGGCTGCTGGGACTGCCAGACTAAACTATAAACGCAAGATCGAAACGAAATTTACTTCTGGCAACGCTAGAGAGGCCTGAACTGCCTGGGTAGGCAGCAAAAGAAACAAGCAAGGCCCTGCACTGGGAATCCAGTTGAGATGGCCAATGATCTAAATCGTTTTTACTCACGGTTCGATGGCAGGAACCTGAGTCATAACTGTGATGAATTGTGCCAGTCCATTGTGTCTGAACCTTTGTCAATTACTGAAGAGGGGATAGTGAACATATTTTCTAAGCTGAATGCACACAAAGCACCTGGACCAGATGGGTTAGGTGGAAAAGTATTGAAAACCTGTGCAAGTCAATTGGGAAAGATCTTCACTACTATCTTTCAGTTCCTGCTTGATCTTCATATTGTCCCTACTGCTTGGAAATCATCAATCATTGTTCCGATTCTTAAAAAAAAAAAAAAAACAATGCTCGTGAATTCAACGATTTCCGCCCAGTTGTATTGACATCTATTCTGTCAAAATGTATGGAAAAAGTGGTGCGGAGGCATCTGTTAAATGATGTTGCCGAACTCCTGGATCTATTCCAATTTGCTTACAAAAATCATAGGGCTGTTGAAGATGCATGCCTTACTCTGTACAATCTTGTTTTTCACATCTTGAAAATTCAAAAGCACATGTGAGAATTCTTTTTATTGACTTTTCTAATGCTTTTAATAGTGTTAAACCACTGATACTTTTGCAGCGTATGATGGACTTTAATGTGAACACAATCATTATTTTATGGGTACGAGACTTTTTGAAGGACAGGCCACAACGTGTATATGTACATGGCAGTCTGTCTGACCAAATGGTGTTAAATTCAGGCTGCCCTCAAGGTTGTGACCTCTCTCCGACATTGTTTTCTATATACACAGACCATATGCGTTGTCACACTGCCACTTCTCGTCTCTCAAAGTTCTCAGACGACATGGCTCTTGTACGCCTACTCCAAAAAGAAGACAGATAGCAGTATTAAAGTCATGGTGCAAAGACAGTTTTCTGGAAATGAATGTACAGAAAACCAAGGAACTCGTCATTGATGACAGGACAGTTGATGGCATTTTAGTACCTGTCTCAATTAATAATCAACCTGTAGAAGTGGTCACTGAATTTAAATACTTTGGCACAGTCGTGGATAGTAGGCTGTCTTTTACAGGAAACACCCATCTGATTGTGAAAAAAGCAAACCAGCGTCTGTACCTTCTTAGGAAACTGAGAAGTTTTGATGTCAGTTCCAAGGTTTTAAAATCCGTTTATAGAAGCCTTATTGAAAGCATACTGACTTTTAACATCACTGCTTGGTATGGCAACCTCAGTATGAAAAACAGGGGCAGACTGTCACGTATCGTCAGAACAGCTGGGAAGATCATTGGCCTAGGACAGTACCCATTAGATGATCTGTACCATAGAGCTGTCCGAAGGATAGCTGCTAGCATTGTCAATGATCCTCGTCACCCACTATCTGATCAGTTTCAAATGCTACCATCAGGCAGACGTTTCAACATGCCACTTGCCAAAAAGAATGTTTTTAAGAATTCTTTTATTCCAACTGCTGTCTCGATTTTGAACTCTTGCTTATAACGCCGTGATGAGTGAGTGAGTATAGATTGCTTTACGTCCCGCAAGCGACAAAGGCCTTCTCAGGACGTGCCTGCGCTAAATGAAGAAAAGAACGGCAAGAAGCGCAGACAGGAGGGAGAATTTCAAAAGAAAAATACAGATGAATGGACCAGAAAGACAGAAATACAAACCCCCAAAAGAGTAGAACCCACCTTGCAGGGGTTAGACAAGGTGACCCTAGGAACTAAAAAGTAGACAACCCCACCAAGGTCCCCTAGGGCAGACCCGATGGGGGAAACGCCGTGATAATTATGCGTGATCTACTTAACATTACCTCCCATCTTGTGACAGATTGCTTGCGATAGATTGCTGCAATGACAATTTTCATGGAATGTTCTTGTAGTGTTTATTCGTGTCTTATATTGTTGTTTTATGACGAGCCAAAAGGCAAATTTCTGTCGAGCTTTGAGTCGAACAGACAATAAAGTTGTATTGTATTGTATTGTATTCTCGAAGCAGTCGTAATCATTGCGTTGTGAAATGTATACTGCCCTGTACATCTGATTATGTTTGCTACCAATTACAAACTCTGTGAGTGCGTGTGTGATGGTGTGTGTGTGTGTGTGTGTATGTGTTTAGGAGTGTGAGATCGTCATAGGACTTTCTTTCCCTAAAGCAATGTTTTTGCTTAATTTACATTTAACTATATACTTAGTTTTTTGTATATTCTCTCGTAGTTTTGTAGCAACGGCAGGTTTGATCAATGGCTATGTCTATGACGATGTCAATGCCTCAACCGTTGATAAATAAAGCTTTATTGAATCATTGAATCTCTCTCTCTCTCTCTCTCTCTCTCTCTCTCTCTCTCTCTCTCTCTCTCTCTCTCTCTCTCTCTCTCTCTCTCTCTCTCTCTCTACCCCCACCCGGGTCCGCCCTGGGGGACTTGGGTGGGGTTAGGTATTTTTTAGTTCCCAGGGTCACCCTGGTCAGCCCCACAGGGTGGGTTTTTCTCTCTATTCTGGGACATGTGTTTCTGTCTACCCTTTGTCCATTCACCTGTATTTGCCTTTTTAAAACTCTCCCTACTGTCTGCACTGCCTGTAGCTCTTGATATTGGATGTGTTGCTAAATGGTCTTAGCTTTATTTAGGCCCCATGTGTTAGGTTTATTTAATGTATTTGACCGGCTGGCGACATACATTCAATGTTCTGTTTATTTATTTTTTTGTTCACAAGCAGCGCAGGCACGTCCTGAGGAAGCCTTGTTGCTGTCGGGACGTTAAGCAATGTACAATCTCTCTCTCTCTCTCTCTCTCTCTCTCTCTCTCTCTCTCTCTCTCTCTCTCTCTCTCTCTCTCTCTCTCTCTCTCTCTCTCTCTCTCTCTCTCTCTCTCTCTCAAGCACCTCAAGTCATGTTTATAAGACTTCGTTGGTTATGTCGGTGCCTCTAGCGCATCCACCGGCTCAACGTTCTCAGCTTTGTGATCAGTCTGTGGGCTGCATTTAACGCTGTACACTGCCGCGAGTGGTAACATTCTGTTTGTACACTACGTGTGTGCATGTGTTTGCGTGGTTGAGTGCGAGCGTATGTGAGTGCGTTTGAATCGTGCATCTGCTTTATTTTGTGTGTGCTATACTTAGTCATTCGCTAACATTAATGCTTATAATAGCTATGACTTCATGCAGTGACGTACCTCACCTGCTGTCTCACTCGCGTGACTATTGTTGATCAGCGAAGTCGAGGGAGACAAACAGTTTGTGCAGGTACTAGTTATCGTGGGGAGGGGGGAGGGAAGGGGGTAGAATGTGGGGACGTCGATAGAAAGTTTGTGTTAAAAATCAAAAAAAAAAAATGTTTGTTTTTTTGGCTGGTCGATTATGTGCATTTAGATTTCCCGCCTTTTGAACTTTGCGTGTTTCAATGTTTTTTGCATGCATTTTCTTTTCATTTACATAAGGTTGTGTGTGTGTGTGTGTGTGTGTGTGTGTGTGTGTATGCATGTGTGTGTATGCGTGTGTGTGTTTGTGTATGTGTGTGTATGTGTATGTGCGAGTGCGCGCGTGAGTATACATGTTTGTGTTTGTGCGTATGTGTGCATAGTCATATGTGTGTAGTATACATGTATATAGTTTCATTTGTCGTTAGGCTTGATTCTGTATTTCTTTCAATTTTGCTGTTTTGACATGCATGTATATTTTTTAATATTTATTATGTGCGTTGTATGACTGTGAACTGTATTTTCTTTTCAATGGAAATTGCACCTCACTGTTGCCCTGGGGGAGCGGGGGGGGGGGGGGGGGGGGGGGGGTCGTGTGAGTGTGTGTATGCGTGTTGTGTAGTGTGTGTGCGTTGGTGTATGTATGTGTGTTTGCGTGTGTTGCAGTATGTGCGTGTGTGTCTGTGTGTATGTGTGTGGTGTAGAATGTGTGTGCGTGTGATGTAGAGAGTGTTTGTGCCTGTGTGCTTTTATTTACTTTTGTGTGAAACTGTTGTTTTGTTTGTGATAGTGTTCAATGGTAGTTCTTAGCTTAATGGTAGTAACGGCAAGTTTGAAAATGGGTCCTGTTACCAAATACTTTTACCGTTATAAAATAAAGGTTCATTGTTCATTGCGCGCTCTCTCTCTCTCTATTAAAATCTCTCAAGTTACTAACATTGAAGAACCAGTTTGAATTTAATCGCTGTGTTCTTCTGCACAAGATCATGCACGGAAAAGCCCCACCCTATCTAAAAACTCTATTTTCCGACAATAATAGGAAAAACACGAGAAATAGTTCGATCCACCTTCCAAAAATTAGATTAGACATCTGTAAAACCAGTCTGTCTTTTTCAGGCGCTAAAACGTGGAATATGTTACCTCCACACCTGAAATCAATTTGTAAGATTAGCGTCTTCAAAGATCGCCTCCATAAATATTTACTTCAGAAGTAATAGTATGTTCGGCTCCCTTATGCTACTATTCGTATAGTTAGTGACAAGTTTCCTATTACCTAATACTCTTCTACTGTTGCTGCAGATTATGTAATAGCTCGACTGTCTGCATTAACATGTCAGGTTCATACCTGTGTATTTAATTATATATTTTTTAAATTTTTTTATTTCTTTTTTTCTGAGTGGTGGTGGTGGTGGTGGGGGGGGGGGGGGATGGGTCCTTTTACTTACATATGTTTTATCTTTTGATGTATCGTCTGATGTATTTTTATATGTGTAGAGTAGCAGGACAGTTTGGAAGATAGGTATTGCTATGCCTAAAACTTTTTATCCTGAATAAAAAGTTTCATCATCATCTCTCTCTCTCTCTCTCTCTCTCTCTCTCTCTCGCTCTCTCTCTCTCTCACACACACACACACACACACACACACACACACACACACACACACACACACACACACACACACACACACTGTTAACAGTACCGGCGGTTGTATGCAAAAAAGGGACGGGGGGGGGGGGGGTGGAGGGGGAGGGGGAGAGAGAGAGAGAGAGAATGGGAGGGGGGAGGGGATGGGGGGGGGGAGTGGGTGAATGTATTGTCTGCGGAACAAAACAAAACGAATGAGAAATAATTTTGCTCTTTCCAGGAAGTACATAGAGACGCTGTCTTGCATGTTTTCCACTCCGACTGAGGCTGGCTGGAGCTGCCACATCTATATGCTTGGAAGAATTGAAGAGAGTGAGTTCAGATTCTGTACTTACGCTGTTCTTAGCTGCTTTTATTTGCATCAGTCCCTTCGCCGCCAGTGGACACTTACTGCGTTTTTGCAAGCATCGTAAATTCAGCGTCAAAGATTCCCGGACGTCAATAAAATATGGACAAAAAGTGGTTTAAGCAAGAGGCATAGATCTTCATCTCATGATGAACTGCGGGGGGCTCATGAGGATCTATACCTCTTGCGGTTTGGTGATGCTCACTGTCCCTGGGCAGTAAAGAGGTTTAAAACTGAGGTTGAGTCATTTTGTTCCGTCCCGCAGGTGTTTTGGGAAAACTTTTCCAGACCCAGCTAGGTGCAGCTCTGACTCGATATATTGCCCTTAAGTCGGTGAAACCGCTTACTGAGTTGGCGCAGTTTGATCTCCGTCAATCAGGTGCACACAAAACATGAGATACACTGCAGACACAGATGAACCCATATCAGCTTTACGCAAGCCTACACACGAACTTATTCTGTAGCAGATGATACTAACAACAAGAAAGGCAAAATCCCTTATGGTTCACGTTATGGCCGATCTACATGTGTGACCTTTGTGACAATAAAGGATGGCTTCTGCACCAGCAAAATCAATGTTTTCTCAAAATTTAATCAGTTTTCACATGACCCTTGGCCTTTGCAACGTGTCGACTAAATTAGTGTACATAGGAAGGTCTTATCATCATCAGCTTCCTTTGTGCCAAATTTGATTGAAAAGTTTGTAAAACTGTTGATAATAACTACAATTCTATCAAAAATTGGCATTTTACACACATTTGCCGATCTCTTGTGACCCTTGACCTTTCAGAGGGCTCATCCAAATCACTGAGTATGCATAGATAGGTCTTACCATCAGATATCTCTGTAGGAAGTTTGGGTTTGAAGCTGTGAATAGTATTTGTTTACCAAATTAGTATGCATAGAAAGTTCTTCCCATCAGGTATCTTTGTACCAAGTTTAGGTTTGAAGTTGTCAATAGTATTTGGGAAACAAATGTCAAATCTAGCTATTTTTTTGCCTATTCCCGGATTCCCTGTGACCTTGACTTTTGGGTGATGTCAATCAAATTGGTATTTTTAGAAAGGTCTTGCCACAAAGTATCCTTGGGCCAAGCTTGAAGACTGTGGCTTGAGAAAATGCTAACTTTGACGTTTTTACCACGGACGACGGACGGACGAGCACTGGCCCAGAACATAGACTCACTTGTGCTTCACATGTGAGCCAAAAATTGGCCGATACATTTGACAGCCACATTCCATATACACCTGTAGAGTAAGACTGTGACAACTGCAGATAATAATAATAATAATTATGTGTAGAGCGGCTAACATCAAGCTAGAGTTCTATAGGCGCTTCACAGAAGACTAGTTATACAAGTTATTAATTTTTTTTAAAAAAGATAAAAAAGGGCAAATTACCAAAAGATATTACTTGAATCTACACACAATCATGCACTCATCTACGAATCATGTAATTCAAGAGAAGTGTCGCAATTAACACACACACACACACACACACACACACACACACACACACACACACACACACACACACACGCGCGCGCGCGCGCGCGCGCGCGCACACACACACAAACACACACACACGCTGCTACATATGACTAAGTACTGGAGTAAGTACAGATGCATGGAGTGTGGCTTTCGTGTTTATTTTGGGAGATAAAAGGGGTGGATAAGGTTGAGAAAAAAAAAAGTCAGTACTTGAAATGTTTATTTCTGACCATGGCGTACCCTTGTTGCAAAACGTCATCGGGCCCACAAAGGCGGCAGTCGGACCGCGCACAGCCGTGCGCGGGCCCACTGCCGCCGTCGTGGGCCCTGAGGACCTTTGTTTACTGGGTATGCTTAGTAGAAAAATGTCGAAGGTCTAGAATTGGAAGGAAGTATGGCAGGGTGGTTGTGTCGAACTGGAATTTCTTTTATGATTGGGGTTGCGGATGAGGGGGGAGGGGGGAGGGAATGAGGTAGGTGAGGGGGTTAATAATAATAATAATAATAATAATAATAATAATAATAATAATAATAATAATAATAAACAACGTATCTTATGCTCTGTTCACGTTGTGCCTTGGACTCTACAACTGATGCGTGCCGTATATAGGCCCTGGACTGACGGAGTTCAAACTGCGCAAACCCAGTTTGTGAGCTCAGGGACCTGCCTGGTTTCTGAGGGCAATCGTACATGTGGATAGTTTTGACCTGACAATAGAAAACTATCGCCGAAATATTGTATCTACTCGATAGTTTTTCACCGTACACGGCGATAACTCTCAGCAAGCTGCGTATGCGCTATTTCCATATATGGAAAATCTCGCGAAACTTGTATGTCCTCGAGACAAAATGGGTGCGTGCATGGAAGACGAAAAATTGAGCACAATTCCCGGCACCCACAATTATCGTTGCAATAGAGAAGCAGAAACGACTCCCTTTTCACTACCGAGACAAGATGAACACCACCCAACTGCAAGAGGTATAGATCCTCATGAGCCCCCGCAGTTGCGGGGGCTCATGAGGATCTATGCCTCTTGCTGATACCGCTTTGTGTCCATGTTCCTTGGACGGCTGGGGATCCTCAGGGTTAAATTTACGATTTCAAGAACACAATCTGCGTCCAGTTTGGAGAGCGACGCTTGTGCGAGAGATGTGTGAGAAAGATCCATGCAACTACAACACAACAGCCGCGTGAAACAACTGCGGACGGCAAGATACAGTCACTGATGAGTGACGCGTAGGGCTCTGCTGATTGGTTGTTTGCGGATAGGCGAGCTGGCTATGATAGGAAAAAATAGAAGCAGGTTCTATTGGGTGGATAGAAAAGTATCGCCGAGCTAGCGAGACCTGTCGACAAACTATGGAGTGGCTGACAGGCGCGGATAGGACAGGATAGTGCCATTTCTAGTCTCGCTGTACGGAACGGAACCAAAAAGACTGCATCTCGGCTCTAACACACTCTACCCCAGGACCGAAATCCGCAAATTTTGAAGTTGTCCCCTGAAGGACTGTATTACAGTTCTAGAGACAGACCGAGCATGATATGGGCGCCAAGCTATTCTGGCACCACCCTTGAACTATCATGCTCGATCCATGTCTTGCTTTGGTGTGTCGGGGCTGAATGAGTTAAAGAACGTGTGTGACATGCTATCGCACACCCGCTCAGCATCCCACGTCATACCAACTTCAGTGGCCACACCTGATGATGATGATGATGATGTCCACTTGTAATGCGCATCCACTCCATACTAGCAGCATGCTCAGGGCGAAAAAGAAAATTAAAATAAAAAATAAAAGAAATAAAAATAAATAAATAAAAACAACACACGCAACTTCTGGTGCACAGTAGTCCTAGAATTAAAAGTCAAGAAACAGTTGGGTTTTGAGGTGCCTCCTGAAGGTGCCAATGCAGTCAATGTCCCTCAAGGATTGTGGTAGTCCATTCCACAGCCTAGGTCCGCAATGTGAAAATGCCCGGAAACCAAGTCGCTTCTTTGTGTGGCTTTCAACACTTGGGGTGCAGAGTTTGGACCGGACAGCAGAACGGAGTTGCCTCGGAGGGTTATGGCGTGGGACTATTTCCCGGAGGTACTCAGGTGCAGGTGCAGTTTTGAACGGAACTAGGGCTTCCAGCTATCGCTGATTTCGCCCGGGGGAGAGGGGGGGCAGGGGAGGGGGGAGGGGGCCTGTCTCACTGACTGTCTGTCGCTCCGTCGCACAGTGGCTGATGGTGTTGCCAGGGCCGGGTGGTTGGTGGTGGTGGAGGCGGGTGGTGTGGCCGGGGGACCGTTGCTTAGTGCCAGGCTGGGGGGTGGTGGTAGGCCAGCCACTCTAAAAAGTCTTGTATGAGTGGTGGCGGTGGTGGTGGTGGCCGGATGAACCGTCGCTGGCAGTGGAAGGGTCTAGGGAGTTGTGGTGGCGGTGGCCAGTGAAGCCTAGGCTTTGGAGTCTGACGTGGGGTTGAGCGGGGTGGGTGGCGGTGCTGAGGTGGCAGGCGGAGATGTGGTGGTGGCGTGGGGAGTAGTGGTTGACGCTGGTGTCGGAAGCGCTTCGGTGGTCTCAGGCGCTTCCGTGGGCCGGGGGTTGGCTTGATGGTCGGTGTTGGGCTTGTGGTGGTGCCGGCTTGCTGCTGCGTTAGGTCTGTTACCGTGCTCTTGTTTTCTGTGGCTGGGGCTGGAGCTGGGAGAGCGTCCGTTCCGGCTTCCTTGGTTGGTGGGGCTGTGTTCCCGCAGCTTTTATCTTCTTTGGTGACTGAGGCGGTGCCAGTCTCTGTAGCCGTTGTCTGGGGGCTGCTTGGCTGCCTGTATTCTTTGTCTTGGTGGGGTAGAGGTCTTGCAGCGCCCCTGTATGCACCAGCCACCGGGCAGTGACAAGCGCCCGGTGGTAGGCGTCTCCGGCTACTGCTTCGATGGCGGGTACCGCGTCCTGCAGGAGTAGGACCAGGTCATCAAAGTCCATGGCCCTGAGCCTGGTCCCCGCCTCCTCCGACGATGCCGGCCTTTCCCGAGTGAGTGGTTCGGGAATTGTGACCGGCGTGGGGAGGGCGGGGAATCTGGCCCCGACGTGGGCTCCGATGAGTCCTCTAACCCCTCCTCCTGCGGGGGCGGCGACCGGGGGCCGGTGGGGGGGCGTGTCCTCTTCGTGGTGGTAGTCTTCTTCTTGTTCTTGCGTTGGCGCCTCTGTGTGGTTTTGAGGGTTTGGGGCTCTTCGAAGAAGAGCGTCCAGTTTAGGGAATAGCCCCATAGGTGGTAAGGGCATTGGATGACGTGCAAACATCTCTTGCACGTTGTAGTCCGGTGTTGGCGCTGGCGCCCAGAGTGCTTCTGGCTGCGCCGTTGTTGGGATATTTGGTGGTGACATTGGTCTTCTTGTCTCTTTAGGTGGCTTCGTTGTGTTACGAGGCTGTAGCTGTGGATGGTGGGCCAAGAAGTCTTCCGCTTGTTCTTGGTTCGTCTGTCGGCGATTTCTGTTCGCCCTTGAATTTTGCTTCTTGCTTGCCATGCTCCGGTTGTGTCTGCGCGGTGGACCGTACGCTGGGCACTGGGCCGTGGAGGCTGGCTGGCTGGCTTGCTTTGTTGGTCGCTTGACTGTTCGCTTTGGTGGCGGAGAGCGGGGGACCGTGCTCTCCGTCTCGCTGCAGACTCAGGTGAGTCTGGGTCATTTATAGACTTGTGGCACAAAGTGAGAATCTTGTGATCAATTCTTTGCTTGACTAGAATCCAGTGCAACTGCTTAAGGACTGGTGTGATATGCTCCCTTCTTTTGATTCTTGTGACAATTCTGGCGGCCGTGTTCTGAACCAGTTGAAGACGTCTAAGTTGTTGCTCTGGCAGACCCCAAAGACAGCTGTTACAGTAGTCCAGTCTGGATAGGACAAGGGCAACGGCGATAGCATTTGCAGCACCTACGCGTACCGCCCACCCGCTCAGCACCCCACTTCATAGCAACCTACATGTATGCTACACCCATTGGCATCTCACTTCATACCTACATGATGGCGCCTAAGCGTGTCTCACACCCTCTCCCCTGTCCGAGGGCCACCATTTTATACACACATAATTATACCCATGTTGCATGTGGTGTGTCGTGGGCAAAAGAACCTGGCGGAGCCCATCCCTCTCCAGACTGTTAACCACAACCGAAACTTCAAATAACTTGTGGCTCGCCTTGGTCCTGGACACGTGGCCGATGAGACTCTCCTGGGACTCCTTCGCCCTGGGTGGTGACTTCATCAAGGAAGTTCATACACCCAATCAGGTACCGTGTCAGCACCCTATCCTTTGGTTATCCAAAACCTAACCTGCAAGGCAGCAGGGGACTCGTGGAGGGCGGGGTCGTCTATGTCCCGTGCAGATGTGAACATCTGCCCAGTGCCTCAAAATACTTAGGAGCCATTTGTGACAGATGAGGGATCAAAACCAGAAATACTGTCCAGGATTGCGCAGACAACAACAGCACTGACAAGATTGAAGACCATATGGAAGGACAGAAACATCACACTCTGCTCCAAGATCAAACTGATGCGCTCCTTAGTCATCTCAGTGTTCTTGTATGCCTGCGAGTCATGGACCCTCACAGCAGACATCGAAAGGAGGATACAAGCCACTGAAATGAGATGTTTTCGAAGGCTACTTGCCATTTTATACAGAGATCACATCACGAACGAGGAAGTGGGAGGCAGAATCAGGCAAGCCATTGGGCCATATAAAGACCTATTAGCCATTGTGAAAAAAACGCAAACTGAAGTGGTATGGGCATGTCATGCGTTCAGCAGGTCTTGCCAAAACAATCCTGCAAGGCACTGTGCAAGGAGGACGAAGGAGAGGAAGACAGGGGAAAAGATGGGAGGACAATATCTCAGAGTGGACAGGACTGAAGCTGGGCGATGCGCTAAGAATGGTAGAGAACAAAGAGGAATGGAGGGAGCTGGCTGCCAAGTCATCAGTGGTGCCCCAACGGTCTATAGATAGCTAGATAGATAACCATGTTTGGTGCCTGCATGTATACACATATCTTCTCCCAGCAACACACTCTTTAACTATACATGTGCCCACATGCTTACACATCCGTACCGTTTGCGGGTATGGTACTCTCTAGAAAGACCACACGGAGATTACATCACAATATGTTATTGGCAGCAAGGGTTTGCTATACGGTCCCTTGTACACCCGATACCTCTGGGGTACAATGGTTACTTCGACTTTCCGAAGGTCCACAAAGGTCCGTGCAGCACACCCTTGCTACCAATAACATATTTGTTTTCATTCCTCGGCTAATTTTGTAAAAGTAGACAAGCTGATAAAACTGTGAACATCTGTGGCATCTCCTATAGTTGACCTAAATATCTGTTCTGAGCGAGCCTCTGTAGTTGAAAGGGGTCACAAGCATGCGCAAACACTGCTCTTGCTGGCAGCTTGTCAATTTCAGTTTGAGTTATTTTCGAGTCGCACTGTCTACATATTGTCAGAGTAATGCGATTTGACAGAAAGTACGCGTTTTTCTGATTGTCGTTCACTAAACAAAAAATAGTTTCTGAGTTTGATATTCGGCATTGAAGCGACGATCGTGTGTCAGTGACCTTGGTGCGCCATTTTCGATCCGGGCAAGGCCTGCTCTATTTTTAGTCTCGCACGTTTCTACGAAAAATATTGTTGAAAACTGGATGCTGTTGTCTTTAAAAACAACTCTAGAGTGCGTATTGTTTCGAACTATGTGAAGAAGCGTCGTTGTTTGGTGCGTGTTTTTCTCTTTTCGTCGAACAAAGCTGGTACTCGAGAGTCGAAAACGACGTCATAACGCGTCACCCAGCGGGCTACAAAAAAAGTCGCTACAAAGGGCTTTGTAGCGAGGTCACATGGTACGGTTTGCACTAAAGAGATTGGTCGTGTGACGTAGGGATGAAAACAAGTACACTTATATTTAAATGAGACGCGAAGCAGCTCATCCCCAAGAATCCAGAGGAAAAAGACGGGCTTGTTCCATAGCATGTCCGTTGAAAGGTCCTGGTATATCAAAGTGGCACAGTTGCAGTGCGCCTGAATTGATCAGTGTTCAGGTCGTACTCCATAGGCAATAGATTTCCCTGTCCCCCGGGCCGTCCATTATCACTTCGGTGCCGTGGACGTTAAACCCGAACTAACCAATCAAATCTCATCCCCATTAGCAAACGTCTTCGGGCCCTGGACGCCGCAGTGGGCTTGAGGACCTTTGCTTACTGTGTGGGAAGTACACCCGCAAACAAAACACCGACACAGGATCTCGTCAACTCTAGTAGCAAAACGTTTTCGAGCCCATGTCGGCCGCAGTGGGTCCGCGCACAGCCGTGCACGGGACCACGGCGGCTGTCGTGGGCCCGAGGACCTGTGCTTACTGGAAACTACACTGTATGATTTGCATACCAACCAACAGATTGTCAACACCTGTCGCACAGCCTACTTGGAACTCCGTCGCATTTCTTCTATCAGACACTATTTAATAATAATAATAATAATAATAATGATTTTTATGGCGCCTAACCTCAGGTAGAGCTTTAGGCGCCTTACAAATTTCAAAAATACTATTACAAAAACTGTAAACAATATTACATTCGCACACACACACACACACACACACACACACACACACACACACACACACACACACACTCATTCCAGGCACCACAGCAAAACTACAACAGAATCCTCAGCAGTCAATGATTAATCGGTGGGGTAATGTAGTTGGAAAAGGTGTGTTTTTAGCGCAGATTTTAAAACGTCTTTTAAAGCACTGTGGCGGACATGGGAGGGGAGTTCGTTCCAGTACAGTAGCCCAAGATATGAAAAAGACCGCTGGCCAAAAGACTTGGTACGGACAAAAGGTACACGCAAAATGCGGCACGGACAAAAGGTACACGCAAAATGCGGCAGTCAGCAGAGGATCTGAGTTGTCTTGAGGGAGTGTACAGCTGTAGGAGAGAGGACAGGTACGGGGGGCTTGATGTGGACATGCAGCTGAAGCAGACAGAATAAAGTTTATACTGAATTCTTGCAGCCACAGGGAGCCAGTGGAGGGATTTCATTACAGGTGTAATATGATCAGTTTTGCGCTTTTTGGTGATGAGCCTCGCAGTAGAATTCTGAACTTTTTGAAACCTGTCAATCTGATATTTGGGACAACCTGCATACAGTGAATTACAATAGTCCAGCTTGGAAAGAACAAATGCACAGATGAGGGTTTTTGTGGCTTCGATGGTCAAATAGTGTCTGATAGAAGAAATGCGACGGTGCTCCATGTAGGCTGTGCGACAGGTGTTGACAATCTGTTGGTTCATGGACAGTGTTTCGTCCAGGGTTACTCCAAGATTCTTGGCGGTGTGTGAGAAATTGACGATGCTGGTTCCTATGGCCATGGACGTGGGAGGGAAAGTGAACTGGTCAATCAGGGGGTTTGATTATAAGACACTCAGTTTTAACATCATTATGTTGAAGTTTGTTTGATGACATCCACTCTTTGACATCACAGATACAGTTCTGAAGGCTTAGGATGGCGCTAGGGACTTGGTCGGGAGTAGCGTGTTTGTACAGCTGAGAGTGCGAGTCATCGGCAAAGCGGCTATTTGACCAACGAAGCCACAAAAAGCCTCATCTGTGCATTTGTTCTTTCCAAGCTGAACTATTGTAATTCACTGTATGCAGGTTGTCCCAAATATCAGATTGGCAGGCTTCAAAAAGTTCAAAATTCTGCTGCGAGGCTCGTCACCAAAAAGCGCAAAACTGATCATATTACACCTGTAATTAAATTCCTCCACTGGCTCCTTGTGGCTGCAAGAATTCAGTATAAACTTTATTCTGTCTGCTTCAGCTGCATTTCCACATCAAGCCCCCCGTACCTGTCCTCTCTCCTGCAGCTGTACACTCCCTCAAGACAACTCAGATCCTCTGCTGACAGCCGAATTTTGCGTGTACCTTTTTGTCCGTACCAAGTCTTTTGGCCAGCGGTCTTTTTCATATCTTGGGCCGCTGAACTGGAACGAACTCCCCTCCCATGTCCGCCACAGTGCTTCAAAAGACGTTTTTAAATCTGCGCTAAAAACACACCTTTTCCAACTCCATTACCTCACTGCTCGCCACTGGACACCGAGACAGAGGGGCACCAAAGAAGAGATACAAAGACGGTCTCAAGAAGTCGCTTAGTGCCTGCCAAATCGACCACCGCCAGTGGTCTTCGCTTGCTGCGGACCGTGACACCTGGCGCTCCACCATTCACAAGGCAGCCGTCTCCTTTGAGGACTCTCGCAGAGCTAACCTTAAGGACAAGCGGCTTAGAAGAAAAAACAGAGTTGTCGTAACTCAGAACCCTGACCAGACGGCCTTCCCCTGCAGCCACTGCGGTCGAACCTGCCTGTCCCGGATTGGCCTCCGCAGCCACGAAAATGCCTGCAGACGACGTGGGCAAGCCCTATAGAATCTTCGTTCGCGAAGTCAAGCCAAGAGAAAAAAAATACCTCACTGATTAATCATTGACTGCTGAGGATTATGTTGTAGTTTTGCTGTGGTGCCTGGAATGTGTGTGTGTGTTTGTGTGTGTGTGTGTGTGTGTGTGTGTGTGTGTGTGTGTGTGTGTGTGTGTGTGTGTGTGTATGTGCGTGTAATACTGTGTACAGTTTTTGTAATTGTATTTTTGAAATTTGTAAGGCGATTAGTGCTCTACCTGAGGTTAGGCGCCATATAAATTATTATTATTATTATTATTATTCCAGATTTCAAGTGCCGTAACAAACAGATCCAAGCGCACTGCAAGGAAGTGATTAACAACGTGGCCACAACAGACCCAGAATTCAAAGCGTGGCTGGCTGTCGTCGCCTAATCAAGTATGCAGTGAGCAAGTGGGTAAAGAGGCCGACGTCAGGCGATGATCCTTCGTTTACACGAAGACCACTGGTTGTGTCCCTGGACTGAGCCGCAACCGCTGATCAGCGGTAGTGAATCAGTCGAGGGAGACAACCACTGCAACCAAAGTGTACACTCTGCTAGATCACTTTTTGGGTCGCACTGACGCGCCGGGAGGCTAGGTCCACAGCTTGACGTAGTCTACATTGACCATCACTGCTCAAGGCTAGTGTCTGATTACTTTGGCACCTTTCTCAGCTGCAAGAGATGCCGGAGATAGCTTAAAGGGACCTGCTCCATGTGAAACAAACATTTAACAGTTCGCAGTATTTAGTGAGTTTCAATGCTGGGCAAAAGGCAGGGGCGGATCGGGGGTGGGGGTAGGGGGGGCTACAGGGGTTCCGGACCCCCCCCCCCTCCCCCGGCCCAAAATTATTTAAAATGCTATAACAAAGTCCCTTTTTGGGGTGTTTGGACCCCCCCCCCCCCACCTCCACCCCCACGTTTGATATTTTGGCGAATGGTAAGAGTCTTAACGCACGCACGTTAAGCAGTCAGTCTTAACCCCCCCCCCCCCCTCCCACACACACACACACACACACACACACACACACACATCTTCCGCTTTTCGGATTTTTCGGCCCCTGGAAGCAAGGTCTAGCGTCGGGGAGGCCTTTTGTATCAGGTTGAAGGTCCCAAAGAAAATGTTGGACACCCACCCCCACCCCCACCCCCCTCGAGGTAACTGATGCGCGCCTAAAAGGGCTAACTACATAATTTGTATGAAGTTTCGTCGTGAAATGAAAGATTTTTCTGCTTTTTTTTTTCTCTCCTTTACTACTAACGTAGGAAAGTTACCCCCGTTGCGCACAAGATGCAGTCGAAAACCTCTGTTACGTCCTCATACCCACATGGATGTCAAAGGAAGGGTAATAGAGTCTCACTTACGGCACGACAACGTTAAGAAACTGTTGCATCGGCAGCTTTTAGCAATCAGAGCCACCCTGGAGCAGATCACCTTAAAGGGGCACACCCGATATTTTTAAGGCTTCACTTCGCCAAAAACTTTTACTGATTTTCAGTATACATACCCACTTAGACATTGTCCCACCAAATGCTTTCTTTCGTCCGTTCATAGCGAAAAGAGGCTCACTGGAATCTTTTGACTGATGCGTGAAAAGATTGCTTCTGATACTGGCGATGGTAGCTGACGTCATAACTATTCTATACGACCTTAGGTCATCTGCATAATTATAACCAGAGACAAGATGGCAGACGAACCAGCGAAGAAAATAAGAAAGTATCATCGAGTCGCGCCGACATTGACAGACTAGGTAATTGCAGAAGAGAAGAAAGAGGAAGAGAGACAAGATACCACTAAGTAGATCTGACATCAGACAAAGGAATATGGACATGTGGCAACGCGTAAAGCAAGAGCTTGGCTTGACCACCCACCCGGAATTTGTCTTTTTCCTGCTGAATCAGTAAGTAATCTACGGTCTTTGTCGATCTTCCCATAGTTCCACGAGCGGTAGTGATTTTCAGATTTCATGATCTTTAGTAGAATTTGTCTCTTATTGATTTCGCAAGATTTTAAACCTGTTTTATCAAATAGTTACTAGCTACTTATCACATTTTATGCTGCAGAAATCTGAAAATTACGGTGTGTGTCAAAGTTGCACAGTTGTAAAATGTTTTTGTCTGTGCCGGCTCTCATTCACTCGATTCAGAGAGGTAGTGTTTCTTTTTCGAAGGTTAATTTGTCGTTTTTAACGATGCTTTACGCAGACCTCGACGTGTGAGATGTGAAGTTGACTGCAGTGCAGAAAGTCGGTATAATTACCAATGTTCTGTTTCAATGATGGAAGACGGTTCGTGTTTCCGAGGGGTAAAAGATCAAAGGTCAAACTAGGCACCGTGGACGACAGCTCACTTTGCGAGCGCAAACACGCAAGCCCTCGATGCACTACTGTACGCTCGATTGTTACTAGTACAATACTATTAGCAGGTCGAGCGGAACCCGCATTGTGGTTTTGACAGCGAGTACGGAAGGTTTATTCTACTTTCTGGTGAAAAATTACATCAGTACACGTGTACACTGACACGTGTGTACATCACACCGATGACCTCGTAACCTGCAGTATTGTGATACACTGATCGCCGGGTTCTGCCTTGTGACGTAGGCTCATAAATATGCATATTAATTTAAAACGAGGCCGATGCAAACGATAAATTTGCGACTCGGGGTACCAAAACAATACACCCTCCAAACGATGAATTTCGAAATTTGGCATTGTATTTACATCATAAAGCTCTAAGATAGTACACAAAGGACCCATACACATATTGTCAGCAGTGTCTGTTGCAGACAGTTTTCTGTGTTGAGATGCTTGATGCTGGGGAATATAACTTTAAGGCTTAAGTGGTGTTCACATGGCCGATTTCTCAACGATTTTTGTCTGGCGATTATTGGCCAACACGACGTTGCCCATGTGAATGCTCACCAATTTTGCGACGACTTTCCAGCGACACGCCACCAACTTTCGCTACTTCGTGCTGTTCCGTCGACACTCGGCACACCTCGGTCAAAGGGGCATCACCCCATGAACTCGACAACAGGTTGACTGAATATTGAAAACAAAATCATATTTGATTGGCTAGTTCTAACCAATCGTCGATCAGAAAACAACCCGCTTGCTTGGAGTTGGTGGGAAATCGGTGGAAAGTCGAGCATTGCTCTACTCGCTGCCAACTCCCCACCGACATCTGGCAATTGTCGGCCAACTCCAAAACGACAAAAGACGCCCATGTGAACAGGTGGAAACTTTTGTCGGCCAATTGTTGCCAGACAAAAATCGGTGAGAAATCGGCCATGTGAACACCACTTTACAGCGCGTTTTATCTCAGCGGTTATATACTCACGAGTAAACGAAATGCGACATTTTGAGGATCACTGAAATGTTTCCGATGTTTCAAAAATGTTGCATTTTTCATTAATCCAAAATCCTGAGGCTGATTATTTTCTTTCTTGCGTATTGTTCTATGAAGGCTACATCAAAGATCAACCATTTTAGTTCAAGGGTGAACTATCATGTCATAGTCAAATTAATTTCAAGCAGTAGTGTGTCAGGATGAAAAGGATTAAGCGTCTGATTCGCCTGGCGCCTTCACAGATGTCGAGCAAAGCAGGCAGTATCACTGGGCTAACGCAGTTTTTCTTTCGGCTTGTGTGTGCTCGATGTGTTTGGGAGGCAGACTTCAAAGTGATAAGCTATTTGCCTCGATTATACTTTGTTATAAGCAGTCTTCCTTCCTTTGAATGCTCACCCCTTCACTACCAAGGAAAAAGTGTGCACCATCTAGCCGCTGTATTAACTCATTCTACCCCAACACCGAAATCCTCAAACTTTGCCGTTGTCCTCTGAAGACTGTTTTGCAGTGAAGGACACAGATCGACCATGATAGTTCAAGGGTGATGCCAGAATAGCTTGGCGCCCATGGGCGCCAAGCTATTCTGGCATCACCTTTGAATTATTATGGTCGATCCTTATCTTGCTGTGGTGGGTCTGGGGTAGAATGAGTTAATTTGATATGTATTAGATTCACTCGATTTAGAGTGTCATTATGTTTATAGATTTTGGAATGTCTTTGTACTAATTAATGTTTATAAATGATTTTGTGCTGTCCGTGAAACGTGAAAGAAAAAAATAGGCTCTTCGCGATCCGTGAAAACGTCCTGGTTATTTTGTTAAAAGTCTGTTGTCACTTTAGTACAGAAGTCGTCAGTCACCCCCCCCCCCCCCCCTCCCAACCCCACCCCTGCCTTCCCCTTTATTAGAGTTTTTTTCGCAGGTGAAAGTTGAAAAGCGTCTTCATTGTCCCTTTCCGGCGTGAAATGTGAATGACATTTTGGGGGGATTCGTGATTCGTGAATCGCAAAATAAATCGTCGCGCAACCCTCATGCCCCCCCCCCCTTCCCCCCATCCCATGAAGATCTATGCCTCTTGTCATATTTTCATGTATACTGACGAGCAAAAGAAATTCGACATTTGTGGAATCATCGGATACACTGAAGTGTTTCCGATGTTCACAAAAATGTCGCATTTCTTTTGCTCGTCTGTATACATGTCGGTGGTTGAGGCCCCCACTCGGCAATAAACCCTCGAGCATACGTCAGCTGCAGTGGGCCCCCGCACAGCCGTGCACGGGCCCAATGCAGTATGTCTACTGTAAAACTTCAAACGTTTAACCTATTGACTGCTACTGACGATACCGCTCAACGGAAAGGAGGCCCCTTCACACAATCCATCTGCAAGAGATATAGATCCTCACGTGCCTCCGCGACTGCGGGGGCTTGTAAGGATCTATGTCTATGCCTCTTGCTGATACCAATTTGTATCCATGCTTAATTTTGGGACGGTTTTGGCTTTAGGACCTTCAATACACAAAGATTTCAAAAACAAACATGTATGGGCAGTGGCTGGGAAGGGGTTTACGCACCTTTTCTACCGAGCGGCATGGACAGTGTCATGTGATTAACTCATTCGAGACGTGCCGCCTGCGGATACGCGGCATAAGCCGCGTATCCGGAGACGGCACGTCTCGATTAAGTTAAAGAAACAAACAAATCGTGCATGCTTCTTTGCTTTTTTGTTATACGTGTATTTTTATGTTCATGATATCAGTAAACAGAACGCAAATTATCCAGTTGTGTGTTCTCTTGATTAGAGTCCAAATTTGGGCATGCACACGCGCTTGTGTGTATGTGCGTGCGTGCGTGTGTGTGTGTGTATGTGTGTGTGTGTATGAGTGTGAGTGTTCTTTCTATCAGCTAGCACTATCCTGTTGCCACTATTATAGCACAGAAGTGGGGTGTTCGTATCCTATCATTTCTAGACAGTCCTCTGACACAGGCTGACACATCCGCGAGGTGACTATGTATCAAACATTTGCAGAAGTGAAAGCCGCGAGGTCTGTCTAGAAATGATAGCATACGAACACTCCACTGCTATGTTTCATAGAACCTTTCACAACAGCAAAATAGTGATGTAGGTCGAAGCCATCTTTGTTGAACATAAGCGACGTGAATAGTACACTATGACTTCAACATCAACAGTTTAATCAACAAATAAAATTCGTAGCGAACGTCCATTTTGCACAACAGAAATAGGACGAAATAAAACATGCAGCATATGAAACAACAGAGAGTGTAATATGAAAATATTTTGAATTCCGTATCAATAAAACAAAATCTGCATTAACTCATTCTACCCCAACACCGAAATCCCCAAATTTTGCAGTTGTCCTCTGAAGACTGCATTGCAGTGCAGGACACAGATCGACCATGATAGTTCAAGGGTGATGCTAGAATAGCTTGGCGCCCATAGGCGCCAAGCTATTCTGGCATCACCCTTGAACTATCATGGTCGATCCTTTTCTTGCTGTGGTGTGTCTGGGGTAGAATGAGTTAACATGCAAAGGTGTAGTCGTTTCCCTTGTTACCAACTGATCGCATTGTTGTGGTTTTTCGCTATGTAGACCTCTTAGTACTCGGCGCGATGTAAACTACTTGTCAGGAAATAAATAATGGGAAAATAAATATATTTTCGGATTGTGCGTGGCATTTCTAGGTGTAGGATGTGAGCTTAGCAATTCAAATGTGGAATATGTGGGGCCGGTTTTTTTTTGGCGAACAGTCACACACTGTAGCTTGCGAACTGTTTACAGGCCACACAGGGCAATTAGGTTACGCCCCCTTTTCACACACTGTTATCTGTTAGCCTCTTGCAGCATAAAACTATGAACGAAGAACTTTTCTGCCAAAACAAAAAAATCCACGCGGAGCACATCACAGGAGAAGCTATTTCAGCAATTCTTAAAAAAATTAAGAGTTAGCGTTTTTCACAACACTCAAATGCATTAAGTACCCCATGACAAAACTGTCGTCTGCAAGCCTGCATACAACCGTGCACATGAACACACTAGGTCGACTAAAATTACCCAGATTTTGCTCTTTTTCACACCACCTGTCATGCCTTTTGTTGCTCAAAACGCCAAAAAAGGCACACAATTGAAGTTTTACACCCTAAAAAAATGGCAAAAAGGGAGGAAATTTTTTGAACTATTTCTGGCGGAAAAGTTACTACATGCACCGGAAGCAATTGCCCTGTGTGGCCACAGGTGCACCATGCGATCCCAGAAAGCAAAGCGCGGTAACATTAGGACATATGTTGAGGGGGTGCTTCCTGTGTAAAAGTCGTCTTGAAAGGTATTATACTATCGTGGTATTGATTCACGTAGCAGCGACAGTGCTGTTGACACAAAGTGCGATGGAAAACATTGTTCTGTTGCAAGAATATGCCAGCAAGTGCACGGTGGGTGTTGACAGGAAAATGCTAACCCATTCCGCTCTGCCGATTTATGTTATCCCTTTTTGTGTCGGTAGCGGTTTTAGTCGCGACGATTCCTGCAGGATTCATCGCGACTAAAACCGCCACTAACACCCAAAGGTTTAAAACATTTAACCCAATCACTGCCAATGTGAAACAATGAACACGATCTAACTACAGGAGGCATAATTAACCCCTTCTCTGCCAGTGATAACGCATGTCGCGTCTGAAATCACTGCACAGTAAACCGACATTCCCGTGAAGAACACAGACGTAAATGGGGCCAAAAATGGGCACGAAGACCATAATGAATCATGAATCTTTATTTTACAACGGTGAAGATATTAACACAGTCAGTGACTACGTCATTTTTCGTACCTGCCGTTGCTACAACTACGACTAACGGTACAAAATAATTATACATAAAACAGGGACATCAAAGCACAGTGATACAAAACTAACAAGAGGCATAATCCTCATGAGGCCCCGCGAACGAGGGGGGGGGGGGGGTGGGGGGGGGGCTTATTGGGGTTAGTATGTCTCTTGCAGTTAGGTAGCGCTCGCCTTACCCTGTCCATGCAGTAAAAGGGGTTAAAAAATAATAAAAACGTCAGAGCAACAACCTTGACGTTGTGCCAACCAAATTGAGGTGAAAACTGCTGTATTACATGACAGGGCGCTGACAGAACAGCACGGAGACTGCGTGTCAATTAGCATTAAAAGTCCGTGAGTGTGGAAAAGATCTGTCCACGCTTTGAACTTTGAAAGAAATGTACTTGGTTTACCTGTAAAATGTGTACTTTAAACCTTCTAAACGACTTTCTGTAGGTCACAGTTAACCCTCTTGTGCCGCGTCCGGCCCTCAGTACAGTTTACATGATCACACGCACACACTGTTTACAGAATTGGTGGCTGCGTGTACCAAGGCGTTAATACCTTGAATGCTACCGACGCATAACCACGCGCGTCTTTTCCGCCCAACAGTAGAGCCAAAATGAATTCAGCAAGAGGTATAGATCCTCATGAGCCCCCGCGAATGCGGGGGCTCATGAGGATCTATACCTCTTGCTGAATCCATTTTGGCTCTATCGTCAGTACTGTAGCAGTCGAAGAATTAACCCCTTCGCTGCCCAGAAAAGAAGTGAACACCATCCAATAAAAAGAGACAGATCCTCAGAGCCCCCGCGACGTACATTCCCCAAGCCTTTTTAACCCCTTCGCTGCCAGTGAACTCGCTGAAGGCGGTTAATCTGCTCAAATGGAAGACCAAAAAGCAGAGAATTGCAGTAGTCAAGACGGCTCCGTCGTGAGTAAAGCATTTACTTGCTTTGCAGTGGCAGATTCAGAAAGACTGTGTCGGACAGAGGCGATGCGTCTCAGAGAGTATGGAGCACCACGTGATTTTCACCGACGTGATCCTGCATACTCAAAGTCTTATCGAGCTTGACACCAAGATATTTGACCGAAGACTGAAATGGAATATCAGTGTCATCTATGCGTACAGAATCTTCAAATGAGAAGTTCATCTTGCATAATCGTGTGTGGCTGTCACTTCTGTTACAACATAAAACTAGTGACGACCCTCAGTGTCTGCGCGAAACAACGGTGCTGGGATGACACAGGGTGTTGAAATATCAGCAGGAAGTTCGCTTTCTGTATACAAGCACTGCGCGCATCAGTGAAACATCACACGTACATCAGCGCTCTGCACTTTAAATGTGCGAGGGCAACGGTACTTGTGAAACGTACCACAGGCGTGATAAAATGCACACGAGTTATGCGCCCCTAACACCGGTCCATGCGCCCCCAACACCCACATGCGCCCCTAACACTCACATACATTTTCGTGGCGCTGTTGCGTACGTACAGTGGCATGAAAAGGGTTAAGTTTGGGTCAAAAAGGACTTTTTGTTTTGTTTTGTTTCAAAAGAGCTGAACTGAACTTTGATTTACATCGTTTTTCAACTCTAGCCTGCGCGTTGACACCAGCATCAAGGACCAGTCCTCAAAGCCGGGGGGAACGGGGGGGGGGGGGGGGGGTGGTGGCTATACCATAGCTGGTTCTTCGCCGCCACCCGCTGACTACTCAACTACTACGCTCGTAATGATTTGCTATACTGACGAGCAAAAGAAATGCGACATTTTTGGAATCATCGGAAACACTGACTTTTGTGTTTTTGATGATTCAAAAAATGTCGCATTTCTTTTGTTCGTCAGTATATTTATCCTCTTTACTGCCGAAAAAATATTTTGAGTGGTGATTGTATCCCGACAGTGATGGGCTTAACGTCATCTACACTGAGCAGCTTACAAAATGTGAAAGACGTCATAAAGGTCCAAGTTGCAAACAATAGCCATTTTTTAATTGATAATTTCTAAAATTATTGTTTATGGCCCAGACAACCGCACAGCTAGCTTCATAGTACTGTGCGGTGAATGGGCCGGATCGTGTATTTGTCGTAACATGCATTTGGGTGGTGTTAAGATTCTCTGAACGGGTTATTACAAAGCGGTGCCAGCGAGAGGTATAGATCCTAATGAACCCCCGCAACTGCGAGGGTTCATGAGGATACATACCCCTTGCAACTGCATCGGGTGCCATGGGTTCACTTTTTATCGGCAGTGAAATGGTTCATTAGAAGTAATTATTATCTACACAACTGTAACAAGTAAGTATTATCTACACAACTGTAACGCACAATGAAAAATGTTTCACTTGGAAAGGTGCAAACACATATGTGTGCACCACTGATGGTGTTTTCACCCGTGACTGCTACTGACAATAATTCCGCTTGGCGAAAAGGACGCGTACTTATGCATCATTTCCATCAAAAGGTATCTTCAGCAGCAGACATAGGGTTAATAGAATTCAAAAGAAACTTACCAGTTCACATCAGATCAATCAGACGTTTTCTGCCGACATGCATAGAACTTTCCTGACATTGTTATCATGCCTCAGCGACTGATACAGAGACGAGGAGAACCCAACGGAGAAAGAAACACGCATAGAAAAGACAGTCACAACACAATTTATTAATATTTCGGGTAAATAACTACAACCCAGTAAACAAAGACCCTCGGGCCCACTGCGGCCGTCGTGGGCCCGAAGGCAAAACTATCTGATCGAATACACTGAAATGGCTGCTTGGGGGCTGCCATTGGTTGGATTTCAAGTTATTCATCTGCAAATGCTCTACTCACAGCTTCAATGTTCAGTAGTTGTAGGGACATCAATGACGTCACAAGCCATTAATTCTCAGGACTTTCAGTAAAACCAACACACTCTTAAATTAAAAAGAATGGAACAAAAAAAACACTTTCAACCCTTCGCCTGTGGGTAGCAGGTTTTTGTCGCGATCATTCCGGCAGGAATCATCGCGACAAAAACTGCTACCGGCATTCAAAAGGTTAAACATTTCAGTAGTCTAACATATGCTACTGCTATAACCCGGAACGATGCATACCTGTACGTACCTATATTCACTACGCAACTGATGCAGTGGGAAAACTCGCGTTCTTAATGCTGCTCAGTGTATGTAGTCCCCTCCCACATAACCTATAAACAGTTCGCGCTGATCCTAGCCGGCAACACTGCATTTGTCCTCCAGTTTCAGACAAGGTCTACACGCGGCTGCTCAGTCCTGAAGGTAGCTTTAATTTTGTCATATGTCGCTCTGAACTTTAAAAAAAAAAAGTACTCAACTCACAAAACCAGACCAGTCGACCAGATAGTTCATGGGGTGTGCTTGAATATCTTGGCGCCTCCTGACGCCAAGATATTCAGGCACTACCCTTGAACTGTCATGGTCGATCCATCGTCTGCATCTGGTTCGAAATCATTCTAGGACGTCTCTCAACTAGGGCACTGTTTGCGGCGGGGGATCCACCCATCCATGGTTTGCTTTTTAGCGCTGAATGTGTCACGAGCATCGGATCCAGAATAGCTACTTAAAAGGCAGAGACTTTTAACTTTTAACCCTTTGCCTTTCGGTAGCGGTTTTAGTCGCGATGATTCCTGCAGGAATCATCGCGACTAAAACAGCTACCAACTCACAAAGGGTAAAAAAAAAATCACACAAAAACTGATAAATGCTCGGGGTGCAAATTTCTACAGTTCTATATTTCTGTGTTTTGAACATTTCAGACAAAATCAAGCCACCGGCGTTGGTAGAAGCTGTAACATGTTGGGAAAATTGTCACATATCGTTATTGGCATTCTCCTCGCTTTGTGCGGTAAGTTTTCTATTGCTGTGGTCAGTGGCAAAATCCAGTTTGTCCATTTCTGAGAAAAGCGAAATTGTCATTGCTACGCAATGAAAATCATGCTTTCCTCAAAAATGGAGATACTGGCTTTTTCCAGACTGTCTAGTTTAGGCATCTATATTAGCACGCGGTTCAGCAGAACAAATGACACACACAGTGAGCAAACGGTCCTCGGAGACCTTTTGCTCAATGAGTATAGTTTAGTGCATTGCATGCCATCAAGCACTGATAGCAAGAGCTAAATAGTAGTGGCCAAATGTATATAACCATCTCCTACACAAAAGCAGCACACTTCGTGCTGCATCGAATTGGCTCTGTTTCAATTTTGTTCTGAATTGATCCATTTGCAATGATTTATTTTTACTGTGGTTTTCTGTGATTGTAGTATGACTGCGATGGTGGTAGTGATTATACTCAAATGATAATGATAAAAGATGACTTTTCCTCTGGAGACAATCTCTTGGCTTGACGTCGCGAACGAAGATTCTATAGGGCTTGCCCACGTCGTCTGCAGGCATTTTCGTGGCTGCGGAGGCCAATCCGGGACAGGCAGGTTCGACCGCAGTGGCTGCAGGGGAAGGTCTGGTCAGGGTTCTGAGTTACAACTCTGTTTTTTCTTCTGAGCCGCTTGTCCTTAAGGTTAGCTCTGCGAGAGTCCTCAAAGTAGACGGCTGCCTTGTGAATGGTGGAGCGCCAGGTGTCACGGTCCGCAGCAAGCGAAGACCACTGGCGGTGGTCGATTTGGCAGGCACTAAGTGACTTCTTGAGACCGTCTTTGTATCTCTTCTTTGGTGCCCCTCTGTCTCGGTGTCCAGTGGCGAGCTCGCCGAACAGAGTGATCTTGGGTAGGCGATGATCCTCCATCCTGGAGACGTGCCCCGCCCAGCGAAGCTGTGTCCGCAGCAGCAAAACCTCGATGCTCACAGTTTCCGCCTGTTCAAGGACCTCGACGTTGGTGACATAGTCACTCCAGTGAATGCTGAGGATGGTACGCAGGCAGCGCTGGTGAAAGCGTTCGAGGAGTCGTAGTTGGCTGCGGTAGAGGGCCCAGGACTCGGAACCGTACAGCAGGGTGGTGAGGACGACAGCTCTGTACACGCTGATCTTGGTGCATGTTTTCAGCTGTTGATTGTGCCACACCCGCTTGAATAGTCGCCCGAAAGCACTGTTCGCTTTTGCCAGCCTGTTGTCCAGCTCCTTGTCCAGCTTGGCGTCTGACGTGATGATGCAGCCAAGGTAGGTAAACTGGTGTACAGACTTCAGTTCGGACTCGCCGATGGTGATGTGGGGAGGGCGATGCTCTTCCTTGGGTGCCGGCTGATGAAGGACCTCTGTCTTTTTCAGACTGACCTCAAGTCCAAAGAGCTGGGCGGCATCTGCGAAGCAGGACGTAATGCGCTGCAAGGCTCTCTCTGTGTGTGCAACGAGGGCAGCGTCATCAGCAAAGAGCAGCTCACGAATCAGTTGGTCTAGGGTTTTGGTGTGGGCCTGCAGTCGTCTGAGGTTGAACAGGCTGCCATCGAGACGATACCTGATGTACACTGCGTCGTCATCGTCTAGGTCCACTGTGGCCTGCTTCAACGTCATGCTGAAGAAGATGGTGAAGAGGGTCGGTGCCAGCACGCAGCCTTGCTTCACGCCGTTGCGAATGGGGAATGGTTCTGAGAGGTCACTGTTTAGTCTGACCTGGCCTTGCTGGTCCTCGTGGAGCTGGACGATCATGTTGAGGAACTTTGGGGGACAGCCTGGTCGCTCCAGGATCTGCCACATACCTTGCCTGCTCACAGTGTCAAACGCTTTTGTTAGGTCGACAAACGTTACGTACAGCCCTTTGTTCTGCTCGCGGCACTACTCCTGAAGCTGTCTCAGCACAAAGACCATGTCGGTGGTACTCCTGTTGGCTCTGAAGCCACACTGGCCCTCTGGGAGGTGGTCTTCAGCGATGGCAGGTACCAGCCGATTCAGGAGCAACCTTGCGAGAATTTTCCCGGCAATGGACAGCAGGGTAATTCCACGATAATTAGAGCAGGCAGACTTCTCTCCTTTGTTCTTGTACAGGGTGATGATGACTGCATCACGGAGATCCTTTGGTAGTGTTCCTTTTTCCCAGCAGCAGAGAAAGAGGTCGTGGAGCTTGTTGTGCAGTGCTGGGCCTCCATGTTTCCAGATCTCTGGCGGGATTCCGTCAATGCCTGCTGCTTTGCCACTCTTGAGCTGGTGGATGGCTGTGAGGGTCTCATCGGCGGTGGGCGGTTCGTCCAATTCAACCTTTAGTGGAAGGTGTGGGATTTGGAGGATGACTGTTTCTTGAACAGTGCGCTCAGCGCCGAAGAGGTCCTGAAAGTATTCCGACCAGCGGTTCAAGATGGAGGTATTATCTGTGAGGAGTGCCTGTCCATCAGCGCTTCGCAGGGGACTTTGTACCAGGTGCCTAGGGCCATACACTGCTTTCAGTGCTTCGTAGAAGCCCCTGTAGTCACCGTTGTCAGCGCAGAGCTGGGTCCTCTGTGCGAGTCTGGACCACCACTCGTTCTGGAGCTCTCTAAGCTTGAGCTGGAGACTGCTGCAGATGAGGCGGAAGGCAGACTTCTTCACAGGGCAGGAAGGCTGGGCTAGGTGGGCCTGGTGGGTGGCTCTTTTTTTTTTTTTTTGCTAGAAGTTCCTGGATCTCTACGTCGTTTTCGTCAAACCAGTCTTTGTTCCTTTTTCTACCAAAGCCCAAGACTTCCACAGACGATTGTAGTATGACTGCGATGGTGGTAGTGATTATACTCAAATGATAATGATAAAAGATGACTTTTCCTCTGGAGACAATCTCTTGGCTTGACTTCGCGAACGAAGATTCTATAGTGCTTGATTTTCTGTGATTGTAGTATGACTGCGATGGTGGTAGTGATTATACTCAAATGATAATGATAAAAGATGACTTTTCCTCTGGAGACAATCTCTTGGCTTGACTTCGCGAACGAAGATTCTATAGGGCTTGATTTTCTGTGATTGTAGTATGACTGCGATGGTGGTAGTGATTATACTCAAATGATGATGATAAAAGATGACTTTTCCTCTGGAGACAATACTAATGAAATAATAGTAATTATTTTAATAATATAATAACCCCAGTATCAAAACGTCTTCGGTCCCACGACGACCTTCGTGGCCGGGACCGAGAACATTTGCTTACTGGGAATAATAATAACAATAAGAATAATTATGATTATTATTTTGACGATGATGATGGTGAAGGTGATGGTGGTGGGTGATGATGATGATGATGATAACGGTCATGGTAAGGGTGATGATTATGACGACGACGACGATGATGATATTAAAGATGATAAAAACAACATGAATAACGATGACTGATGACTTGTGTCCAGTGTGGGGAGCGGTCTGTTTACTAGATGACGAGCTCTGTACCAGAGACCATAGACGGGAGGCGAAGAGTTGCTGGAATATAGGCAAAATGAGCGATTTAAGGGGGCTGCTTTCTGGACAAGTGTCATGCAACCAAACCCAGCTTAGGACAACGCCATTTTACTGCTCGTGAGTGTAACCCACGATGTACATTTTTTTTTTAAATCTGACACTGGTTAGAATATCACTGAGTTGTTTAACCCTTACACTACCGCCGGGTACACGCACACATCCTACAGCCTCCCCGACACTAGACCTTTTTTCAGTTGCCGAAAAATCAAACCAACAGGTGGTGGGGAGGGGGGGGGGGGGAGGTAGTATGTGTATGTGTCGAAACTCTCCAAAACATCAAACAGGGAGGAGGGGTGGGAGTGGGTTCCAAACACTCCAAAAAGGGACTTTGTTATAGTAGTTTGAAGGATTTTTTTTTTTGGGGGGGTGGGGGGGTGGGGGGGCGGGGAGGGGAGGAACCCTCTCGAACCCCCCCCCCCCCCCCCCTCCGATCCGCGCCCTGCATATTTAGGGGCTCGTCATGTACTTTATAGTCCGTTTGCTTAAAGCTAATAACTTTTGACTGATTTCAAGACAACTCTGAGAAGAAAAGATTATCACCATCTTATTTCAATTTCCCTTTAGTCCAGCTTTACCCTCTATCTAAACGTGTTAAAATATACCCTGGTCGAACCACATGCAGAAACACCGACACAAGCGCCGTATATGTGCGTGTGTGTGTGTGTGTGTGTGTGTGTGTGTGTGTGTGTGTGTGTGTGTGTGTGTGTGTGTGTGCGTGCGTGCGTGCGTGTGTGTGTGTTTGTGTGTGTGTGTGCGTGTGTGTGTGTGTGTGTGTGTGTGTGTGTGTGTGTGTGTGTGTGTGTGTGTGTGTGTGTGTGTGTGTGTGTGTGTGTGTGTGTGTGTGTGTGTGTGCGACAGCGACTAGAGCCCGCATTTGACGACGGACAAGCTTGAAATTTTAGGATGCTGTCCCTAGGAGAATAATCTCGAGGCAGTTTTTTTAAATATTTGTTATTAAGATGCTCATGGGCGACAAAATGGCCGTTTCAAAAACACCGGTTGATCAACACTGGAGTCAGTACACTTTTGTATTTAAACTTGATATTTTGCATATAGCTAGATAAAAGGAAGGCGTTGAATGAGTTCATTAACCAGCATTGTACCTTCTGAACTTTTTGAATGATAATTAAATATTTTTGAAACAATAATAATTTTACGTTTTTGGGATTAGTTTCACGAATTATTTGGGATTAATCTAATACAACTGAATCTTTTTTTTAACGTTAACAGCAATCTTCTCATTAATAATCGCATGAATTTTTATATAGGGTATTTGCATAAGCCTACAGTTTGTCTCGGCTGTCGGGTACGATGAGGTCAATTGTGACCTGTAAGCCCTAAATGTAAAAATCAGATAGTGTTCTGCACCAAATTTTCGGAGTTTTTTTTTTTTAAACAACTAACATAGCTTTGATTTTTCTTTTTTTCTTCTCATTAATGATTTTTCATAACTGTTTTTGCTTAAGCCTGCTGTTTGTCCCATCTCTGAGGTAGTATTCTGTCAAATTGTGACCTATAAGCCCCAGGTGTGAAAATCAGCAAGAAAATTGGCAAGTTTGATCCTATAATACGTAAAATGGTAGTATTGCGATGTGTGACGTATAACATCGAGTCGTCACTATGAACACGGCGTCGTGGGATTAATGGTGCCATCACGTGAAGCTTGAAGTGACGTCATTTTGCTGGTTGTGCTATCATTCGTATTCAGAATAGCTATCGCTACGCCAGACCACAGAGCTTACGAATGGCGGGAATTGCCGAGTGTCCGAGAAGAACCCAAAGGAGAAAGAAACACAATTCATTAGTACACTTTTTTTCATAATAGACAAACAAACAAGTAGTGATCAGTCGCTACTTATCTTATCGCAGAAGGGATGTGGCAACTCTGGATTGCCGTGTGTCCGTCTTTATATCTGTGTGCCAGTGTGTGTGGATCAGAGGGTGGATTAGAGTAGAAGGAGATGGATCAGAAGGATAAGCTTGAAAATAGGAACAACTTTGGGCTTGGGTCCAATCTTGTTATTTTTAACGTTGTCCTAAAATATGTCGTATTCAAAAGTTAATTAGAAAAAAACACGGACTATACCTGTTGTGGCTTCGTTTATATGCCCGTGTTCTATGGACGGATGCGGTGATTTGCTGTTGCCACATTCCTTCTGCGAATGAAGATAAGTAGGGGCTAATCTCTCTGTTTGTTTGTTTGTCTATTTCGACCAAGGGTATTTACCCGAAATATTAATAAATTGTGTGGTACCCGTCTTTTCTAAGCGTTTTTCTTTCTCCGTTGGGTACTTCTTTGCATTTTACACGCTTGGCAGTCACCTTTTTGGTCTGGATTGTTTAATACTTAATAGTCTAGGCAAAACCGCCAACCATACTGCAAATGTGTCCCAGTTTTGTGAAATTTGGCAGGCGAGTACAGTTTTTAATGCAGTGTCGATTGTTGCCAATCAGTTATGTGTGACCGTTAAAAAAGGGGAGGTAACTCTTGCCGGACTTTTAAGCTTCATAAGGGTTGGAGCCAATTTATATTTTACGGAATAAAAATATGTTTTGTTAGATTTGGACGACAAAGCGAGCGTATATAAATTATACACACGTTTTGTCCGTTTGTACATCGGTCTGTCCGTTAACAGCAGTTATTAAGGTGACACCGTTTCTTAACAATGACAAACGTTGATGCAGGTGTTTTCTCTGAGACTGGTTAAACCACATATTTTAAAGTTGGCATGGTGATAGTGGATGCTAAAACCCGTTAAAGCATACCAACCGGAATGACCTCTAGAAAAGGTGAAGGTGGCGAGAGATCAATTACAATATGACACATAACCATATACAGTGTACTTTGTACAATCGTGCCTGAATTTTGATGATTATTGCAAATAGTTAGGTCTAACTAAGTATATTGTAAGTTGAATACATTACCTTTCTCTATGTGCACGTTTAAATGACCTTTGCCAAAGGTTTAATGTCATAAACGTTCAGCAAATTAATGTGAAAAAAATATATTTTACCAAAACGCAAATTTCACTGACGTACTTTTCGACACTCTACAGCCAAAGGTTACGTATACATTGTTGTTGGCAATACTATTAATGAATCAACCTATGAATGACCTTTATTACCCTCTCTTATCACATAGGGGTGAAGGGAGTATATTGGATTTAATTGTCTGAGTGTTTGGGATTAGATATTCTTCCTTTTCTTTTCTTGTCAGTTTTTTTTTTCTGAAACCACGAGATTGATTCAACCGAAACTTTAACTGACGACAGCCTTTGGTCAACTAGTGTGTCAGCTGAACAGATAAAGTCTCTATCGCTAAGGTCAAGGTCAAAGTGGACAAATTTGCTTTTTCTACATTATGTAAGTTCATAGAAACTACTCAAATGATTTGTTTCAAATGTTGTATGTTGATAGATAATAATACAACAAAGTATTGCATGCAAACATTTTGCCACGACCTTCACAACTGAAGGTCATGGCCAAGGCGGCAATGTTTACTTTCACGTGGTATGTATATGCCCCACCAATATCTCTTAACCCGTCGGACGGATTTGCCTCGAACTTTAGCTGAAAAGAGTCAGTTTATTAAAGGAAGTGTCAAAGATAAGAATCAAGTTGCTATTTTAGAGGTCATGGTCATGGTAACAATATCTGTTCTTGGTCTTTGTATTTGACATCTGTGAAACGACCAAGACTGTTTCCTTCAATTGCTATGTATTATATAGGAATGTTAAATAAAATGTGTTTATGCTTAAATGCTTAACTAATTTGAAGGTCAAGGCCGTCGCGGACATGCTCTTTTTTAAAGTCACGTATTCTTGTCCGGGCAATATATATATATTTGAAATTAGATGGTTCCAGACAGAAAAAACAAACAAACATAAAGTGATGACAGTCCTTCAAGTAAGAAAGTGGCCCACAAACTAGGGTTCTACTTTCAAGGTTAGGGTCAAACCGGCCATATATTTCTTTAATTTTTTAAGAGATATATGAGAATCTAGTACATACATTTACTTCGAATTTGGTTTGTTGTGAGGTATTCATGAAAAGGACGTCTCCTTAATGAATCATGTTACTGTCTTGAAGATCAGAGACGGGCAGCCATGTCTGTTCCAGATTGTTTATTCTGCCAAGAAATGTCTCTGTTAGAAAATTAGCTCATCTTGACACATCGGCTGTTTTTGACAGTTTGTTGGACTGTAATCTTTACTGACTCAAGAGTGTAAATAGAACGAGACCTTTTAGGGCATTTTTTAAATGACCTTTCAGAGGTCTGGAGTCGGAGGAAGTCTTGAAAGTATACTCGATCTAATTTGCCAGATGAGGTAAGGACAACACATTATCAACCCTACAACACAGAGTTTTCTTTCTCCAACAACATTCTAGGTGAAAGAAAACCCAGGCCCCAACCGTGTAAAATGAGACAGGAACGTTAAAAAAAAAATTTTTAAAAGAGTAGAGGATAAGGGTTGATAGCTCAAAGAATGGTGATTGCTTCCGCAGTTTTTCGTTATGTCATATGAACAATGTAAGCTAAGTACCAATGCTCTTTTTGTGTAAGACGCTTTGTCATCGCCCATATTTTTGATAAAATCGAATTAGTGTTTCGAGACTTATTAACTGCACAGAGGTTCTAACAAATATGGCATGTGTCAAGATCTTGACTTTGAGGTTAAGGACCGGCTTTTGCTTCATGGTACTTAACTATGGATCCAATCGGATCCAAACAGTCTGCAGAATGCGTCAAACCAATATCGTATCCATGACCTTGACCTTGATTATGACAGGTTGATTCTCTCATCAAACATTCTGTTATGAGTTGTAGTGTCATTATCTTAAATTTAGTTATAATTGGTTCAGTGCCTTTAGAATGTGTGCCTGCACTAAGGTTCCAATACAATAACTGTCGTGACCTTGACCTTTATAATAGCAAAGAGTTTTTGGTTTCTGGTATTTCTTTTAAAATACAGAATGCCATCATCAACTATCTGGATCGAATTGCCCAGTGATTTTAGATATATGGCACGCAAGAAAGCTCCAAAGAATATGACGGCTATACCTTGACCTCAAAGAATACAAAATAACTGTAGTTGATGATATTCCATCTTGAAGTAGCGTACCATGATGTACAGTGTTATGTGACAATAATATTTTAAAACAATATGTTTGCTGTATCGCTGTTGAAGGAGCATGACTGCAAAATAATTTTAAAGAATACTAGGAGGCACCCGCGACCTTCACCTTGAACAGAGGGCGCTGGTATGATTGCTTTCTCTTTTTGTAAAAAGACAAACAACTATTATGCAAAAATGTATGTATGTGGCTGATAGACGTTAGGAGAAATTATCAATCCTGTCGTGTCAAAACATGAATGTTACGTGTCAAATAAGCCGACTGAACACAGGCTACTGGTTAAATAAGAGGTAACGGTATAGAAATAGGAAATGTGTTAGATCTTATATTTATGAGGCATGTGCTAACGTGATACCGCAATGAAAAGTAATAGATCAGTTGACAAAGAAATTTGTCTTTTAGGCTTTGTGTCGTAATGAAGGTATCTTCGAATATCTTTAGAACTGTCACGCTGGTACCTTGATGAATCTAGCTTGACATTACCGCCTGGTTACGCCTCACTGGCATTCGCAGAAGATAAAAGCGATCACCTAGTTTATATTTTTGTTGTTTTCTTTCATATTTACTGAATCCTAGCCATGAAGTTGCACACTGTACACAGCAACCTATTTCCTAAGTATACGGTTGCGTGATAGACGGCCATCTTGGATATGTCGGCCATGATTGACTGAAACTTAATGAAATGTGTGCCATCATGTCAAAATCATGCTTTATTCCTTTAAAAAAAAAAAGTCACTTATTACGAATATAGTGTCCTTAACTGCATACTCAACTATGGAGTATTAAATGATTCAAAGAAAAGATGATAGATAGATAGATAGATAGATAGATAGATAGATAGATAGATAGATAGATAGATAGATAGATAGATAGATAGATAGATAGATAGATAGATAGATAGATAGATAGATAGATAGATAGATAGATAGATAGATAGATAGATAGATAGATAGATAGATAGAGATGGATGGATGGATGGATGGATGGATGGATGGATGGATGGATGGATGGATGGATGGATGGATGGATGGATATGGATGGATGGATGGATGGATAGATAGATAGATAGATAGATAGATAGATAGATAGATAGATAGATAGATAGATAGATAGATAGATAGATAGATAGATAGATAGATAGATAGATAGATAGATAGATAGATAGATAAGATAAGATAAGATAAGATAAGATAAGATAAGATAAGACAAGATAAGACAAGACAAGACAAGACAAGACAAGACAAGATAAGATAAGATAATAAGATAACAAACATCACAGTCAACAATTGTCAGCTCGACCAAGCACCACCAACAGCCAAAGGGATAGCACAAGGGTTGGGCGAAAACGTTGACAAGAAATAATTAATTAATTCGAAAAAGTGATATTTTTCGAATGGTATCCTAATCTTTTTGAAAACAGTAACGTATTGGCTATCCAAATATACGTTTATTTTATCACTGATGATGCTTTTATATAGTTCAGCACCCCCGACGTGAAGAAAACATAGGGTGTGTTGTCGACTTGAAATTTGCGGTCATGTGTCACTTATATTCGTGATAGCAAGCATATTCATATTCTATTATAATCCAACTAATTAAATGCGAAAGCCAAATGTTTCTTACTTCAAAACTGCATGAATATGGTTCAGTTAAAAAGTAATGGGGGTAAAATGACTATTCCAAATATGACGTCACAAACGGTTTTTTTTTTTTTTTCAATGGTGGTCCCAAGGAAAATTATCGATGGTATCCTAATGGTTTTATTATGAAGGCATTGCCGGCTAGCAATGCCCAAAATTTGTTGTTTATAACTTGAAGGTGCAGAATAATGCACCCTTCATGGCGCTTTCGCCTACACTATAAGTGACATAACGGTTATTTCAATGTCAAGCAAACAGCCTTAAGGAACATGGACGCAACGTGGGGCCAGATGGACGGTTAGTTAGTTATTGGGGTTTAACGCCGAGCAGGCGACTAAGGCCATCTCACGGCGGTCCAGATAGAGGCATAGGTTCTCACGAGCCCCCGCGACTGCGGGGGCTCGTGAGGATATATGTCTCTTGCAGCTGGATCGTGTTCAGTTTTTCTCAGCAGCGGAGCGGTTAATGCTTTTCGTCTTTGGTGTGCAGGACGTATGCGGATGCCCTTCGTTGTCTGAAGCCTCTTATGACTGACGATAAACAGGGAATATGCACGGTGTACATGCTGGGGCGGCTGGAAACCAGATGGAGTAAGTTCAACACCTCGATTACTGCCCCCTAAGCCCCTCACGTCCGTATTTAACCCATTTAACACCAAGGTGATTTTTTTTAGAGGCTTCACCTTACAACAATGTACCAGTGATGCTTCAAGGGTAGAGCCAGATTAGCTGGGCGACGTCACCCTTGAAGCACCATGGTCGATCCATCTCCTGCTGTAGTGCGTCGGGGCTAAACGGGTTAACCCACTCAACATTTCGATGATGCACTACCATACACATTTGGACTGATGGAGCATATGGACAGTTCAGGGCTGTCGGTTAGAGGCGCCAAGCTGTTCTGGCACGAACGCTGAACTAGCATGCTCGATCTGTCTCCTGAACAATGACCTGCAGGGGCTCATGAGGATCTTTGCCATCAGCTGATGAACCATGTCTGTCAACACTTTGGCTGTCGGCAGCGGTTTTTGTCGCGATGACTGATTCCTACCGACAATCAGAGGTTTCACCAATGAGTATTATTCAACAATGTCGAACTCGTAAGTGTCTTGATGATTTTGGGGACGGTGGTGGTGGCAGTGATGATAATGACGATGACGTGGACGACGATGACATGATGATGATGATGATAACAACGACGACGATAAAGAATATGAAGGGGATAGTCATGATTATATGAACAAAGACTATGATGATTTTTCTCATATAATTATGGAAATAATGACGACAACGCTATTGACGGTACGGATAACGTAATATATAGTCCATCGTATGAATAACGACAACGATATTGACGACGAATAAAGACGTAATATATATTTCACCGCCCGAATGACAACAATATTGACGATGAAGATGAGGTAATATATATTTTACCGCCTGAATGACAACAATACTGACGATGACGATGATACAATATATATTCCACCGTCTGTGCTTTCTAGACATGGCGTGCAAGCTGCGGGATTACTTCGCCGTGTGCCCCGGCATCACCTTCACTATGGGGCGTGACTATGAAGCCAATATAACCATCGCCGACGAACCGCCCGTCACTTCCGTTCACCGAAACATACATCGGTGGTTCCTACATCATTAGCAACTCCCCTCGGGGAGCAACCCCTAGTTAAATACGGAAGACGTTGAGGTGGAGCCGGTCGGAGCGCGTTCTGTAGCATTTAAATGACTTTCAGGGCGGGCGGGCATCAGACTCTTTAACCACAACCTACAAAGTCCCTTCTATATGAGATCTGTCCTCGTTGTCAAGGGTCTCTACCTGTTGTCTTTAAACTTGATTCTGATATTAAGAAGCCTGGCAAATGTGCGTACAGAAATGTCGAAGATTCTCGTGTTTACACACACACACACACACACACACACACACAAACACACACACACATACACGCACGCACACACACACACGTACATATGCACGTACGACGCTTCGCGCCAAATGTACGTTCAGCAGCGAGGTTAGCGTTATTAGACATGACGTAATTGTTATCTTGTTACTTCGGTTGTCAGAGGTTTAGGCCTGCCCGCCTTTGACATTATGGGCATGCTATTGTATCCTAAAATGTCTTTTCTATAAATAGAAGGGACTTTAAAATGACGTCATGTCTAGATACGCAAACCTCGCTGTTGAACTTACGTTTGGCGCAACGCGCCGTATGTTTGTGTGTTTGTGTGTGTGTGTGGTGTGTGTGCGTGCGTGTGTGCGCGCGCGTGTGTGTGTGTGTGTGTGTGTGATGGTGTGTGTGTGTGTGTGTGTGTGTGTGTGTGTGTGTGTGTGATGGTGTGCGTGTGTGTGTGTGTGTGTGTGTGTGATGGTGTGTGTGTGTGTGTGTGTGTGTGTGTGATGGTGTGTGTGTGTGTATGTGTGTGTGTGTGATGGTGTGTGTGTGTGTGTGTGTGTGTGTGTGTGTGTGTGTGTGTGTGTGTGTGTGTGTGTGTGTGTGTGTGTGTATAAACGCGAATATCTTCGAAGTTTACGTACGTACAAACTTGAAAATAAAGGAAATGCTTCATTCAGTGGGCGCCTAAGAAAGCCTCCGAGCATATTGAAATTAGATGTCTCATTGAAGAGTTAAATGACCGATAATAGAAAGTCGGTTGACCCACACTAGAGTCCGTAATTTTCACTTGATATTTTGGATATAGCTGGTTTGGAGAAAAACATTGGATGGTTTCGTAGGCCCAACGTTTTCGAAAATAATAATTCATTGCAGACACAGTAGACAGATCCACTAATTTTCGCGCAAACATTTGGCTCGGTCCCTTTAGTCGGGGTCCGTCATGTGTGCTGCGCTCCTGAGTGTAGAGTGTAGACTGATAGTATAGTAAAGCGCGCTATTTAACGCTGATTTTTTATTTTATTTTTTAAGATGGCTTATCTTCTAAAGTATATCAGTATTGGAGCTATAAAATAATCAGTACAAACTACCTATTGGCTTTAATCAGTACAACACGTGGGGATATTGTCATTCTAGAGATTATGTACTTATTCGACCCTAAACTTAGCATTTTATGAAATGCGAAAAAAAAAAAAACAACCACGTGAACTCAAAACAATACGGTACTCGTTGGGATGAAATCCTCATCTTGTTTATTGTTGTCGCTTTACCATTATTAGTACTGCAATATAGTCTGTGCGAAATATGATCTTCGTTTCTCGTGTTTTATTGTAGTTAGTATTGAGTGCGAGTGACTGTGCTTGTGTGTGTGAAGTAATACTGACACACGACGCACACATTCACAGACACATTCACCGGTCACACAAACACAGCACACGCGGGCCAGCGACATAATTTAGTGTCAGACGCTGGTTTAGCGACACTACAGAATTTGGTGTCAAAGCTTGATGAAGCGATACTACATGTAAAAGTGGTCTTAAAACGTTTTATTATGTACTGGCGTGGTGTCGATTCACGTATAGGCTGTTTGACATCGGAGCGCGCAGCCGTTTTTCCAAATATCTCCGCACAGAAATACGTTTCTGTACCACTTTAAGAACAAATATCATTTAGTGTCAATCGACCTAATATGGGCTATTTTTACTTAACTCATTCTACCCCAACACCGAAATCCCCAAATTTTGCCGTTGTCCTCTGAAGACCGATTGCAGTGCAGGACACAGATCGACCATGATGGTTCAAGTGTGATGCCAGAATAGCTTGGCGCCCATAGGCGCCAAGCTATTCTGGCATCACACTTGAACACGATCGTGGTCGATCCTTAATAACTTGCTGTGGTGTGTCTGGGGTAGAATGAGTTAACTCCTACGTTTTGTTGATAATGCTGAACAGTCGTGAAAATATGGTGAAAATACAAGAACAAATCATTTCCTATACCCTAATGGAGCTCCAAGGGGAAATGGCCGGATTGCGCTTTTGAGGTCAATCATGCAGACTTCATGTATGCCTGCGCTGTTTCACGTTTGAAAACTTGGTCAACGTATTCATTCACGTGAACATGCATCTTTCTTATATTGGGCTGAATATATCTGGGGTACATTTAGGGATGTAAAATCCTCATTTCATGAAAGAAAATCCGAATGTTTACGACTGTACAGCAAAATGGACACATTGTTCGAGTTTGTTGAAAGTAAATCATATTAGGTCAAGTGGCACTGAATGATATTAAATTTGTTCTAAGATTGGTATACAAAAGTGGATATTTGCGAAGATATTTGCAAATAAACGTTGTGCGCTTCGATGTCCAATGGCCTATATGTACCGGCAGTGCTGTTGACACAAACAAACTGCGATGGAAAACATTTATTTCTGTTGCAAGAATCTGCCAGCAAGTTCCCGGTGCGTGTTAAAAGAAAAGTGTTAACCCCATTCCGCTCTGCCGATTTATGTTTATCCTTTGTGTGTCGGTAACGGTTTTAGTCGGGAATATTCCTGCAGGAATCATCGCGAATAAAACCGCTACTAACACCCAAAGGATTAAAACATTTAACCTAGTCATTACCAATGTGAAACAATGAACACGATCTAACTACAAGAAGCATAATTAACCCCTTCTCTGCCAGTGATCGCGAATTTTGCGTCTGAAACCACTGCACTCTGACTACCATTCCCGTGAAAAACACAGATGTAAAAGGGACAAAAAAATACGCACGAAAAACAGAGAACTAACAAGAGGCATAAATCCTTATGACTGCGGGGGCTTATCAGGGCTTATGTACATTGCGGTTCGGCAGCGCTTGCCTTCCCCAAGGCAATAAAAGGGGTTTACAATAATGAAAACGTCAAAACAACCTTGACGTTATGTGAAAACTGTTGTATTACATGACAAGGCACTGACAGAACAGCACGGGGGTCTGCGTTTCATTTAGCATTACAAGTCCGTACGTGTGGACAAGATATGTCCATACTTTGAACTTTGAAAGAAATGTACGTGGTTGTGATGAAGCTCTATGCTCGTGCATAGTGCTCACAGATTAGGTTAAATACGGTACGGGGTTTGTTAACGGTTTGTTTGTGCCGATAGTCCGTGGGGCCTGCTGACCACGTGAAATCTGTAAGACATGGTTAGCACGGAGTTTTAGTGAGTTCTGTTTAGTGAGTTCTAGGCAAAAGCTGTGTCTGTCAGAGGTCTAGATCGGTAGTGCGGGGCTTGACTGTCATTCCAGTCTGGACAGACGTTATGAGAGATACCTTAGCCCGTATTCCAAGACTCTGAAGCCTAGATTTCAGGTATGTTTCTATATATGTAGTATTGATAGTTGCTTAGTTAAAGACAGTATGCGCTGGTAAGAGTAATTTGCTCGTATAGTGTTGACCGGTTTGGTTTAGTTATGTTGGTTTAGAATTCAGTGAAGTAACCGGTGTTTTTGTATACAGTTGTTTACCGCGATAGATAACTAAAGGAATGTGAGGTGTGTATGTCTAAGCCGCTATGAAGATAGTACGTGGTAGGTTAAGCATACTAGTCTTTTCCAGTGTATAGAGTAGTGTATAGCAAGAGTGTTAGGCTATAGTCTGTTTCAAGATAGTGACAGAGATATGGGGGTGTTACGGAAGTAGACAGTTTATGAAGCACGTGTGTGTGTGTGAATGAACGTGTGAGTTATTTGTATCAGCCAGGTTACGTGACGTTTCTCATTAATCCAATATGTTGTGTGTTTAGCAAGCGTTACGTTTGGATCCTTGTTGTGTTTAGAGTACTTGTAAAGAGTGGAACGACGGACGCCGAGACGTCAGTCACAGGTGGGACCTAACGTGAGGTCATCCCTCCAGCTCTTCGCTCAGAGTGAGTCTGATCGGGACCAAGATACCCGGATCACAGCGAGAACTGCGCTACGGTGCGAGTGCAAGGACGTCCGTGTTACAGACAGGACGACAGGAAAGAGTATACAACGGATTTACACGCCTAGACGTGAGAAGGACCAACGTAACCAGACAATAACATCAAACAAGTAGGAGATTGAGAACTAACACCTAGCCTGGCGAGATATTGTGAATTGTGTGTGTATGATGTTCGGATGTTAGTAGAGAAGTCTGTATAGTTTGATAGTCTTTTAAGCGTTTCTTTTCTTTTATATTGTATAAAAGTCACTTTAGCAAGGGAGCCCGTGTGTTGCGTTTTACCGCATGAATGCGCCCGTCTGAGTCAGTGGCGGTGTATGCGTCTGTTGCGTGAGAGTCTGTACGTGCGACTGTGGGCAAGTCTGCGTGCGTTACAGTGGTTTACCTGTAAAATATACACTTCAAACCTTCTAAACTTTCTGTAGGTCACAGTTAACCCTCTTGTGCATGCAGCCCTCAGTACTGTTTACAAGATCACACGCACACACACCGTTTCCAGAATTGGAGGCTTCATGCACTAAAGGGTTAAAACCTTGACATCTACTGACGAAACCGGTTGGCGGAAATGACGCATAACTACGCGTCTTTTCTGCCAAACGGTATCGTCAGTACTGTATCAAAGGATTAATTTGGTCACGTTAACCCACTCAGCCCTGACACACTGCAACCATACATAGCTAGACCATGATAAAACTACTTCTCTAAGTGCAAAGAATACCCGTCTACCTGACACTACCCTTGAACAACCACTGTGTGCTAGAAGTAGTTAAACGCATAAGCGCCACAACCGTCCAAGGAGCATGGTGCTGGGCTTTAAACCCCAATAACTAGTGAGATGACGTTTACGCCGAACGACTCCCAACAACGAACTAGAGCGAAGTCCGCCACGGCGGACAACCAGCTTGTACCATAAGTACAGACATCACCAAACATCTCCAAGGGGCATAGATCGTTATGAGCCCGGAGCTAGTACCATAAGTACAGACACCACCAAACATCGCCAAGGGGCATAGATCGTTATGAGCCCGGAGCTTGTACCATAAGTACAGACATCACCAAACATCGCCAAGGGGCATAGATCCTTATGAGCCCGGAGCTAGTACCATAAGTACAGACATCACCAAACATCTCCAAGGGGCATAGATCGTTATGAGCCCGGAGCTAGTACCATAAGTACAGACATCACCAAACATCGCCAAGGGGCATAGATCCTTATGAGCCCGGAGCTAGTACCATAAGTACAGACACCACCAAACATCGCCAAGGGGCATAGATCCTTATGAGCCCGGAGCTAGTACCATAAGTACAGACACCACCAAACATCGCCAAGGGGCATAGATCGTTATGAGCCCGGAGCTTGTACCATAAGTACAGACATCACCAAACATCGCCAAGGGGCATAGATCCTTATGAGCCCGGAGCTAGTACCATAAGTACAGACATCACCAAACATCTCCAAGGGGCATAGATCGTTATGAGCCCGGAGCTAGTACCATAAGTACAGACACCACCAAACATCGCCAAGGGGCATAGATCGTTATGAGCCCGGAGCTTGTACCATAAGTACAGACATCACCAAACATCGCCAAGGGGCATAGATCCTTATGAGCCCGGAGCTAGTACCATAAGTACAGACACCACCAAACATCGCCAAGGGGCATAGATCGTTATGAGCCCGGAGCTAGTACCATAAGTACAGACATCACCAAACATCGCCAAGGGGCATAGATCGTTATGAGCCCGGAGCTAGTACCATAAGTACAGACACCACCAAACATCGCCAAGGGGCATAGATCGTTATGAGCCCGGAGCTAGTACCATAAGTACAGACATCACCAAACATCGCCAAGGGGCATAGATCCTTATGAGCCCGGAGCTAGTACCATAAGTACAGACACCACCAAACATCGCCAAGGGGCATAGATCGTTATGAGCCCGGAGCTAGTACCATAAGTACAGACATCACCAAACATCGCCAAGGGGCATAGATCCTTATGAGCCCGGAGCTAGTACCATAAGTACAGACACCACCAAACATCGCCAAGGGGCATAGATCCTTATGAGCCCGGAGCTAGTACCATAAGTACAGACACCACCAAACATCGCCAAGGGGCATAGATCGTTATGAGCCCGGAGCTAGTACCATAAGTACAGACACCACCAAACATCGCCAAGGGGCATAGATCGTTATGAGCCCGGAGCTAGTACCATAAGTACAGACACCACCAAACATCGCCAAGGGGCATAGATCCTTATGAGCCCGGAGCTTGTACCATAAGTACAGACGCCACCAAACATCGCCAAGGGGCATAGATCGTTATGAGCCCGGAGCTAGTACCATAAGTACAGACATCACCAAACATCGCCAAGGGGCATAGATCCTTATGAGCCCGGAGCTAGTACCATAAGTACAGACACCACCAAACATCGCCAAGGGGCATAGATCCTTATGAGCCCGGAGCTAGTACCATAAGTACAGACACCACCAAACATCGCCAAGGGGCATAGATCGTTATGAGCCCGGAGCTAGTACCATAAGTACAGACACCACCAAACATCGCCAAGGGGCATAGATCGTTATGAGCCCGGAGCTAGTACCATAAGTACAGACACCACCAAACATCTCCAAGGGGCATAGATCCTTATGAGCCCGGAGCTAGTACCATAAGTACAGACATCACCAAACATCTCCAAGAGGCATAGATCCTCATGAGCCCCGACGGCTCATGAGGACCTATGTCTCTTGAAGATGTTCGGAAGTATTGTCGGTACCATGGCAGACACTGGTTATCCGCCATGACTTTGTTCTCGTTCGTTGTTGAGAGTCGATCTCTGCCAAACGAAACGTCACTATTAACTCATTCTACCCCAGACACCCCACAGCAAGATAAGGATCGACCATGATAGTTCAAGGGTGATGCCAGAATAGCTTGGCGCCTATAGGCGCCAAGCTATTCTGGCATCACCCTTGAACTATCATGGTCGATGTGTCCTGCACTGCACTGCAGTCTTTCTGAGGACAACGGCAACATTTGGGAATTTCGGTCTTGGGGTAGAATGAGTTAAGTAACTCCGAGGAGCATGAATATAAAGTGGTAGGAGCAAAGGACACAGATCCTCATGAGCCCCCGCAAATGTGTCCCCTTCTAATTGGATCGCGTTGACCTTTTCACGGCGGCGAGGGTGTTAGTTTGTCAGGCGCCGATGGAATGGGAATAACTATGAAAAGTTTAACACAAATCATTCCGCAAGCCCTTTTCACCCTTTCGCTGTCAGTGATCACGGATTTCGCGTCTGAAACCACTGTACACTGACAGACAGAAGAACACAAATGTAACGGGACCAAACATGGGCACAAAGGACACAGGACTAACAAGAGACATAACTCCTCATGAGCCCCCGCGACTGCGGGGGCTCATGAGGATTTATGTCTCTTGCAGATGGGTAGCGTTCAGCTTGCCCCAGCAGTTACGTGGTTTATAAGGGGTTTATTTCGATTAGGCAAGGACTTTAGAAAAAAATGAAAATATAAAAATTTTTTTTTTAAATTCAGTAAACTAACCTTCATCATAATCGCGTGCGACTGTCATTTCTGTTATGACAACAAAAAATAGTGACGACACTGTCTGCGTGAAACGTCGGTGCTGGAATGACACAGAGTGTTGAAATATCAGCACTAACTCCGCTTTCTGTATATTATTATACAAGCACTCCGCGCACCAGTGAAACATCACACGTAGGCCTACATCAGCGCTTTGAACTTTGAAAAAGAATGTGCGAGGGATTCCTGTGAAATACACACGAGTTATGCGCCCCTAACACCGATCCAGGGATTTTATAAGACACCCACATAACTCACGTATATTTTCGTGGCGCTGTTGCGTACGTACAGTAACAGGAAAAGGGTTAAGTTTGCGTCAAAAAGGACTTTTGTTTTGTTTTGTTCCAAAAGAGGTGAACTGAACTTTGATTTACAGCGTTTTTTAACTCTAGCCTGCGCGTTGACACCAGCATCAGCGACCAGTCCTCAGTCCTCAAGGAGAGAAGGTGGAGGGGGGGGGGGGGTGGCTGGTTCTCGGCCGCCACCCGCTGACTACTCAATTACTATGCTCGTTAATGATTTGACTATACTGACGAGCAAAAAAAAAAAAAAAATGCGACATTTTTCGAATCATCGGAAACACTTTTGTGTTTCCGATGATTCCAAAAATGTCGCATTTCTTTTGTTTGTCAGCATATTTATCCTCTTTACTGCCGAAAACAATATGCACGATATGCACGAACTACCTGCATGAGACACAGATTCTCATGTGTCCCCCGCTCAAGAGAATCTGTGCCTACTGCAGTTGAGTAGTGATTGCATCTCGACAGTGATGGGCTTAACGTCATCTACACTGAACAGCTTCCAAAATGCAAAAGACACTACAAAGGTGCTTTCAAACCAAGAGCCATTATTTGATAATTTCTGAAATTATTGTTTATGGCCCAAACCATCGCACGGCTAGCTTCATAGTACTGTGGTTATGAGAGGTCGGTGAATGGGGATCGTGTATTTGTCGTAACAGTCGGTTGTCACTGGTGTTTCGGTGGCTGTCAAACATGCAGCATTGGTTAACTCATTCGAGTCGTGCCGCCTACGTATCCGTAGGCATCACGCCTCGAATGAGTTAAATCATTTTTGCCCAGTATTTTTCCCCATTACGTCATCATGCAGGTTATGCTATCGACAATCTAGTGTCCAATGGTATGTCCCACACGGTGGCTCTTGAGGATCTACATCTCTTGATTAGTACAGATTTTCTCGGCACTGAACGAGTTAACACAAAGTAGTGTCAGCAAGAGGCATAGATCCTCAAGAGCCCCCGCAAGTGCTACTTGCAACTACATCGGGTACTTTAGCAGTGAATGGTTTCAATAGAAGTGAATATCATTTAGACAATAATAACGCATTGTACATGAAAAATGTTTCACTTGGAAAGATGCAAACACATTTTTGGAATAATGGTTCTGTTTTCTCCCATGACTGCTATTGACAATTCACCTTTGGCGGAAAAGACGCGTAGTTATACATCTTTTATTATCGAACGGTATTGTCAGTAGCAGACATCGGGTTAACTCATTCTACCCCATCACCGAAATCCTTAAGTTCTGCCTTTGTCCTCTGAAGACTGCATTGCAGTGCAGGACACAGATGCCAAGCTATTCTGGCATCACCCTTGAACTATCATGGTCGATCCTTATCTTCTGTGGTGTGTCTGGGGTAGAATGAGTTAAATGCGTTCAAAAGAAACTTGAATTTGTAAAATTTCAATATAGAGACAAACCTTCCAGTTCACATCGAATCAATCAGATTTTCTCTGACATGCATAGAACTTTCCAGCCATTGTTTTAGACCTCAGTGACTGATACAGAGACGAGAAACTACAGCCCAGTGAGCAACGGTGTTCTGGCCCACTACGGCCGCAGTGGGTCCGCGCACGTCAGTCTGTGGACGGACCCACCGCGGCCGTCGTGGGCCCAAAGACGTTTTGCTACTGGGGAAACAATTTGATCGATTACAAATCGCTCCACTGAATATTGTCAACCTTTATGCTTGCTAGGCAGTATACCGGGGCTGCCACTGGTTCGATTTCAAACGAGTCGTCTGCAAAATGCTCCACTCACAGCTTCAATGTCCAGTAGTTGTAGGGACATCAATGACGCCATAAGCCGTTAACCTGAAATTCTGAAGACTTTCAGTAAAACCAACACACTCTCAAATTGAAAGAACGAGAGAAAAAAAAAAAACTGTCTGTAGGTAGCAGGTTTTTGTCGCGTTTTTGTCGTATTTCGTAACCATCTGTTACAAAAGTGTATATATATATATATATATATATATATATATATATCTATATATATATATATATATATATATATATGTATAATATATATATATATATATATATATATATATATATATATATATATATATATATATATATATATATATATATAAACCGCAGTTACGGCGGTAGTGGGCCTTTAACACAACCGGTCAGTAATATTGTCAGTACAAACACAAAGCATGTCGATTACTGCAGATACACGCAACACTTTTGAGTGATCAAAGTTTCAATTATCATCCACTGTTCAAACGGTATTCTTCATACGCAGTGTCAGTTTCGGTCGCAGTTTACGAGTGCATCTCCGCCGCAATGACTAATCGTTACGTGGCAGTACAACGAATCGGTCAGCCTTCGCGGCGGAGATAGCATCAGTCACAGAACACGCGTGATTTGCTATCCGGCTGCGGTTTACGGCACTGAAAAGCAGTAATATCATCATCATCATTTTGCGGCTGAACGTACAGAAGGTAGCAAAAGAAAACACTAAGTGAAAAAGGTCATAGTTGGGCCGAGGTCCAACGCAGCTGTCCCGCGCACAGCTGTGCGCGGGACAGCTGCGTTAGACCTCGGCCCAACTATGACCTTTTCATTTAGTGGTTGCGCCGCACAGAAAAGTGCGCGGGGCAGCTGCGGCAGACGCCTGCCTTTTGCTTACTGGGACTGCTATATTCCCTCAGCCTATTTCAGTACAGTCATAGACTCAGCCCGAGTCACAAGCTCCTCATACTGCGGATAATAATTGCTGTCAACACGATACAGCAAACAGCGAGCAAGAGGCATAGACGTTCATGAGTTCCCGGAGCTGGCGAAGACTCATGAAGATCTACCCCTTGTAGATCATGGTGTCCACCTACCACCGCAAGCAGCAAGGATTCTCATAATCCCCGGCAGCTAGCGGGGCCAATAAAGATACATGTGCCTCTTGCATCACTGCCGGCGATTTGAGGATCAAGGGACGAATTGCACGTAAGTTTCAATAGCCAGAACCTGCATTTCATAGCTCCACTGGCTTTGGTTGGGGATGTTTTTAGTTCCACGCTAAAAAAAAAATCTCGCTTCAATACAGAGCAGGGGTGGATCCAGGTGGGGGTGGGGAGGGCCCGGGGGTAAATGCCTCCCCCACCCCACCCCCCAAGACCCCAAATTTGTTAAAATGCTATATCAAAATCCCTTTTCGGGGGTGTACCACCCACCCTACCGCCCCCCCCCACCCCCCACCCCCCCCCCCCCCCATCGTTTGATATTTGAAACGGCCAAGCTCTAGCCCCTGGAAGCAAGGACTAGTACCTTTTCCCTCTCACCCCCTCGTATATTGATTTTTCGGTTCCCGGAAGCAAGCAAAGTCCGTCGCCTAACCCCCCCCCCCCCCCCCCCACCACCACCACCCCCCACCCCCACCCCCACTGTTTGATTATTTGGCGCCTGGAAGCAAGCAAACTCCGTCGCTTACCCCCCCCCCCCCCCCCCCCGCACTGAATTTTCGGCGGCTGGAAGCAACCAAAGTCCGTCGCTTACCCCCCCCCCCCCCCAACCCCCCCCCCCCCCACCTCCCACCCCCCACCCCCCACTTTTTGATTTTTTGGCCCTCGCGGAAAGAAGAACTAGCATGGTGGAGGCCCTATTTATCAGATTCAAGGTCCCAAACAAGAAGTTGGACTCCCCCCCCCCCCTTGGAGCATAGTGATCCGGCCCTGCAGAGACAGTTGCTCGACAGTTACTGGCTTCTGGAAAGGTTTCCTGCAACTGGAGGCAGGCACCTTAAGGATATAATTATGACATGGCAAATAGCCAAACAAGCAGCGTATATTCACATGAGCCCTTGTAGTCCATAAGCTATAAGCTATCCCGGTCTACCGTGCACCCTCCCCTCCCCCCCCCCCCCCCCAGTACTCAATAAGATGGGTTTCAAAGTGTACCTTAGTATGTCCTTAAGCCATGTTCCCCTAAAATCCTTAGGAACACACCAGAGATATAGCCGATGGCGCAAGGGTACGCCCATTCACGCTCTTCGCTCTATAGCACTGGCAGTCCATTTTCAGGCTTACATTACAACAGGATGTCACAATTATTATAAACTTGACTAGGTGATGTTGTGATCACTGTGAGTGCCACAGTGGTTGGTTTTGTATCCCTACCCCCAAGTTGTGAAAAATACACAAAATTAATTAGAAAAAAAAATTACTAAATTTATTCCATTTCATTTTGACCTCTTAAGTTTCAATAATGTGAGCATAAAGTGCAAGAAAATAAGGAAAGTCGGCATCCTTTAGGGTACGTTCGTGGTAGCGCTTGTGCATAATCTCCAGCGAGATGGCTTTGTGCAGTGCTGCGACGTTTGGCAAAGAGTCCTGGAACATCCTTTATGTTGTCTCGAAGGCTCTTTCGAACCTCTTTCTTTTGTGTATTTTTACAACTTGGGGGTAGGGATACAAAATTAACCACTATGGCACTCACAGTGATCACAGCATCGCCTAGTCAAGTTTATAATAATTGTGACATCCTGTTTAATGATGTAAGCCTGAAAATGGACTGCCAGTGCTATAGAAAATGTCTGAAAGCATCTGACATTATTTTTGTCTTTTTTGCGATTTCACAAAAGTGGCTTTTTACTGGGTGCACAAATACCTTCACTGTGAGTCAGATTTTCAATATTTTTTCATTCTGTTTTTGCAGAGGACGCAGAAGGTGTGCCTTAACATAATATTGTCTGATTTGGACTTCTGGAATGAATTCTGATTTATTTAGAGGGAAATGTTTCTCAGCCTCATTTTAGCACCCGCGAAGAGCGTGAATGGGGGTACCCTTGCGCCATCGGCTATATCTCTGGTATGTTCCTAAGGATTTTAGGAGAACATGGCTTAAACATCTCAGGACATACTAAGGTACACTTTCAAACCCATCTTATTGAGTACTGGGGGTGGGGTGGGGGGGGGGTGCACGGTAGCTAGAACTGGCTTATGGAGTATAGCAGCAGGCCGGGTGGGTTGGCTTTCTCTCTGTTTACTCACCTAAGCAGTTGAATCCGTCATGGTGTAATTCGTATCCCCCCTGACAACTGCAGTGGAACGATCCTGGGTCATTGTGACACTGATGCCGGCACCGCCCGTTGTCGTAGTAACACTCGTTCACGTCTGAAGGCAGACCAAAGGGTACGGAAGATGTGTTTCAACAACTGCTTTTCTTTTTTAAAACTCCATAACTGCTGGAACACGACGTACAACACCTTCCTGCAAGAGACATAGATCATCATGATCTCCCGCAGCTGCGGGGGCTCATGAAGATCTATGCCTCTTGCTGGTCTTACTGAAATGTGCAGTTCTCACGCTGAACAGTTATCGGGTTTCTGTCCGTGACGATATTCAAGATTTCATTCATGCCGGTACCCTAGCAGAAAGGGTTACTTAGTCATCCGTTTCTCTAGTTCGACTGAGAACCAGGCCTATTATTTAAGTGCGCTACCTCCACCACCACCACCACTACCATAAACAACGACAACAACAAACACCGACGAAGATAACAACAACAACACAATAATAACTAATGAAACCCGAAAAACACACTACGCAAAGAAGTTCAAACTCAGGGCGGTGAGTTTGCTGAAGGTCGTAAGCTCAGTGTGGGCGTAAATGCGTGCGTGCGTGCGTTCGTTCGCACGTGCGTGTGTGCGCGCGAGTTAGCATGCGTGGTTTACCTACCAACACAAGTCACGTTGTCAACCGACAGTTCAAATCCAGGGTTACAGTCACACCTGAAGGTGCCAGATAGATTGACACACCGCTGGCTACACCGGCCGTTGCTGATTCTGCATTCGTTAACATCTGAAAGAAACTGACATCTGTTAGAAACACACAGACAATGTTTAGTTGTCTTTTTTTTTTTTTTTTTAACAAACTTCCCAATCTTCAAATAGGGTGCATACAAAGCATATCGTCGGTGTAACCTCGTATCTCACATACGTATCTATACTGACGAGAAAAAGAAATGCGACATCATTCGAGTCATCGGAAACACTTTAGTGTGCTGCCATACTAAACACTTTAGTGTGCTGCCATACTAAACACTTTAGTGCTTCCGATGACTCGAATGCTGTCTCATTTCTTTTTCTTGTCGGCATAATTATTATGTTCGGCGCATACAACCTCGTGAATAGCAGTTCTGCGTTTAAAATATACTTGTATATAAAATGTTCACATTCTGTCTGGTCAGAATAATCATATAGGCCCTACGCATTTTTTTGGTAAGATCTGTGTTTTTTTTTTTTGTGTGTGTGTGTGTGTGTGTGTGTGTGTGTGTGTGTGTGTGTGCGTGCGTGCATGCGTGCGTGTGCGTGTTTGTGTGTGTGAGTGCGTGTGTGTGTTGTTTGTGTGTGTGTGTGTGTGTGTCTGTGTGTGTGTGCATGTGTGTTTGTGTTCTTGTGTGTGCGCGCGTGTGTGTGTGTGTGTGTGTGTGTGTGTGTCTGTGTGTGTGTGTGTGTGTGTGTAAATATAGTGAATGCGTACATGTTCCAGACATAGGTTGTATGTCCTTTGTATGTTTTGTGGCATCCACTATTGTTTGTTTAAATGTGTGTGTGTGCGTGTTTTTTTTTTTCAATTTGATTGATTCGGATCATTCGTATCACAAACCAAAAGATGACTGCCAAGCGTAAAAAATGCAAAGAGCTGCCAAAGAAAGAAAGAAACACGCCTAAGAAGGACAAGCACAACACAGCTTATTGAGATTGTGGAGTATACATTGTATTCCTGTCTCTACGTCTATTTTGAAAGCTTTGACTCCTTCGCTGCCAGTGATCACGAATTTCGCGTCTGCAACGACTGCACGCTGACCGACCGACATTCGCGTGAAAAACACAATGTAACCGGGTCCAAAATTAAACAAAACGAACACTCAGGACCAACAAGAGACATAAATCCTCATGAGCCCCCGCGACAGCGGGGGCTCATGAGGATTTATGTCTCTTGCAGATGGGTAACGGTTCAATTTGCGCCGGCAGTTAAAGGGTTAATAACCTGCACGTTGTGTCCTTTCTAAGCGTGTTTCTTTCTTTTTTGGTGCATTTCCTTGCGCGCGCACTAGCGTCCCCTTACCCACGCAGGATCCGTTGACCTTGTGGTAGCCGTCCAGACAGTGACAGCGGTAGCTGCCGGCAGTGTTGCTGCAGTACGTGTTCTCCCCGCACACCCCGGTCAGGCACTCGTCCTCGTCTGGAAAATTAGACACACGAGAGAATCCGGCCGTTATATGCCGACAAAAGCAAATAATAATAATAATACCGGTTATTATATAGGCGCTTTACCCAATTCTACAAATCGGCTCAAACCGGCTGAAACCAACACGTACGCTCACGTGACACACACTCTGAAGACAAACTCAGTACACGACAAACACAAGACATTCACGTGGTGCGAAGGGTCAGCAAAGCTACAAAGGTTTCAGAAATTTTGATCGCATGTATTTGATAGTTACAAAATGTCGGGAAACCGGTACCAAAGTGGAGGGGGATGAAGAGCCTGCGTACCCGGAGAAGGAATCGCCGACGGTCCGCCCGAACTAATGGTGACACTTACTAGAGGAGAAAAGTCCAACGCCGGAACCCGGTGTCGAATCTCGAACCTTTAGCACTGGTGGCAGACGCTTTTACCACTGAGCCACGGACCGCCCCAGTGTGTCCATTTTTGGGAAAAGTGAGATTTTCATTGTTACATTATGTAACGCACGCAGACTTGCCCACAGTCGTACGCACAGACTCTCACGCAACAGACGCATACACCGCCACTGACTCAGACGGGCGCATTCATGCGGTAAAACACAACACACGGGCTCCCTTTCTAAAGTAACCTTTATACACTATAAATGAAAAAGAACGACTTAAATGATTATCAACTATGTACACTGTTCTATTATCACACACACACGTATCACAATATCTTTGCCAGGCTAGGTCTTAGTCTCACATTGCCTCCAACCTGTTTGATGTTGTTGCCTGGTTACGTTGGTCCTTCTCATGTCTAGGCGTGAAAGTCCTTCGTCGTACGCTTATTGCCGTCCTGTCTCTTTGGCACGGACGTCCTCGTTCTCATACGGTAGCGCAGTTCTCGCTTTGACTCGGGTGTCTTGGTCCCGGTCAGACTCACTCTCAGTGAAGAGCTGGAGGGATGACCTCACGTAGGTCCCACCTGTGACTCGACGTCTCGGCGTCCGTCTTTTCCACTCTTTACAAGAACTCTGAATAGACAACAAAAGTCCCAACGTAACACTTGCTAAACACACAACATATTGGATCAATGAGAAACGTCACGTAACCTGGCTGATACAAATAACTCACACGTTCATTCACACACACACACGTGCTTCATAAACTATTTTCGTATCACCCCCATATCTCTGTCACTATCTTGAAACAGACTATAGCCTAACTGACACTCTTGCTATACCTTACTCTACACCCTGAAAAAGACTATACTTACCCAACCACGTACTATCTTCATAGCGGCTTAGACATACACACTTCACATTCCTTTAGTCATCTAACTCGGTAAACAACTGTATACAAAAACACCGGTTACTTCACCGAATTCTAAACATACATAACTAAACCAAACCGGAACACCGCTATACAACCACATTACTCTTACCAACGCATACTGTCTTTAACTAAACAACTATCAATACTACGTTTATAGAAACATACCTGAAATCTAGGCTTCAGAGTCTTGGAATGCGGGCTAGGTAACTCAAACACAACCGTTCCATACGACAAGACAGCCCGCACTACCGATCTAGACCTCTGACAGTCACAGCTTCCGCCTAGAACTCACTAAACAGAACTCACTAAAAATCCCGTGCTAACCATGTCTTACAGATTTCCCGTGCGTCTAGTGCCACACGGACTATCGGCACAAACAAACCGTTAACAGAAACCGTACCGTACTAATCCTACTGTGTGAGCACTATGCACTAGCATAGAGCTTCATCACACATTATAAAAATCCCGTTTTTCTCAATAATGAACATACTGCTTTCTGTCATATAACGGCGGAGCATTACAAAAGCCAGCATGTCCATTTGTTATTCTTCAGGAAAGCGCGTTTTTAATTGTTATACAATGAAAATCCCGCTTTTCTCAAAAATGGACACGCTGGCTTTTCGCCATCATAACGGCAGAGCATACTTTAAAACATAACCATTTAGCCCCGGGACCCTGCAGCAGGAGATGCATTGATCATGATAATTCAAGGGTAGTGCCAGATGAGCTTGGCGCCTGAGGGCGGCCAAGCTCATCCGACACTACCCTTGAATTATCATGATCTATCCATCTCCTGCACCTGGTACATAGTCGTTAGGCAACTCCTCCAAACTTTGAGAAATGGGACCTTGGGGGCTTAAAGGATTAAACAACCGGAATTACTTTCGTCCACTGCTTTATTATATAGTTTCACCCCAATACGAAGACCACAAAGGCCCTCTCCCCTGTGAAGGCAAAATACTGCAAAGTCCATTTTGTGAAAAGCGAGATTTTCTTTGTAATACAATTACAGGGCAGAAATGACAATGATTCTTCGCTAATTTTCCAACGGTAAATCTTTGGACAAATTAGGCACTGTGGGCTCATTTCCAAAATATGTCGCGTTGTGAGTACGAGTAGCTGATAAGAATTATAACACACACACACACACACACACACACACACACACACACACACACACACACACACACACACACACACACATGCACACACACTCACACAACACACGCACCTGACAAACACACACGCACGCACGCACGCATACACGTACTGACTCTAATCTGGGTCAACAGACTTTCTATAAACGGTCCTTTATGGCTTCAGTAAGAGACCCAATTACAACATGCTCGGACGCTCTCCTAGCCACCCCTTGAATAAAGCATTTCGTCAAGTTTCAAGCTTGTGCGTACAGAAATGTCGTTAGATTCTTGTGTTTACACACACACACACACACACACGCCACACACACACACACACACACACACACACACACACACGCACACACACACACGCACGCACGCACGCACGCACTCACGCACGCACGCACACACACACACACACGCACACACACACCCACACACACACCATCACACACACACACAGAGCAAGTCATATCCTAACAACTACTAACACCATGAAAAAAGCCGACTGGATATGCAAATGAAATGTCGCGATCACCAACCGACCGTAAGAGGCATAGATCCTCAGAAGCCGCTGCAACTTAGTTTTGCCTGTGTAACTCCTGCGCATTTAAGCGAGCAGCTTTCAGCCGCCCTGAGCTGAAAAGACAAAATAAGCCCATTTATTGTGGAAAGCTGGATTTACATTGTAATACAAGATCTCGCTTTTCACAAAAGTGGACTCAATGTCTTCAGACCGACAGCAGTTTCCCAGTCAGCAAAGGTTTTCGGCCCGACCGCGGGCCCACTACGGCTGACGTCGGCCCGAAGATGTTTTGATTATTGGCACGCCTCTTGCAGACGAAAGCTTACGGGGAGAGTGAGTCAGAAAATAAATAAGTCTGGCCGCTTACCTTGGCAATCGTTAATGGCGTAGTGGTAACCGGTGGAACACTGGCACTGGTAGGACCCGGGCAGATTGACGCATACGGCAGCCCCGCGACACACCTCCGGGTCCGCACACTCGTCAAAATCTGAGATTTGAACTGATGGATTAACTGATGAATTCAAGAAAAGAGCCAAGCGAGCAAACGACCAACCTGTCGATATGTATAATTTTTCGTGGGCCCCTTGGCCCTTTCATCGTTGACTGAGAAAACTGAACAGCATCCAAATTCAAGAAGAATTAGATCCACATGAAGCCCCCGCAGTTGCGGCTAGAGCTCTCTGACGTTGAATTAACCCCTTGACTTCCTGGAAAAGGTGAACACGATCCAACTCAGTGCAAGAGGCATAGATCCTCATGAGCCCCCGCAGTTGCGGCTGGAGCTCTCTGACGTTGAATTAACCCCTTGACTGCCTTGAAAAGGTGAAAACGATCCAACTCAGTGCAAGAGGCATAGATCCTCATGAGCCCCCGCGACTGCGGGGGGCTCATGAGGATCTATACCTCTTGCTGAGACCGGTTTCTTGGGCGGTTTTGTCTTTTGGTCGTTGAATGAACAAAGATTCCAGAAACAAAAAATGTACGTACAATGGCAGGCGTGGGGTTAATAATGACCTCAGAATCACAATGCGCGTCCGCCGGCAGTGAAGGGGTTAAGCCGCGCGGCAGGAATCAGACCCATTTACTTCCTATGATAGAGGACGTTGTCATGACTTAGCTCCCTGAATGCAACGAAAGAACGACAGCAAGACACAAAACAAGAATGGCAAAGCCCTCAAGGCTCACGTGCATGACCGATCCATGTAATTAATTGCCTGTGTGACCTTGACCTTCCAACAGGTCACTGAAATGAGCAAGTGTTTAAATGTTCTAAAATTACATAAGGAAATGGTTGGCATTTTTAGCCGCAAAATTTACGCATTTTCACTTTTGTCAGGCTCCCATGACCCTTGACATTTTTTTTAGTACAGGTAGTGAACCAAATTAGTATGCATAGAAAGGTTTTATCATCAGCGGTTGAAAAGTTTTGCAAAAATAGTGATAAACAAAAATTCTACAAGCAAAACAGACCTTTTTCACATCATTTGGTGATCTCTTGTGACCCTTGACCTTTCCAAGAGGTCATTCACGTTAGCATGCATAAGAAGGTATCTCTGTACCAGGTTTGGGATGGAAGTTGTAAATAGTATTTGAGAAAAAAAAAGAAAAATTTTTTTTTTTGGGGGGGAGGGGTGGGGGGGGAGGGGTGGGGGGGGGGCAGAAAATGGCTATTTGTGACCTATTTCCTCATCCCTTGTGACCCTTGACCTTTCTGAGTGGTCATCCAATTTAGTATGCGATGGAAGGTCTTACTATCAGGTATCTCTGTATCAAGTTTGGGTTTTAAGTTGTGAATAGTATTTGAGAAAAAAACATCTTTTGTCAAAATATGGCTTTTATTTTTTTTAACCTATTTTCTGTGCTCTTTCCGATGAGTCAACCAAATTAGTATGCACAGAAAGGTTTACCATAAGGTGTCTTTGTACCACGTTTGGGTTTGAAGTTGTGAATAGTAATTGAGGAAACCTCCATTTTGTCAAAATATGGCAATTTTTTTTAAAACCTATTTCCTGATCCTGTGATCTTGACACTTAAAGGGCGGTCACTCAAATAAGTATGTTTAGAAAGGAATTGCCACACAGTATCCTTGGGCCAAGTTTGAAGACTGTGCATGTGGCTTGAACAGTCTCCGAGAAAACTCCAACGTTAAAGTTTACCACGGCCGACGGACGACGGCAGACGGACGGACGACCAATGGCCCAGAACACAGACTCACTTTTGCTTCGCACGTGAGCCAATTAGCAAACTATGAAAAAAAAGCGTGGTTATCAAGACCCTGGTCTGTGAAGAGGAAAGTAAAGAGAAAAAAAACATGTAACAAACAGTGGTAATGGCAATGCATTCCGAGCTCCTTTTCAACATATACTTTGACTTTGAGTGGCAACTCATTCCTGCAAAAAATAGTGGCACATTCAGACATACCTATTCGGGATGTTACATAGAGAGAGAGAGAGAGAGAGAGAGAGAGAGAGAGAGAGAGAGAGAGAGAGAGAGAGAGAGAGAGAGAGAGAGAGAGAGAGAGAGAGAGAGAGAGAGAGAGAGAGAGAGAGAGAGAGAGAGAGAGAGACAATGACAATGACAATGAATCTTTATTTTCCAAGGATAAAAAGATTTAGGTCTGAAGACCTTTCTTCCATCTTGTCCTTGCTAAACTACTCACACAAACACTCACGCGGCCGCACGCACTGACACACCATAAGCGCCCAACAAGGCGAGTCATACTGGCTGCCCCTCTTGATCAGTTGCCGCTCGAAATCGACAGCAGGGATACAGCCAGTGTGTACATATGGCGATCATATACAAAAACATCATAAACACATTTAATACACATAATGAGATATACATGCGTTACTACCTAACAAGTGTACCATAAGATTACCAAAAAAAACCCAAAACACAACAACAATCAAATAGACAAATTCAAAATACCACGTCATTCTAAAACAAAAGTAGTTTACGCTTGCCGTAGCAAATGCTGATGAAGACGTGTCTTGAAAGCATTTATCGTCGTGATAGATTTTATTTCTTTTGGAAGTAAATTCTATTCTTTGGCTGCTGAATATGACAAGGCCGATTTAAAAATGTCAAGGCGGGCCTAGGCACTACCAGGTCGTTCCTCAGTGTCGGGTACGGAGTGTGGGGAGCCTTAAAGAGAGCAGCGAGATATCTAGGTGATTTTGAAAGAGTGATCTTACGCATAAATACACATTTATTGAATAAAAAAAGTGCTTACGAAGGGGCAACATATTTAATTTTGTTAGTTTATCGTCGGTAGTCAAAGGGGTGTGGGAATCTGTTAGGATAAGCTTTGCCGCACGTCTATGAAGTGAATTTATTCTTTTAAAAGAAATATCGCTGCATCCATCCCATACTGTCGATGCGTAATCTAGATGGGATTTTATGTGTGCATTATAAAACAACTGCCTGGTTGAAACGTCGGTGAATAGAACTAGTCTAGATAACAAATATAGATTTTTTGACAAAACCTTACAAATAGAATTAGTATGCGAGTGCCAACTGAGCTGGTCGTCTACAGTGACACCAAGCAAACGATGTTCTCTAACTTGCGCTATTGGTTGCTGTTCAAGGTAAAGTTTGAGTGGCGGCGGGCTCAGCTGATGCTTTTGCCTTGTTGTCACAAGCATACATTCCGTCTTTGATGGATTTGGAATCATGGAATTAGTCTGGCACCAACCAAAGACTTCATTTATTGTTTGCTGGAGTGAACTAGTGATTTTGGGCACGTCTGGCGCAGACACATCCAAAGTTGCATCATCTGCAAATAAGCTACAGGTAACGTCAGGCTGTGAGATATGTAAAGGTAAGTCATTTATGTAAAGTGTGAACAATAAAGGCCCGAGAATAGATCCCTGGGGCACGCCATGCATAATCAACCCCTCAGAGGATGATTTGCCATTTACGCTGACATACTGTCGTCGGCCTTCAAGGTAGGATTTAAAAAAGGATACAGCTCGGTCACTTACGCGGTAGACTGAGAGTTTTTCGGTAAGGAGGGTATGGTTAACTAAGTCGAAGGCTTTGGTAAAGTCTAAAAAGATCACTCCAGTCAACAGTGCTTTATTTATTGATGTGAGCCAACGATCCGTGAAATGTGAGAGAGCTGTTTGACAAGAGTGCCGCGGGCGAAATCCTGACTGTAAGGGATGAATAAGGTCGTGTGTGTCAAGAAAGTGCTGTAAGTGTTTGTGTATGTGCTTTTCTATGGGTTTTGAAAGTGAAGACAAGATAGAAATTGGCCTGAATTTATTGGGATCTGTAAGATCTTTGTTCTTAGGAAGCGGAATAACTTTGGCCTTTTTCAGATCAGAGGGGAATTCGCCACGCTCGATACAACGGTTGTAGATGTACGTTAAAGATTCTACTATGAAAGGTAGTGATAGTTTTAACACAGCAGTACTAATTTCATCATGTCCTGAAGTGCGAGAGAGAGAGAGAGAGAGAGAGAGAGAGAGAGAGAGAGAGAGAGAGAGAGAGAGAGAGACAGACAGACAGACAGACAGACAGACAGACAGACAGACAGACAGACAGACAGACAGACAGACAGACAGAGAAAGAACTTACCGACACAGATGCCATCCGGTCCGGGTAGGAATCCCAAGTGACACGTGCACACATAGCTACCCGGAGTGTTGGTGCACGTACCGTGCTCGCCGCAAAAGCCCAGCTCACATTCGTCTATATCTGGAGAAAACAAACAAACAAACAAGGACTGAGTGTTCGTTTTCGTTGTGTATTAGTGTATTTACCATACGTGGACGAAAACAGTTCCCAAAAAAAGTACGCATGGTGGAACAACGATTTAACCCCTCCACTGCCACGGATCATATATTGTACGTCTGAAATATGTGTCAATTCAATGCTTAACTCATTCTACCCCATACACACCACAGCAAGATAAAGATCGACCATGATAGTTCAAGCGTGATGCCAGAATAGCTTGGCGCCTATGGGCGCCAAGCTATTCTGGCATCACCCTTGAACTATCATGGTCGATCTGCGTCCTGCACTAGAGTGCAGTCTTCAGAGGACAACGGCAAAATTTGGGGATTTCGGTGTTGGGGTAGAATGAGTTAAGAGCACCAGGCATCATATGAATAATGGATACAAAGTGGTTTCAGCAAGAGATTGCAATTGCGGGGGCTCATGAGGATCTCTACCTCTTGCATTAGTGTGTTGTCCAATTGTTTCTCGGCAGTGAAAGGGTTAAGGACAATAACAACACACGCCCTTTCAATACATCCACAACTTTTGTCATGCTTCAAAGTGAAAAGAATGAAAAGGGGCGAGTCGAGGCGTCTCAAGAGCCCGAGCTATTCTGGCACAATCTTTCAACTATCATTGTCTTCTTTCAGTCTACTCTTTTTCTCATTGACCTGGCTCTATTCTGACTTTTTTCCCCGGTCGCCCATTCTCAACGTATTACATGTTAAGATGACAACGTTACTCGCTGAGCAAAGCGTTCTCCCCCAAATACATCTTAGGCCTATCACATTTCTCAGTACAAACGTATCCTAATCTTCATTCAATCAAACCTCTAAACAAAAATATGCCAATAAATAAACAATTTTCGTTACAATTACAAGTTACAAATCACTTTATTGTCAGTGAGGTGAAAATTTTCCTTCGGCTACAACATTAAAACATTCAGAAGAACATATTAAAATAATAAAGATGCGTGCAAATATGATAACCTTGTACAAGCTCACACGCAGACACGCTCGAACGCACATACGGACGCACGCAGGCAAACACTGTCATCCATGGACAATTATGTCGCATACTTCACTGCGATGAAAAGTTACTAGCGCAGAGTTACTATGCCGAAAATATTACTCGTCATATGGCCCAACAGTTACATGATGGAGTTCAGTAAGGTGTTTGCATTAGACACAAATGACTTTTTAAAAAGATTCCTGCAAGCCAGTTAGGGGGTTACACAACACAAAGAACTATATGTAGGTGCTCTGTGACACCGTTGGTACTAGTTTCATACAAAAAATACTGACAAATTGGTTAAGTTAGATAATATCAACGACAGGAAAATTCAGCCAAATACCCTATGCTCTGACCATAATCAAAACAGGCGAAGAAACAAAAAGCCAAATAAATAAAAATCGAGGGGGTTATGCAACAAAATAACATTGTTTTCATCCCTACGTCACACGACCAGTCACTTTCGCGCAAACCGTACCATGTGACCGTGATACAAAAACCCTTGTAGCGACAAATGGCGGACTTCTTGTAGCCCTCTTTGTGACGCATCTTGGATGCGAATTTTGTTCTATAAAAGATCACCAAAACGTCATAGGTCTATTATATATAAATGTATATTCCTTTGACGTCAGTGATGTCTGGCGTGATCCAGGTCGAAAGATGTCTTCTTGATTTCTTTTACAAAAATAGTGGGGGAATCAAAGCAAATACGTTATTGGCAACCTGGGGCTTGCTACACGGACCCTTGTAGGCCTTCGGGAGGTCAAAGGAGCCACTGTACCCCGAAGGCCTTCGGCCTTCGAGTACAATGGTTCCTTTGACCTCCCTCAGGTCTACAAGGGTCCGTGTAGCAAACCCCTGCGACCAATAACTTATAATATGCACGCGTTGAGTTCGGCATATATTACTAATTTCATACAAAAGAATAAAAATGTGTTAAATTTAAAAGTACCTTAGAGAGAAATTCCAGACGAATGAAATGCGCGCGAGGTTGTTGACCGACAGTCGAAAATATTGACAATTGCGTCCACTGCATTTCTACATCACATGATTGCAGGCGTGGGGTTCTTTCAAGGTTCTACATCGCGCTTAATACTTTTATTTTTAACGGTTGAAGACAAACTCGTTGTATTACGAGTTATGCTTTGCTAGTGGTTCTTGTTGCCTCTCGGGTCCGATCAGGGGGGTCATGTCGGAGCTAAAGCCCTCGACTCTTACCCCTGACATTGTCCCCCTGACCGGACCCTCGAGGCGACAAGAACCACTGGCAAAGCCTAACTCGTAATACAACTATAATATTGTCAACGGTCTGACAAAGTATGTTATCTTGCGGTACTCTATCACCGTCAGGGCTGGACGAGTTACAACAGCAGCGGCAGCAGCAGCAGCAGCAGCAGCAACAGCAACAGCAACAACAACAACAACAGCGCGTAACTCTCATTCGGGGACATTCATAAAACAGATCTTCATTCAGGTCCATGCATCCAGTTACCTCTGCACGACTGTCCGTCGGGTAGCAGGGCATGTCCCGAGTGGCAGTCACAGATGGTGGTGTCCACCCCTATCAGGTAACACACCTGGTCACAAGGGTTGGTCTCAGGTGGACAGTCACTGAGTAGACTGTCCTGCACACTGCTTTCCTCTGTGATAACAAGAAATTGGCGTGCGGAAAGGTTAGCGGCGTTTTGTGACTCATGGGGACCACCAGTGAGCAAAAGTCTCCTGGTCACCGTCGGACTTGGTGGTGGCCGTGAACTTTCAGGATAAACACACGACTGTCTTAAAAGTGCAAGTACAGTAAGCAAAAGGTCATCGGGCCGACGTCAGTCGCAGTGGGCCCGCTCACGACCATGCGCGGGCCCACTACGGACAACTTCGGCCCGAGGGTCCTTTGCTTACTGGGATTAGTGTATTGGTAAGCATACTGCCGCGTGCAGAAAAGTAAAACCAAGGAACCAACCAACCAGCAAACCAACCATGAACCGACCGACCGACCGACGGAGGGACCGAACCACCAACCAACCAACTAACGTACAACGAACACAGGCACGAACGAACACACACATTAACTATTGAAACTAATTAAAAGTAGTCACTAAATAATCAAGAGCACAATCACAGTCGCGTGGTCTGAAAAGAACTAAAGTTTCCCACCAGTGTCTCCGAGTCCCTGCTGGTCCTCCCACTGTTGGTTATCGTCCGGCCAGTACACGAAGGATCCCGGGAATGGGGGAATGTTATCCTGGGAATTGAGGGCATTCGGGTCGTAAAACACAGGCTCGTTGCTCGCCTAGAGAACAAATAAACAAACAAACAAACAATTCATCAATCAATCAATCAATCAATTAATCAATGAGTTGCTATGACCATGAAGCAACGTGTATATCTGTTTCAGCCCTGACGCACTACAGCAGATGAGTTGTCGACCATGATAATTCAAGGGTAGTGCCAGATTAGCTTGGCGCCAACCTAATCTGGCACTACCCTTGAATTATCACGGTCGATCCATCTTCTACAACAGGTACATAGTTGTTAGATGACGCCTCCAAAATTGGGGGAATACGTGCGTCGGGCTGAATGAGTTCAGCGGCAAAGCTTGCCTCGTGAGAAGATTTTTTTCCAGTTAACTTTTGAACAAGATATATTTGAGGACTCCTTTGTTTGACGTTGTTCATGAACTTGTAACTTAGGAAGTGAGAGAATGGACGATTACCTTAGTTTAGTCTTCGTCCTTTGCTGATCTGACTGAAACACTGACTCCGTGAACGGTCAAGTTGAGCATAAATTGTCACTTGCCGGCCTCGGACCATGAACGATTCTTCTTGTGATCACTAACACGGCTTAGAAGAACCGCAAAAATAAATTTGCCCACGTGATCTCGCGCGGCATTACTTAAAACTCATTCTACCCCAACACCGAAATCCCAAGTTCCCGGTGTCCTCTGAAGACTGCACTATCGTGCAGGACACAGATCGACCATGATAGTTCAAGGGTGATGCCAGAATAGCTTGGCACCCATAGGCGCCAAGCTATTCTGGCATCACCCTTGAACTATTATGGTCGATCCTTATCTTGCTGTGGTGTGTCTGGGGTAGAATGAGTTAGCAAAATAGTCAGTGTCGCCGAGTAGACCGACACGAGAGGGGGCATAATCGTCATACTTACATTGCGGGCATGCGGAGTAGACTGACACGAGAGGGGGCATAATCGTCATACTTACATTGCGGTCATGCCGAGTAGACTGACACGAGAGGGGCCCATAATCGTCATACTTACATTGCGGTCGGTCATGCCGCGGAGTAGACTGACACGAGAGGGGGCATAATCGTCATACTTACATTGCGGTCATGCCGCGTAGCCAGAGAAACGCCCCCGCCAAATCCTCCTCCCCCGTCGTCGTCGTCGCCAATGCGGTTTTGAGCTCTGACTTCATCCAGCAAGCACACCACTGATACAACAACTACCAAACTCACGCAAAGAGGCAACCTGACATGCCACATTTTTGACTACCTCACAAGTTGGTGCCAGAGAAGTAAACTTTGAAATACACAGACGAGTCCGCCGGATGACTCGGCCGGGTACGCCAGAAAGTCACTCAGTGGGCGACTATGAGGATTTGAGGGAGTGATGGCCCGGACTGAAAACACACTCACTGCACGAAATGAACCCATCTGAATTGAACCGTTTGGAAAGTACTCGGCCCTTTGACCGACTGATCCGCATTTGTGGGCTGCTCTGTGATTTTGAACCTTAAGGCCACAGGCCGTAAGGTCCAAAATCACAGACCAGCCCACATTGGGAATTACGACTCAGTAAAATGCCTCGACTCTCTATCTCTGAGGATTAGCTGCAGCTGAACTGAGGAGGCATGAGTTCCCATTACCCCCCTGAGAATCCAGCTTGCTGACTCATTTGAATCTATGCCACTCGCAGCAGGAGGGTTCTGGCTGTTGCGCGCGAGTCTGGAACTAAACTTGCACTGTTATCGAGCATCCAATTATGTAGTAAACAGTCGAGCATCCAATTATGGTATAAACAGTTGTCTGTCGGTCCTGCGGACATCTACAAGGTGTCTGAATCTGTGTGCTCTTGCTGAGCATCGCTGTCTGGATCTATCGGGCCGACGTCGGCCGCCGTTGGCCCGCGCACGCCTGTGCGCGGGCCAACGGCGGCCGACGTCGGCCCGAACTCCTTCGCTGCCGAGAAAAAATGATCACCGTCCAGCTGCAAGAGACATAGACCCTCATGATCGGCAGCTCATGAGACCATTTTGTGTTCATGTTTTTATTTTATTTTTTTTTCGGGGGGGGGGGGGGGGGGAGTGATGGGGGTGGGGGGAGGGGGCAGGGGGGAGGCGGCAGGGGGGGGCGACGGTTTTGACTTTTGGTCGTTAAATGAACAAAGATTTCAGAAACAAACATGTACGTACATTGTCATGGCGAAAGTGTTAAAGCAATAACGTTTGTTCTAATTGAAATTTGTTGATCCTGAGCAGATTCTTCTTTTCATAAAGTATTTTGTTTTTTCAACAAATTCAGCTGTAAAATAAAATTTACAACTTGTAAATTTTTCTCTTACTGTTTATATGGAACCCTAGCAGTAATTTGTTTTCCGCTGTTTCAAAAGAAGTAGAAATATTATGGTTATGGACTTGCATTATTTAATCTATTCAACCCTGATACATTAACTCATTGTACCCCAAGACCGAAATCCCCAAATTTTGCCGTTGTCCTCTGAAGACTGCATTGCAGTGCGGGATACAGATCGACCATGATAGTTCAAGGGTGATGCCAGAATAGCTTGGCGCCCATAGGCGCCAAGCTATTCTGGCATCACCCTTGAAATATCATGGTCGATCCTTATCTTGCTGTGGTGTGTCAGGGGTAGAATGAGTTAAGCAAGATACATGTATACCTCAACACGTTGTTGCTTAGCAGCATGGCGACTGCTGCCGAGAATTTAGATGATGATGATGATGATGATGATGATACCTGTCTTTATATAAGTGTACGTATGACCTAATTCTATTAATTGGCTCTATTCGATTTTTCCCTTGTCGCCCGTTCTCAAGGCAACGGGAGTCCCCCTTGTCACATATTACCAAGGTAACATGTTATCAGTAGACTCCCTTATTACATGTTACGATGACAACGTTTCTCGCCGAGCAAAGTGTTCTCACCCAAATAAATCCGCTTTGGCCAATCACATTTCTCGGTACAAACATACCCTAATCATCATTCAGTCAACGTCTGGACACACATATGCCAATAAATAATTAATTTAGAGCTCTACACAACAAAAAGAACTATATCTAGGTGTTCTTTGATACCGCTGGTACCAGTTTCATTCAAAACAAAACTAATTAATTGGATAAGTTAGATAATATCAACGACAGGAATTTCAGCTGAAGCGAAGGCCTTATCGGACCGTATTCGAAACGGCGAAAAAACAAAAAGGTTGGATAAATAAAAATCGATGAGTTACGCAACAAAGTAACTATATGCACGCGTTGTGTTCGGCCTATATTACCAGTTTCACATGATACAAAATAATGACTGAAAATGCGTTAACGAATTAAAATATACCGGAGAGAGAAATTCCAGGCGAATGCAGTGCGCGCGAGGTTGTACTCTTACATCCGACACTGATTGACCCCATAACCGGACCTTCGTGGGGTCAAGAACCACTGGCAAAGCCTCACTCGTATTACAGCTAATAATGTAAGGTGCCTGACAGCCTGGCGGCAGTACGTTCCGGCCCGCATTTCTGTAGAACTGTAGATCCTGCAGCTGGCATGGAACGCTTATCTCCGCTTCAAGCCTTTCATTTTTTTAGGTGTCGGGTATCGCCCCTAACCCAGGCTCTGCAAGGCCTCTTTCACACCTGTCATTCAACCATGAACAAGGTCTCATTGAGCTGCTATGAAAGACGCCAGCTGTGCCTTTTAACCCTGCAATGTTCAACATGAGATTTCATCGTCTTTCGCCGCGGTAAGTGAAAGGTCCCTGGGCCGACGCCCGCCACAGCAGGCCGCCGTGGGCCGCTGCAATTTCCTGCCACTGTACGTACATTTTGTTTCTGATTGAAATCTTTGTTTTTTCAACGACCCAAAGACACAACCCTCCAAGGATTAGGGATACAAATATAGTCGTAGCCAAGAGACATAGATCCTCATGAACCCCCGCGACTGCGGGGCTCATGAGGATCTGTATCTCTTGTAGCCGAGTTTACCTTGGCAGTGAAGGGGTTCAGTCTTTGGGGCTGGCGATTCTGTCGGAGACTGATGTATTTCCTAATCAGCCGTATTACATATCGAATGGGTTAACGAACACACGCTATATACACTGAAAAAACACTTTAGTCTTCTGGAAAACAGATTTTCAGCTCTTGGTAGGGACTAGGCCTTATACATAATTGTATTGACGAGCAAAAGAAAGTGATGCGACATTTTCGAAATCATCGGACACTAAAGTGTTTCCCGGCGATGACTCCAAAAAGGTCGCATTTCTTTTGCTCGTCAGTATAGTTCTGACCAGCCTTGCAGATCTAAATAGGATGCACATGCCTCTGGTAGTGTGACCTAACACTAAGTAAGACCCTCGAGGATTACCAGTTCTGACGGCCAGCGGGGCGTTACAACCGTGACTGTATACTGACGGTCAGCGTTACAACCGTGACTGTATACTGACGGCCAGCGTTACAACCATGACTGTATACTGACGATCAGCGGACAACATTAACTGGACAGGTTAATCCTTGCGTGCGCACTTTACTTTACTTTCATTTCCAGCGCCAACTGTGACATGGGGATAAATCGTGGCATTTCATCTTTTATATGTACATTTTATGCATTAAATTTAAAGAATATATGGCCTTAACTGGTGTACTAAAAAAATCAACCAACCAACCAGTTAATCAACCAGCTAAACAAATAAATAAACAAACAAATACAAATAAATGCAAAAATGTTCACGCTCACGTTTTATGAAAACGACAAAGGAAATTGTCTTCTTTCAGTCTCTTTACACTTTTCCTCATTTTGCCAGTGGTTCAAGTCTTGTCGCCTCTCGGGTCCGGTCAGGGGGAAGGGGGTAGTAGGGGGGGGGGGGGTGTTAATGTCGAAGGTAAGAGTTTCGGGCTAAAGCCCTAGACTCTTATAATCCGTTTGAGCAAATCTTGCCTCGTGTTCTTTTTGCAAATCTGAACTTTTGAACGCAGATGATTTCGAGAAAACTCTAAGAAGAAAAATTGATCACCAACCTTGGTCCTAATTTATTTAAATTTTCCTTTCGTCGTGACAACAATGGTTTAGCCGCTGCCCTCGGGAAATTTTCTACACGAACCATTTGAAACTGCTAAAATATACCCTACTCAAGCCCCACGCAGAGACACTGACACCTATTTATTCCTGTAAACTCCACGTTCTCCATGGTGAATGTCAGTTTAATGCCATAGCCGTCTTGCAAGGCGTCTGATCCATGCACAGCTTCACAGTGTCAGCATCAGTGATACAGGCCAGTGGTCACTGATCCATGCACAGCTTGTCACAGTTCCAGCATCAGTGATACAAGCCAGTCAGTGATCACTGAGACCTGCACAGATTGTCACAGTTTCAGCATCAGTGATACAGGCCAGTGGTCACTGATCCATGCACAGCTTGTCACAGTTTCAGCATCAGTGATACAGGCCAGTGGTCACTGATCCATGCACAGCTTGTCACAGTTTCAGCATCAGTGATACAGGCCAGTGGTCACTGATCCATGCACAGCTTGTCACAGTGTCAGCATCAGTGATACAGGCCAGTGGTCACTGAGACCTGCACAGGGTATATATTTCAAATTTAAGTAGGTCATCTCCATGATCTCCGGAGCCTGGTAGTGGCTAAACAGTTGGGTATGAATTTTAAAATAACTTGAATTAGGACCAAGTTTGGTGATCACTTTTTGTTCTTAGCCTTGTCCTAAAATATGTCTTGTTCAAAAGTTAATTGGAAAAGACCACGAGGCAAGCTTTGCACAAACACACAGTACCTCCGACATTGACCCCCTTGATCGGAACCTCGAGGCGACAAGAACCACTGGCAAAGCGGCCTAACTCGTAATACAACTAATATTATCCCTTGGAAGGGGAAGCAACCATCGTTTGTCGCCAAATCTCGTGACCCAGTAAGCAAAAGGCTAACAGACCAACGTCGGCTTGTGGGCCTTGTGTTTACTGGAGACGCACTTTGCCCTGCAATTGTCAACAGTGTATGACCATATTTAACCAATTAAGCCCCGACGCACTACAGCAGGAGATGACTCGACCATGATAAGTAAAAAATTCAAAGGCTCTGCCAGATAAGCTCAAGTTGTATATTTGTAGCTGTTTCTCATACTGAAAGCGTTGCATGTCTAGAACGGAGTGAGTCATTGTCATTAAGACGACGTGTGTTGAACTGGTTTCTCCTATGTCTAAATGAAGGCGCCAAGCTCATCTGGCATTACCCTTGAATTATCATAATCAATCCAACCCGCCCTGCTGCAGGGTCCCGGCCCAGGGCTAAGTTGGTTAGTTCCTTCCCTGCCAGTGTATCTTGTGAAATCTGTGTTCTTTCAACGACCAAAACGCTCAACCTGTCCAAGGAATATGGATACAATAATTATGGTCTCTCAGCAAGAGGCAGAGATCCTCACGAGCCCCCGCAATTGCGGAGGCTCGTGAGCATCTATACCTCTTGCAGTTGGGCGTTTTTCACCTTTTCTTGGCAGTGAAGGGGTTAACCTTACTCTTTCCAATTATTTTGTTAAATATTGTGACTGGGGTGTGCAGAGCCTTGTCCCTTTTGAGGTTTTCGCATCCATTTTTTTTTTTTGTTTGTTTGTTTGTTGTAGCAATTACTGTTTTAGGTCACATTATACAGTGAAATTTGGCCAGTTGAGGCAGTGCAAGGACCGGTGTTTTTAAAAATAATTTTTGTCTTGTTTGAACATTTGTAGTAGGGCTGAATGTTGGAATTTGCTGGAAATTTCTGGTTAGCTGAGAGGAGACATGTTTGGTGCTTTGATTCATACTATCCTGAGCTTATCCAGTGGACAATTTTGGGCCTATGTTGTGTTGCCATTGACGTAGTGATTTGAGGGGCACGCTGATTTCAGCTGTGCTTGGGTGTGGGGTTGGTAAGGAACCAGTCTCATAGCCAAGAAATGAGACGGGTGATGTGCTTTTTTTTTTTGTTGGTATTTTGTGCTTGGCAAATGTGCAGCTGGTGGGCGGTAGTGTTTTTCAGGGAATTGAAAAATTAGGGGATGACTGGGACTGACTAAGGCTAAGAGACTGGACAGTACGGAAACAGCACTGCAGTCCGTGACCTGTCAGGTCACCACATGCCATATGTGACATAGACCAGAAACTGGTTTAATGTAACCATAGCATTGAGTTTGTACTTTTGCAGTTGGAAAACTGAGAAAATCATGAAAAATTTGAAATTTTGCCCAAAAATCGCTGTATTTGCAGTTTTATAGGCGTTTTTGCATGTTTTGTGTCTCAACACCCTGTTTTCCTGCACTGTGAGCAATGTTTAGTGTCTTTGTTCATTTATTTTTTGTCTTACAGGTAGTCATGAGTCTGACCTTCGACCTTGACCTTGAAAGGGGTGGGGTTTGGGGCGTTCAGTTTGATAAATGCGTTAAAAATAATGCACTTTTTCAGTTATTGAAGTTGTGGGGTGTGGTGGGGTGGGGTGGGGGGTTGGGTTGGAGGTGGGGGGTAGGCGGGGCGGTGGGGGTGGGTGGGCGTTAAGATCAAAGGTTAAGATGAAAACTACAATGAAACAGTGTCAGCATGTGCATTTCTTCAGACAGCTGACCTCAGAGTGAAATAAGCCGCCAAAATAATGTGACATGCATAATCCTGCTACTCTGGGTGCATCTGAGGTGTTATTCTGCTGTAATTGTCACGAGGGATGTCTCTGGTGTCTATTCTGAGCCAAACACGAGCACTTTTACACTGCGTAAAGCTCATTTGAGTGCATTGTTATGGGACCAGCAGTTGCAGCCACCAGTACAGGCTTTTACAGGAGTATTCACATAAGTTTGGCACACGCATGCCTGCTGCATTTTGCAAGATGAGTTGAGGTGTTTTGAGACTCTGACAAGTGTGTTTTATATAAAAATGAACTGTACATAATCATTTTTCTCTGCTGCCTCCTAAATAAACACTCCAGACACTTGTTTGGGTTTGCGGTGTGTCCCGCGTAGCATAGTTTTGCCTGTTTTATGTAGTCTTTTGTCTGTGGGATAGCTCAGTAGACTTATTGTTTAAATTGCAGAGCTGCTTCACGACCCATTTGCCTGAGGAAAAGATTGCAAGCAGCATATAGGGCATGGCAGCTGATTATAGGCCTCTTTCTGCTTGTTGTCTCCAGACAACAGGGTCAATGAGGATGCCTGGCATTGTCTTTTTGGGTGCCCTGAGATACACAAGGAAATGGCCTTGGGCCTGAAAGCTCATTTTTCATCAATGTCAGTGTCATGGTAACTTTGTTCAGTTGTCCAGCCCACCAGAAGTCAGTTTGACTGTATTGCATGTGTGTGTAAACTTGGAAAAACAGAAAAAGTAGGGGGGTAGGCAATGGAAAAATATGAAAAAAGAAACTTTTATGTGCCTGTCTCAAATGCAACATTTCTGAAAATCAGATATGTTACTTGATATACATGCCAATTTTGGAGGCATTCTGACCATATCTAGTCTGTTTTTCATGGCATCAGATATGCATGATCCAAGACATCAACAGCACAGTGAACGCCACAACAACGCGCTTCACATGAGCCATAACATAAAGATGCAGCAACATTCAATGGTGTCACTTTGGGTATGACTTAGCTAGTGTCTAAGGGTTGCACTGATGGCAGATTGAATGGTGTTCAGGTGGGAGAGTTCCTCTTTCAGGTCACATTATACAGTGAAATTTGGCCAGTTGAGGCAGTGCAAGGACCGGTGTTCTTAAAAATAATTTTTGTCTTGTTTGAAAATTTGTAGTAGGGCTGAATGTTGGAATTTGCTGGAAATTTCTGGTTAGCTGAGAGGAGACATGTTTGGTGCTTTGATTCATACTATCCTGAGCTTATCCAGTGGACAATTTTGGGCCTATGTTGTGTTGCCATTGACGTAGTGATTTGAGGGGCACGCTGATTTCAGCTGTGCTTGGGTGTGGGGTTGGTAAGGAACCAGTCTCATAGCCAAGAAATGAGACGGGTGATGTGCTGTTTTTTTTTGGTATTTTGTGCTTGGCAAATGTGCAGCTGGTGGGCGGGAGTGTTTTTTAGGGAATTGAAAATTAGGGGATGACTGGGACTGATTAAGGCTAAGAGACTGGACAGTACGGAAACGGCACTGCTGTCCGTGACCACTGGCATGTTTGTTTTACCGAGATGCTAGACACCTTGCTGAATGTGCTGGCATGTGTTCAGGCCTTGTTTTTGTCATGTGAATGATTGATGTGTGTACTATATACATTGTAATATATCATTGACCCCCGAGGCCGCATTTCCTAAATGATGAAGGATGGTGTCACCTAACGACTAAGAACCGGTTGCGGGAGATGGTTCGACCATGATAATTCAAGGGTAGTGCCAAAGACTTTTGCAAACTGGATGAGAAACTTTGCTTCTTGAAAGGCGAAGGTTCGATTTCCGCTCAAAGACTTAGTCACTGGGTACACTAGTTTATGGCTTCAGATCTTTCAAGATGGGATCTCTGGGCTCAGAAAGACCCACAAGAGCTCCATCATATCCCTCAAAAGTCTTCTCTGCGTTTCTGTCGATCTCATTTGTTCCGACATTGGTCTGGCCTACCATGGTACCTAATATCCTTTCCTCTGACCTCCTTGCTCGGTAATTGCTTGAACTTAACCTATTTGTCCCCGACGCACTACAGCAGGAGATGGGTCGGCCATGATAATTCAAGGATATGGCGCCAAGCTAATCTGGCACTACCCTTGAATTATCATGGTCGAACCATCTCCTGCAACCGGTACTTAGTTGTTAGGTGACACCTTCAACATTCAGTAAATGCGGGCTTGGGGGTCAATGGGTTAAACCCTGGCCACGTCCTCTGAGAAATCTACGTGCGAGTAAACAGAGCCGACTCCGATCAACAGGTGCCATCGATTTTCATATAACCTCACGCAAGGGGCATAGACTCGCATGGTTCTCTGAATAATAATAAAAATAATAATAATGATAAAAACAAGAAAGGCAAAGCCCTTATGGCTCACGTGTGTGACCGATTCACACGTGTGACAATAAGGGATGGCTTCTGCACCAACAAAATCCATGTTTTCTCAAAATTTAATTAGTTTCAGAAATTTGTGAAACCCCTGTGACCCTTGACCTTTGCGATGAGTCGACTAAATTAGTATACATAGGAAGGTCTTATCAGCTATCTTTGTTCCAAATTTGATTGAAAAGTTTGCAAAAATGTTGATAATAACTACAATTTTATCAAAAATTGACATTTTATACACATTTGTTGACCTCTTGTGACCCTTGACCTTTTCCAAGGTCATCCAAATTAGTATGCATATAGGTCTTACCATCAGGTATCTCTGTAGCAAGTTCGGGTTTGAAGTTGTGAATAGCAATTGAGAAAAAACATTTCTTGTCATAACATGGCTATTTTTTACCTATTTCCTGAGCTCTTGTGACCCTTGGCCTTACCGAGGGGTCATCCAAATTAGTAGACATGGATAGGTTTTACCATCAGGTATCTATGTAACATGTTTGGGTTTGAAGTTGTGAATAGTATTTGAGAAAAAACATCTTTTGTCAAAATATGGCTATGTTTCCTGAGCTCTTGTGACCCTTGACCTTTCTGAGGGATCAACCAAATAGTAGGCATATTAAGGTCTTACCATCAGGTATCCTTGCACCTAGTTTGGGTTTGAAGTTGTGAATAGTATTTGAGAAAAAATAAATTATGTCAAATATAGCTATTTCCTGATCCCATGACCTTGACCTTTGTTGGAGATCACTGAAATTAGTACATTCAGAAAGGCCTTGCCACAAAGTATCCTTGGGCCAAGTTTGAAGACTGTGGCTTGAATAGTCTCAGAGAAAATGCCAATGTTAATGTTTTTACCACGGACGTCAGATTACGGCGGACGGACGACAACTGGCCCAGAACATAGACTCACTTTTGCTTCACACGTGAGCCAATAATGAACACTCTATGCCTATCTACTATTTATTCATTAATTATTCCCTCAGTCATTCCCCCCTAACTGCAAGAGGCATAGATTCTCATGAGCCCAAGCGACTGTAGGGGTTCATGAGTCTATGCCTCTTGCAGATGTGAAGGAGGTGATTAAGGGAATAAATAATATAGGCACACAGTAACTGCAAGTGAAGGGTAGCTAATCAGCTACATGTAGTGTTGCAAACACATTCCATTTCCACTCCTATTGGGATTTGGTGATTACCAATCAACTGGTAAACACATTGGTTGTCTCCCTCGATTCACTGTCGCTGATCAGCGGCAGCGAATCAAGGGAGACAGTGTGACGTGACACCACAGAGCAAAGCAGCCACCTACAATAGCGTCTTTTACATGTACTTGTCCTTAACGAAGCTCGTCATCAGAACAGTTAACAGTGGGACTGTCCAGTTGATCACATCTCATCAAAGTGAAAACACAAAGTTCCCTAAGCTTATATTTACTTTGGCCAGGCCAAATATACCGGACTGTGTGTCAAAATGACGCAGGATGCTATTCAAGTTAACCTAATCACATCTATTTCGCTGACCTGAAAAGGACGATGTAAAATTAAAAGTATTTTTATTGTGTAGCGTTTTTTTTGTCACGATGATTTCTATAAGAATTATCCTGACAAAAACCGCTACCGACATGCAAAGGGTTAAGGTATGCATGAGAAAAGCACAGTGACCTACTCAATACACAAAACAGTTTGTTTTTTGTGATGGCAGATCCTTTATTTTTTTAATGCTCACAACATTTTTTCAAAGAATAATTCATTACAATACAAAATATGACACATGGCCCTTTACGTCAAAATCGCCAGAGTATGTACGGATGTGAAGATCTATCTTTAGCTAGGACTGCTCTGGCTGGTTTTTGAACTGTTTGTGTGGAAAATGATGACAAAAAGCAGATCACTATAATGCACCCTCCTCCCCCTACAACCCCTCTGTTAACTTTTAAACTCCCAAAACTAAATGACTTCCATTCTATCAAATTGAAGTCATTTAGTTCTGGGAGTTTAAGCGTTAAACATTGCCCGTCACAGATTTCATAGAAGTTTCAGATGATATATAATCTGATGTATAATGCTGGACGATTTTGGCCCTCAGCACCTTACAAGCACAAACTACACAACACTCCAAACATTTGGGACGTGCTGCATTCAGATATGAAGCTTTATGCGACAGATCCTGATGCAGCACATCTTGAATGAGATAAAGATATAGTGAGGGGCCCTAGGAACATGATTGTTCGCTGGAGGGTAGAGACTTGCCACTTTGTCCACTAATAAAGATAATTTAGATGATCACCCTGCATGTCAGAAACACATTGTTAGATGTTTATGAGAAGGTCAGTGGTCGATTAAAATTGCCAATAACTGTAAGAGTGGCAGCACTGGGCTTCCATACCTACACGCTAATACTGCCAGCCCACACGCCGATGTTTCCTGTTTTGTTTCTGTCATCACCTCTTAACCCGCCAGTGGTGTAATGGTACGCTGCATCCCTGCCATATAAAAATCCGTGTTGTGAGGGCTCGAGGTACGAGTCTTTCTTGCAAGAAACGTTGAATACAATGGTTTTTCATCATAGGGCAAATGGGACACCCATAATGTAAATGTCAATACACACGTATTGGTTTTTAGTTGTGTTTGCTGCTGATCTTACGAACATCAGATGATTATTTTAGTCCAGGCCATCATATCTAAAACAGCACCGGATGATAGCACACACTATTCTAGACTCATTTCAATGTACGTGTAGTGTGGAGCAGCAGAATAGTCCTCGTACTCCATCAGTGTCTGTATTATAAGTACATTTTCTTTGTATTTCTTTTTTTCCCTGCAAAAGTGATATCTCGTGTCATGGTGTTGTTATAATTACGGCACATGTTAACTGTCTAAAATGCTGATCACAAATACAAAGAAACTTGTCCGCTAGAATACTTCAAACAACACAAAGAAACCGTGTCAAAATGCTTTCTGTTTGTACGTCTGATTCAGTTTGAACTTGAACGACAATAACAAGAAATTTCAAACGATGTTTTCGCTCACTTTTTCTCAATTAAAATTAGTCGAATTAGACAGGTTTCTGTATGGAGTACACGCACGCCTGACTAAGTGAAAAAGTATGGAAACCCACACTGATCACAATCGTATCTAAATATCGTATCTAAATAGACTAGTTGGTTTCTATTGCAGTGTTTGGTCGACACTCTATGAAAGATGAAACCAAGAAAATATTGACGTGTCCAAGCTCCTAATTTAAGCAGTCAACCAGCTTCATCTGTGGAAGTTATTGACTGGTCATTGTGTGCCTTGTGCCAAGAGACAACTAGCGAGGCACTTCAGTGTCTGTCCAGCAAGAAAAGACGGTGGTGGCTAAAAATAAGTTGCTGAGAATCTTAAAGGATTTGAAGAACTTGGATGCTGTCCTGTCAGTCAGCCTGAACCTTCTTAATTACGGCGATGGGTTTGAAGAAACATTCCAAAAACATTCTGCATCTTGGCACACATCATGCCGAACAAAGGTCAGCAACACAATTTTGCAGTGGAAACGAAAGACAACAGAACCTTCTGCAAGTCCAGTGAAAACTAGGAAAGCAGTCAGCACATCCTTAGCACTATCAACACATGGCAATGCAGAAGAGAAGAAACACTCGGGAAGGGCAACGCGATACAGGCTGTGTACTTGTTTTGTGATGGTCCCCCAGGCTCAGCCGGATTACATGAAGCATGGACATTAACATTGGATTTCAAGGTCCACAGTCATGCCCATCTACTCAATGACCGGCATCTGCTTTGAAAACTTGCTGACGAGATGGTGCCCTCTGAATCCAAATATCACTTGAAGTATCTTACAGCCTTCTACAGACGTTCTCCTACGACTTCACAGGAGGAACCTGAAGAGGACGATGCCTCAACTTTGCATGTGATCGCTTTTGCAGAACTTGTGGCATACGCGGAGAGCTGCAGAGAGGATCCCAATACTGCACCAGTCTTCACAATACCCAACCTTTGTCGTCTGTATGCTTCTCACTTGTATGGCCTTGGCCTGAAAGTTACTCACAGGGTACATTCTAAACGTTTAAGAGAAAAGCTTCTGGTAGCTGTACGAGATCTTTCATCTTACCAAGGCAGACAGGTCGTTCTTGTGTTTAACAGAGACCTGGGTGATGCCGTAAAAGAAGGCTTGTACCTGTGACTCTGAAGCCCTTGAGTTAGCCAGAGCAGCTGAAGTGGTGAGAAAGAAAATATTCAGATATAAAGCTGCATTCAATGGAAGATTTGAGAAACAGTGCCAAGAGAGATCTGTGCCAGCATCCTTAACAGCTTTGGTCTATTTTATTCTGGGTGGACCAGCAGCAGTTGAGCAGTCTGAACCTGTTGATTATTCTCAGAGACAAGCTGTTCTCACGTTATCACAGCTTATTGCCTTCAACTGCCGGAGATTCTCGAGGAAAAAAACCTTCCTTCCAACATCACAACAAGGAGAGAGAAACACCACTGCCTCTGTGTCTAAGTCTCAAAGTCCATGCATAGACAAGAAAGAAAGAGCTGGTCGATACACTGTCTTCTCTAGGGCTAGGAATTTCACACAAACGTGTGATGTCCATCTCATCACAGATTGCAAACTCTGTCATCAAACGATTCGAAGAGGACGGTGTTGTTGTCCCTATAAATATGATGAAGGGCGTCTTCACAGCAGGTGTTGTGGACAACATTGACCATAATCCTAGCTCAACAACAGCGTCCGACTCTTTCTATGCCACTGGTATATCCTTGATTCAACACACAGTAACTGAGGGCCAAGAACAGTCTGTGCCACTCTTTGACGGAGAACAGGACAACCAGGGCATCCCACAGCTCCCAGAAACTGAAGTACACCAATGTCCTACCTGTAGCTATTCCAGCTACAGAGCAGTTTGTACCCCAGTCACCTGGTCCTCATAAGCAAACTGTTCACACATGCTTAGAAAATGCTTCGGTCCACGACCAGGAAGCACTATCTTGGGCATTCTGCCATGCCTGACAACGATCGTCTGCTGGAGATCCACCTGCCATCATCAGGCTTTTGCCGCTGCTTCTAGAGAATGCCCATTTGACAGCACTGATCAAGCATGCCATGAACTTGATTAAAGAAGCCACAGAACATTTGAATCCTTGACAAACATCTGTTCTCGCAATGGACCAGCCTCCGTATGCCCTCGCAAAGGGAACACAGTGGTTTTGGACAGACACCTATGGTGAACAAAAGTTTGTGATCACGATGGGAGACTGTTCACAGGATGTTTAAAATAAACAGTGATGACCTCATGATTATTACAGGCATCTGTCGGGTGATCATAGTAGAAACGCTTCTAAAATGCTCGTGCAAAAAGGAAAACATCTTGTGCGTCTGAACTCAAACAATAACACACTGACTTAGTCACAAACATTGAAACATAAGTCAGTGTGTTCTTGTTTGAGTTGGGTCATGGCCATCTGCCCATTTTATCGCGACTACAGATTGATCATTTTAGCAGTAACTGAAAAAACTGTGATCAAGCACAACGTGAATGTGGCACTTTGGACTGTTGAAATACGTTTCCTTTCTTATGTTTCAATGTCTGTGACTGACTGGCACACTGCGGTTGTACATGTGTACATGGAAGGGGCGCTGAAGGGACACAGTTGCAGATGGGACTTAAGGCGTAATCAATGCAAAATGTGAGAAAGAGTTATTAGGAAATTAATGTCAATTTGGGATTATCTCAGAGGTTTTAAAGTCCAGCTAACGTTTGTACATGTGTGAAAAAAACTAACCAGACCACACCGTAAGGCAGAGACAACAAGCAAGCAATAAACCTGAAAGGGGTCATGTTGACCTAATTAATTACTGCTAAAGAAAATATTGTGAAATGCTGTTAATACTGATAAGAAAGGAAACGTATTTCAACGGTCCAAAGTGCCACATTCACGTTGTGCTTGATCACAGTTTTTTCAGTTACTGCTAAAATGATCAATCTGTAGTCGCGATAAAATGGGCAGATGGTCATGACCTAATTAACTGTGACCCATTAGATATCCGCACATCCGGCAAAATTCTGAAATGCTGTTAATACTGATAAGAAAGGAAACGTATTTCAACGGTCCAAAGCGCCACATTCACGTTGTGCTTATCACAGTTTTCTCAGTTACTGCTAAAATGATCAATTTGTAGTCGCGATAAAATGGGCAGATGGTCATGACCTAGTTCACTGTGACCCATCAGATATCACATCCGGCAAAATTCTGACTGCATGATATATCATGAAGGTTCCTTTGCATGCATATTTAACTTCCATGCTGCTTTTAGTTCAAACCAGTTGTATGTACAATAGTTATGGTTAAGAACAAGACAAAAGAGTTTATGGGTCAGGTTGACCTAATTAATCAACGGCCGTTCCCATCTGAGAGCGCTGTCAATGTGTTTCTGACGCTAATATTGTTCGGAGAGGTACTGTTTACTTATATACCAAGTGGCATGTCTCTACTATGAAGTGAACATTCCAGCTGTTTTATGAGCCTTGGGCCCCTCACTAATACTCCCAACCACCACATAAACTATATATACACAAGTTACAGCAAGTTATAATGATGCTAACTTCAGCCAAATAATGTACGAGTTAATCAGTAAAAATAGTTCATGAGCAGTGCCTGATTAGCTTGGTGCATAGGTGCCAAGATAATTTAACCCATATCATACTGAGGCTAAAAGCTTCAAATTTGTACAGTCATATGCAAGTTACATTATAGTACTTACAGATAAGGATAGAGACCAATGGCTTTAGTTCAAGGGTGGTGCCAGAATAGCTTGGCACATAGAGGCGCCAAGCTATTTTGGCACTACCCTTGAACTATTTTAGTCAAACTTATTTCACACACTGGTGTATTCCGAATGATAAGGGTTAAGGCACTACCCTTGAGCTGTTACAGACAAGATCTTTAGCTTCAAGTCACTGTGCTCCAGTGTCCGGACACACCGAGGTGAGTATAGTAGAATTTGTTTTGAGCGACCCCCCTTTTTTGCAAGAAATGAAGTGATCTGAAAAGACAGGTGCTCTCTTAACCCCTCCACTGCCACCAAATGTGCACGCAGTCCAAAACGCATGATACAGATCCTCAAGCCCCATGCAGTGGCTGGGGCTCATGACGATCTACGCCTCTTGCTGACCCCATTTTGTACCCGTTATCCGTGGACCGCTGAAGCTCTTTGGCTTTGAATTAACCCTTTTATAGCCCTCTGAATTAACCCTTTTTGCCCCAAGGTCCCATTTCTAAAATTTTGGAGGTGTTGCCTAATGACTATTAACCAGTTGCATGAGATTGATTGACCATGACAATTCAAGGGTAGTGCCAGATCAGCTTGGCGCCTTCAGGCACCAAGCTGATCTGGCACTACCCTTGAATTATCATGGTCAATCAATCTCCAGCTGTAGGGACTCGGGGCTAAATGGGTTAACAAAGATTTCAGAAGTTTACAGAGACAGCATCCACTGGCAGAGACAGTGAAAAAAATCATCTGCCCCTACAGACATTAATGACAGGTGATCTCTTGTGAGGGTTACATCGCCCAAACTGGCTTCTGCTGTATACATTATGTATGATATATTAAAATGTACATAGTACACACGTCAATCATTCACATGACAGAAACAAGGCCTGAACACATGCCAGCACATTGAGCAAGATGTCTGGCATCTCAGTAAAACATGCCAGGAACAGTAGTTGCTACAAAAAGAATTGATCAGAGTATCCCAAAAGGGACAAGGCTCTGCACACACCAGAACATGGGTGACAGTCAAAACATTAAACAAACTGGAAAAAGTATGGCTAACCCCTTCACTGCCAAGAAAAGGTGAACACCGCCCAAGTGCAAGAGGTATAGATGCTCACGATCCTCCGCAATTGCGGGGGCTCATGAGGATCTCTTCCTCTTGCTGAGACCAATTTGTATCCATGTTCCTTGGATGGGTTGTGTGTTTTAGTCGTTGAAAGAACACGGATTTCACAACAAGATGTACATACACTGGCATGCAAGGGATTAACACATTTAGCCCTGGGACCCAGCAGCAGAAGATGGTTTGATCATGATAATTCAAGGGTAGTGCCAGATGAGCTTGGCACCTGAAGGCGCCAAGCTCATCTGGCACTACCCTTGAACTATCATGATAATCCGTCTCCTACAACTGGTACAGAGTCGTTGGACAATGCCACCAAAAGCTTGGAAATGTGGCTGTGGGGTTAAGATGGTTAACTTGTAATAAATGTAAGTGGCCAGATTACTGCAACAGTGGTAGTGAATCGAGGGAGACAACCAGCATGCCCCACAGCAAAATTTACCATGTTCGGGATCTGTCTTTTCAAAACTACATTACAATGCACGAGACATCGACCATCACAGTTCAAGGGTGGCGGCAGAATAGCTTGCTATTGTGGCACCATCCTTGATCTCTCACGGTCAATCTGTATCTTGTTGCAGTAAGCCAGGACTGTATCAGTAAACAATGAACAATGAACCTTTATTTTACAACGGTAAAAGCATTTGGTCACAAAACCAATTTTCAAACTTGCTGTTGCTAAACAGATAAAGAAGGAAGGGTGAACAAATCTTATAATTTATGTGAACTGCAAACAGTCATACACACAGGCTCCATCACTTAGGACAAATACAAAATAAAGAGTTTTACTTTACAAAACACATAAGCAGTCGTCACAGAAATTATAATGTTCATGTGTACATCTACAAATTTGCGAAAGAAAACCGATACAATGTTAAAAACTGGCACTCACACAAACACAAAAGATTCATGCAATAAACAATGCCACAATACATACCAGTAAGATTCATCAGCAGTAGTGCTGTATCTCTCATTAAATGCCAACCAAATAATTCTGGATCTAAAAATTACAGCACACAAACCACAAACATAAATTTTACAAATCTGCCTGGTCTGCATGGAGCCATCAACTATTTTGTATCCATGTTCATACTAATACATGCAGCATTCCAATAAATTTAAATAAATCATAATCTTCTGGTCCCATTCTCACAAATGAATAACTCCCCCTTTTCTAACAGGTCAAAATTTGGGACTTTTTGTGCAGGCTTACATTACAAATCTTAGAACACATCAATGGCAGAAAAGTAAAGAAAGCACACATATCTATTTACAGTTGACACCCATCACATCACTGATATTTAACAAACAAAAAATCAACAGCTTATTGTTTTTGGGAAACAGTACAGTTTTCATAATTTTTGTTTTCTACACTGCGCACACACCAAGGAAATGTTCAACACAAGATTATTTTCATGAATTTACTTATGTAATTATACACAAACCTGACCCATACCATGCTGCATTATATGGCACATGGGTGACAGTGCTAAAAATTGAAACGACTGAAAACGGCTTATGGATAAACAATGCCCAAAATCCATGGCCAGCAAGAGGCATAAATTCCCCTGAGCCCCTGCAGCAGCAGGGGCTCTGGAGAATTTATTTCTCTTGCAGAAGTACCAGGCTGGCTGAAAGGATGTTCTGACTGAATCAAAAACCCAAGATTCAGCTTTCTGGGGCTTTGTTAAAGCTGAATCAGTCCCCCAAAACTGACGACTGTCACCCACTAATGGCAATCATAACGAGCTTCCTTGTCGACCATGCAATGTATAATTTTCTGTATGAAGTGTAAATCGAACACTGGAATTTAAAAAAAGGTCCTCCGCATGAATCATATGACAGCAAGCACTAACAGTGGTGTTTCTCTTCATACAGCAGAATCACCTCTTCTGCAAGAAAAAAGAGGTCTTAAAAAATAGGTGCTATCTCAAGTTAAGCCCTGAAGGGCAAAAAAGTGTCACCTGTCATTAACCCTTTTCATCCTGATACACTCCTGCTTGAAAAGCATTGGACTGTGTTAGGTCAAGGGTGGTGCCAGAATAGCTTGGCGCCTGAGGTGCCAAGCTATTCCGGCACCACTCTTGAACTAAAATGGTTGATCTATCTCCTAATCTGTAATGTAGCCTTCAAAGGACAATAAGCAACTTGTAAAAGATCAGCCTCAGGATGTAATGGGTTAAAGACCATGTAGCCACCTGAATGATAGTATTTAATGACAGGTCATGGTTCACGATTTGTGCATTTTCAGACAACCATATGCATTTTGGGAAGAGTCTGCGTACATGCACACATTTTTCTAGATGACCTCTATAAATATGTAGCCGAGGTCAATAACAGATCAGCTACACATCGCTCAAGTCACTATGGGTGGGTTGACAGGGGGAACAGTTTACAGCCAGAACTGACAGGAATGCCTGTCCTTTTGAGCAGGTGAGTTTGCTAACTTTTCACTGTAGAAATCCTATGTTAAGTTCATATAACCACACGCTGGAATGCCACATTCTTTTCATGTCAAAAGTGTTTATTGTGACCCTGTGTATACATGCATGCAAAACTGAAAACACTAAACGCAACTCTGAACTGGTGAAGACAGTGATGACTCAAAACATGTTCTGCTGTATAACCTGATATGAGGCTTCCTATGAGTATCATTTATACCCCAGTAGCAAATTGCCTTTGGGCCCACGACGGCCGCAGTGGTCCCGCACACAGCTGTGCATGGTCCCACAGCAGCTGTGGTGGCCTGAGGACCTTTGCTCACTGGGTATGCGATGTAGTACTAATCCACAGAAAACAGATTGGCTCCACCGCCTTTGCTGGCTGAGTATATGATAATGTCACGAGTGATCTTCTGCAATCTTGTTTAAAGTTGTAAAACCATAAGGTCTAAACTCAAAGACCAGCACACATATCGTGGACATCCACATTCTTAAAACTGCCCTTGACTGTAGCCATAACCCTGGCCTGGCTGGCCACCCATTTGCCCTTGAGGTCCCATCTGCCCTTGTGGCCCCATTTGACCCTGTGGAACCATCTGACCTGGAGGAACCATCTGACCTTGGGGTCCCATCTGTCCTTGCGGCCCCATTTGACCTTGTGGACCCATCTGACCTTGAGGCCCCATGGCAGGTCCCATGCCACCCGGTCCCTGCATCTGCTGGCCCATCTGTCCTGGCATAGGCCCCTGAGGGCGTGGATAGGGGCTATAGCGCTGTTGTTGCTGCTGGGGTGGGACCTGAAAGATAACAAAAGTTCACTGTTCAGTCACAGGCTTAAACCCCGTCACACTGAATAGCAGATGCTTAGTTGTCAGCCTATAAGAGTGTACTGTACATACCAAATATAAAAGGGAATTTATTATTTATATCATTGACACCTAAACAAAATTTGTTCACTATTTTCTAGTGGACTTCAACCCCAAAAAGGCTGAGGAATAAGATATTTAGTCTCATGCATGCTCCAGATATGGGGTTTGTCTGCCCTGTTTCACAATTTTTAGACGTTTAACCTATTTGACCCCAAGGCTACATTTCCCAAATTTTAGAGGTGTCACTTAACAGTTATGTACAAGTTCCAGGAAATGGTTCAACCATAATTGAAGGGTAGTGCCAGATTAGCTTGGCGCCTAATAGCGCCAAGCTAATCTGGCACTAATCTGGCACTCCCTTCAATTATCATGGCCCATCCATCACCTGCTGTAGGGCATCATGGCTAAATGGGTTAACTCATTCAAAGAGCCATGCATTAATACAGTGTTGCCTACGACAATAATACAACATTTTCACAGCTACTGATGCAGGATGTCTCAAATGAGTTAAAAGCCTACACATTGTGAATGAGGGCTGACAAACCCCCATATCTGGAGCATGCATGAGACACGCCTTTACCATAGCTGACACTTAGTTCGCTTCTAGCTGCCAGAGAGATAAGGCTGCCGCGAGGTCAAATTCCACTCTCGCCCGCTCATTTTATTTATATCGCACTTGCTACTGTGCGGTACACGGCGTGACTGGCTCTCTGCCGCTATAACAACTACCTACTGGTTTGTATTCATAACACATCTCTGCCTAAAGTGACTGTTGTGGAAGCAACATCGTTCAAAAGTTGAAATTCTCACCTACACACTGATACCAAACATGACAACATTACGACTTGCACTTGTGTAGCAGGTCATGGTGAAAATAAAGAGAACGGGAATTTGTTGATGTACGAGAACGAGAATTTATTGTGAAATTGACAAAGTTCCCACAGCCATAACACAAAGACGCTACTTTTCCCAGTGAAACACACTTGCATGCATAAGGGTTAGCATGCCTACAGTACGTATCACTTAATGGATTTTGGGTTCATGGTGGGGGACGGAAGCAGGAGGGTAATTAATGAGGTCACTTACAGGTGTCGACAGACAAGTTCCAGACATCCGACTTGGTGTACACTCCCGGCATTCGGGAAAGAGAGGGCTTAGTTACACGCATACTATTGAGGAGATAGCCACGTTTCTTTCTTGGGAAATAGTGTAACACTAACAGTCAACCTTGTAAATGTACTTTCGATTTAACTTTTGATCATGATGGAGTCTGATGAAACGCGTACAGTCTGTGTACACACAGGTGTGTTCCATGCAATGAGAGTAAATGCATTGTGCAGAACACGATATGTGGCGAGAGATCACAAAAGAAATACACGGATAAAAAGTCATTTCTTTGTATCAATTATGAACACTTAATCCACAAGAGTTATGGAATTAATATCCAGGAAGACAAAGACATGATGCACTCCAAAACAATGTGTAGGAGTTGCTATAGTCGGATGAAACTGATAGACTCGACTGAAACACGTGTGTCCGAGGAGACAACGCGAAATGCGGCGTCTGATATTGCCTCATCACAACACATTTGGACCATGTTCGATCCAAATACGAGTGTTGAAGAATGTGTCGCGTGTGTTCACTTCATGCAGCTAGGTAAAGGAGGACGACCAGCGAAGCAGGGTTCCCGGCATGGAAAGAAACGATCTTCAGGGAGGTGAAGAGAGTCACGCTGCCATTAACATTCTAAAGAGCAGGACATATGGCTTGCAGACAGAGGAGGAAAAACTCAGACTGCTCATGACCGAGCACATGACACTCGTGTCACCCGTCCTCCACTCCGTCATTCCTACAGTAGTCAAACAGAAACAAAATTAATTCTCGCATAGACGGCGCCGGAGTTGTGTATCTGTGAACAGAAACTCGGTATTCGGTTCTTATGTCTAGTGTGTCAGAAAATGTGTTATACCTCAAGGTATGTTTAAAAACACTGTTGAATATTGTGACCTGTTATGGACTGATCGTATTTCGGGATGGCAATAGCAGTCTGTGGAGTACCGAGACGGCTGCGGGCGAGAAATGCCAGAACACGCTACCTGTCAGTGACCTCATTAACCACCCTCCTGCTTCCGTCCCCCACCATGAATCTAAAATCCGGTAAGTGATACTTACTGTAGGCATGCTGACCCTTATGCATGCAAGTGTGTTTCGTTGGAAAAAGTAGCGTCTTCGTGTTATGGCTGTGGGAACTTTGTCAATTTCACAACAAACACCGACATCAACAAATTCTCGTTCCCTTTATTTTTACCATAACATGCTACACAAGTGTAAGTCGTAATGTTGTCATGTTTGGTATCAGTGTGTAGGTGAGAATTTCAACTTTTGAACGATGTTGCTTCCACAACAGTCACTTCAGGCAGATTTGTGTTATGAATACAAACCAGTAGGTAGTTCATTTGTTATAGCGGAAGAGCGCCGGTCACGCCCTGTACCGTACAACACGCGACCTGTCAGTGACCTCATTAACCACCCTCCTGCTTCCGTCCCCCACCATGAATCTAAAATCCGGTAAGTGATACTTACTGTAGGCATGCTGACCCTTATGCATGCAAGTGTGTTTCGTTGGAAAAAGTAGCGTCTTCGTGTTATGGCTGTGGGAACTTTGTCAATTTCACAACAAACACCGACATCGTACATCAACAAATTCCCGATCTCTTTATTTTCACCATAACCTGCTACACAAGTGCAAGTCGTAATGTTGTCATATTTGGTATCAGTGTGTAGGTGAGAATTTGAACTTTTGAACGATGTTGCTTCCACAACAGTCACTGTGGGCAGAGATGTGTTATGAATACAAATGTGTAGGTAGTTGTTATAGCGGCAGAGCGCCGGTCACGCCGTGTACCGCACAGTAGCAAGTGCGATATAAATAGAATGAGCGGGCGAGAGTGGAATGTGACCTCGCGGCGCCTTATCTCTCTGGCAGCTGGAAGCGAACTAAGTGCTAGGTGCCAGCACTGGCTGGTAAAGCCGTGGAGACTGGAGACTAATTGTCTTTACTCCTCAGCAAATACAGTATTTTTTTTTAAACTTTTATTATTAACTAGTGTAGATTCTCATAAGCCACACTACAGTCTGCAGGAGTTCATGAGACTTATGCCTCTTGCATATGAATGGGTTTGGATAGCGACAGATACTGCAGACGCCAAGCCATTCTGGCACCACCTTTGAATGATCATGGTCAATCTAGACCTGGTTGCGTGTCAGTACTGAATAGATCAATTCCTCAGGGTGGAGAACAAGCTCAAGTAAAAATCTCTGAAAAGTGGCCGGGGTCCAGGGGCTACCTAGGCCCCGGTGGGGTCCAGGTAGAAAAAAAAATTCGATATTTTTCATTGTCTCAGGTAAATATTCTGGCATGTTGTGAGAGATAGCACACAGAAAAGGCTCAAATTTGACTACAAGCAAACTCACAATGGCCGACACAGAGGACTGAACTTCTGGTGAACCGCCAAACGTTCAACATCGCTTTCGCCCACTGTAATCAAGTGATGAGTAAGCCTTATATTGGGCAGTGCATACAATGTTACACTCGCGGGTGCAGGCGCCATGTTCAGTGATGAGAAAGTAAAAGCTGGACACGGACCTAAACTCGTCCTATTTTTGAACTCGGATCGGACTTGGAGAAAATGTGTTTCGCGAATTTTTCTCAGAACTCTATTTTATTTTCTGGGAAGTCACGCTACCTTTTCTTGGACAATCGCGGATCCAAGGAGAGTTCTCCACCCTGATTCCTATATCTACTGACCTGCTGTCCTTGTTGCTGTGGGTTCCCCTGGCCGGCGTATGAGGGGTATGGTCCCTGCTGGCCTTGTCCGTATGACTGCCCACCTGCGTAGGAAGATGGGGGCTGCTGGGGTACCCCACCAGGCTGGGGGTTCGGGGAAGGACCAGCTGGCCCCTGGGGTGCGGAGGAAGGAGGGTAGCCCTGCTGGTTACTGTACTGCTGTTGTGGGTACTGTCCCTGAGACTGCTGTGCAAACTGGGGACCTGCGGAAAAAGTATTGAATAGAGAAAGTCCTCTCTTTAACCCATATCATACTGAGGCTAAACCTCGCGCTGGGACCATATGGCGTTGAGGCGCGTCCCCTGGGTGGTGGATAGGGGGTCCCTCGTGAGAGGGGTGCACCGAATGAAATAAGGTGCCGTGAACCAACATGGTCTAAGGGAAGGTGACCCCGACAGAAAACCCCTGGTCCTCGTAGTAAGGGGGTTGGGCGTGGGGGTAGATTCCCCACCCTGCAAAAAAGGAAATAGCTACAAAAACGCCGACGAAAAGACTAACAGTAATTCCATTCCTGGAGGAGGAAGGTTCTTCTACCAGAAGACTTATGACGTCCTGTGGTGAAAGCCGGAAGTCTTTGGAAGCCACAGGACCGAGCCGCCTCTCTCTATCCAGGGATACAACCATGGGCACATGGAACGTCAAGACCATGTACCAGAGCGGCAAGGCCGCCCAGATAGCAGCGGAAATGCAAAAGTACAACCTTTCCCTGCTAGGTATCAGTGAAGCCAGATGGACGCAGTCTGGCCAGAAAAGGCTGTTAAGTGGGGAGATGATTCTGTATTCAGGTCATGAAGAGGAGAATGCCCCCCATACAGAAGGTGTAGCATTCATGCTGTCACCAGTGGCACAGAGAGCGCTGATGGGCTGGGAACCTCTTGGGCCAAGAATTATCACAGCAGCCTTTAGAACCAAGAAAAAGCTCAAGCTGAACGTCATCCAGTGTTATGCGCCCACTAATGACAGTGACAAGGAAGAGAAACAAGAGTTCTACGACCGACTCCAGAGTGCCGTGGACAAATGTGCAGAGCGAGACATCACCATCATCATGGGCGATTTTAATGCCAAAATAGGGGAGGACAACACCGGATACGAAGAGGTGATGGGGAGACAGGGACTAGGCTCGGAGATGAGTGAGAACGGGGAGAGGTTTGTAGACTTTTGTGCTCTAAACCGACTTGTCATTGGAGGCAGCATCTTCCCACACAGAAGAATACACAAAGCAACTTGGGTCTCACCTGACCATACAACAGAGAACCAAATAGACCATATCTGCATTAGCAAGAAATTTAGAAGATCCCTTCAAGATGTTCGAGTGAGGAGGGGAGCAGATGTCGCCTCCGACCACCATCTGCTTAAAAATGAAGCTCAAGCTAAAGAAAAGCCGCACAGAGACAACAAGAAGACAGCGCTATAATGTAGGCCTCCTGAGAGAAACTGGAGTTAGAGAAGAGTTCAAACTGGTGCTGTCCAACCGGTTTCAAGCGCTACAGGAGCTAGTAAATGAAGAGGAGGCGGTCACCACAGAGCAGCAGTGGAAGGCAGTTAGAGAGGCGCTGAACTCAACCTGCAAAGACGCTGTAGGGTTCAGGAAACTCCATCACAAGGACTGGCTGTCGGCACAGACCTTGAAGAAGATAGAAGTGAGAAAGCAGAAGAAAGCAGCTGTCAACAACAGTCGCACGAGAGCAGCCAAAGTAAGGGCACAGGGGGAATACTCGGAAGCCAACCGCGAGGTGAAGAGTAGTATCAGGGCAGACAAGAGGGCCTACACAGACAGCCTGGCAGCAGAGGCAGAAAAGGCAGCAGGCAGCGGCAACATGAAACAGCTCTACGACATTACCAGAAGATTGTCAGGCAAGTATGGCCATACAGAAAGACCAGTAAAAGACAAAGAAGGCAAGCCTATTGCAGACAGAGCAGACCAACTCGACAGATGGGCCGAGTATTTTGAAGAGTTACTGAACAGACCTAGCCCACCCAACCCCCAGACATCCAGCCGGCAGAGACCGACCTACCCATCAGCTGTGACAGACCCAGCCGGGAAGAGATCAGAAGAGCAGTGGCATTTTTGAAGAACGGCAAAGCAGCAGGCCCAGATGGCATCCCAGCAGAGTCTCTGAAAGCAGACCTAGAGATAACAGTGGAGATGCTGTACCCACTGTTTGGAAAGATCTGGGAAGAGGAGGTGATGCCGGCTGACTGGAAGGAGGGGTACCTAATCAAGCTTTCCAAGAAAGGCGACCTCAGCAAGTGTTCCAACTACAGAGGAATCACCTTGCTGTCAGTACCAGGAAAGGTCTTCAACAGGATCATCCTGGAGAGAATGAAGAGCTCCGTTGACCCCCAGCTGAGAGACCAGCAAGCAGGATTCAGGAAGAACCGATCATGTACAGACCAGATCGCCACTCTCCGCATCATCGTGGAACAGTCTCTGGAGTGGAGCTCCCCACTGTACGTCAACTTTGTGGATTATGAGAAAGCATTTGACAGTGTGGACCGAGAGACTCTGTGGAAACTCCTACGACACTACGGTGTACCCACAAAGCTCGTCTGCCTGATCAAGAGCAGCTACGATGACATGACATGTCGCGTGATCCACGAAGGGCAGTTCACCAGGGAGCTCCAGGTCAGAACCGGTGTCAGGCAGGGGTGTCTGATGTCTCCGTTCCTCTTCCTACTGGCCATAGACTGGGTCATGAAGATGACCACAGAGCACAGACGAAGTGGAATACAGTGGACACAGCTTGACGACCTCGATTTTGCAGACGACTTGGCATTACTGTCCCACACTCATCAACAAATGCAGGACAAGACCACGAGGCTTGCTGACATCTCGTCCCAAGTGGGCCTCACCATTCACAAACAGAAAACAAAGACAATGAGGCTGAACGCAACCAGGAAAGAACCAGTCGTGCTTGCTGGCACCCCGTTGGAGGAGGTGGAGTCCTTCACCTATCTCGGGAGCATCATAGACAAAAAAGGCGGCACTGATGCAGCTGTCAGAGCACGAATCGGTAAAGCCAGAGCAGCCTTTCTCCAGTTGAAAAAAGTGTGGAGCTCCAGAGAGATGTCACAACACACCAAAGTCCGGATTTTCAACTCCAATGTAAAAGCAGTTCTCTTATATGGAGCAGAGACTTGGAGATTGACAAAAACCACAGTGAACAGAGTACAGACCTTCATGAACAGTTGCCTTAGAAGAATTTTGAAAATCCACTGGCCAGAGAAGATCAGCAACGTCAGACTCTGGGAGAGAACAGAACAGATAACAGCAGAGAATGAAATTGGGCGAAGAAGATGGGGATGGATCGGTCACAGTCTGAGAAAGCCAGCTTCCAGTATCACTAGGCAGGCATTGTCATGAAACCCCCAGGGAAAGAGGAAAAGAGGTAGGCCGAGAAACTCCTGGCGTCGAGACCTCCAAGCAGACATCAAGAGACTGGGAACCACCTGGAGTAGAATCGAAGGAGAAGCACAGGACAGGAGTTGCTGGAGGTCTCTCGTCGACGGCCTATACCCGGGTAGGGGTGACAGGCGTAAGTAAGTAAGTATACTGAGGCTAAAAGCTTCAAATTTGTACACTGCCATAAGCAAGCTACATTATAATACTTACAGATAAGGATATAGACCAATGGCTTTAGTTCAAGGGTGGGGCCAGAATAGCTTGGCACCTAGAGGCACCAAGCTATTCCGGCACTACCCTTCAACTATTTTATTCACTTATTTTAAAGACTTGTGTATTCCGATAAGGGTTAATGCATTGCTAAATTTTTCTTTGATTAATAGTAAAACAACAAACTAAACAAAGAAACAACAACAAATATTCAGTGAATTAAACAGATGCTGCCAAAAGAACCAGCACATGGCATTCAGTGAGTCACTTGCACCCTTGCCACCAATACTACAAGCAACTTTAGAATTAAGCAATAAGTATCCCTGACGCGATACATTACTGTTGCACCTGAATTACAAGCATGCATGAATAAAAAACTTTATAAAATGTTGAAATAGTAAAAAACTTCAACATTACCCAAGTAGATTAAACCAGATGATTTCATGAATCCAAGGAAGCAATTGAAGCTATTAGCCCCTGCAGCTGCAGAGGCTCATGAAAATCTATGCCTCTTGCAGTTACAGACGGATGTGCATGAATGAGTGAGTAGTTACCTTGAGGATAAGGTCTGCGATATCCACCCATGGGCATGCCTCGCCCCATCATCTGTCCATTCTGACCAGGCGCACCCATCATCTGGCCTCCGGGCTGTGACATCATTGGGCCAGGGCCTTGCTGCTGGGAAGGCATCATTCCTTGCTGCTGTGATGACATCATTCCCTGCTGTTGGGATGACATCATAGCCTGCTGCTGAGGAGGCATCATGCCCTGCTGGGATGACATCATGCTTGGCTGCTGTGCTGTCATCATCCCTTGCTGCTGAGATGGCATCATGCCTTGCTGTGAAGACATCATAGGCTGCTGCTGTGATGACATCATTGGCTGCTGCTGTGAAGACATCATGCCTTGCTGCTGGGGTGGCATCATGGACTGCTGTGATGACATCATCGGCTGCTGCTGCTGGGACATTGTAGGCTGAGACTGTGACATCATCGGCTGCTGTGATGACATCATGGGTTGCTGCTGTGATGACATCATGCCAGGAGACTGTGATGTCATAGGCTGCTGCTGCTGTGATGACACTGGCTGTGATTGGCTAGTGTTGGGGCTCTGTGATTGCCGTGAAGGTGACATCACCTGCATATAAAACAATGAAACTTCTGTACCTGACATCAGAGGTCATGTACACTACTGTCCTTTGCTTGTTAACCCATTTCATCCTGAGGATGATTTTGTAAAATTTGCTTATTGTCCTGCAAAGGCTGCATTACTGATTAACTGTTTCAGTTCAAGGGTGGTACCAGCATAGCCTGGCGCCTAAGGCGCCAAGCTATGCTGGCACACCCTTAAACTATCAGTCAAAATTTATTTAAAGCAATGGGTGTATCAGGATGAAAATGGTTAAATCAACATGCTACAGGGTGAGCTTTGTCTGCTTAACCCTTTGGGTGTTGGTAGTGGTTTTAGTCGTGATGAGTCCTATAGGAATCAGCGCGACTAAAACCGCAACCGACATCAAATGGGTTAAATTTGCTACAACTGTCACACCAGGCAGGAAGGTTAATTACCACACGGAATTGTTGGATTTTCTGTTCGATTTTTAATGATTTGATTTTCCCATTCGCACGATAAACAATAGACAAAGACATATACAAACCTACGCACTACTCAGTCAATTTATACATGCACCTGTAATACACGCACACACTTAAACATTCACACAAAGTCCAGAGCACTAATCATATCTCATACACTCATTGTTCCACTGCAATGTTTCATCTCATTGTCTGCTGAAAACTCTATACTATTTAAGCTGATTTTTAGATCCTCGAAGGTATTTAAACAGTCTAATTACATCTGACGGTGAATTGAAGATGAATATATCATCGCTGCTCACTGAACCACGCCACTCGTTGAATAGAATGAGCGGACTGTCTCTCACGGTGGCCCGATTCAGTTCTCCTGCACACCGATTGAACGTGCCTGGAACACCTGAGGCAATTCGCCTGGAACACCTGAGGCAATTCTCCTGCACACCTGGATCAATTCTCCCGTACACCTAGGTTGACTCACATCACACCTGGAGTGCATCTATCCAACATCCCACCTGGAGTGCATCCAATGATGCGTGAATTGTTTATCCCATTGACTAATTTCGTGCCTGTCCCCTGCCCATCATGGCTGTGGATAAGGTCACCGGTTTGTCAGTCCCGTCACTCCGTAGTTCTCCAACTACACACCTTTCTCTACAATTCTACTTTGAGCATTCTGCTCCTCCATCATCTATTCAACAATAGATCATTATGCAGCATCACCTACTGCCCCCACTTCTTACAAAACCAATTCCTGGGTAAGAGCAAAATCTCTCGTGCTGATGCGTCTGCATATTAGCTGTAACGCATACCGTCCGTTCAAACAAAAATCCTAGTCAAATGTTTTTGACGTCACCAAAAAAGGACATGCCATCATCTTAACACAAAACGTAGAATGGACTTCTATCCAAAAGAAAATAATGAGTAACATTGTCTTCAGTCATAACCACTGCAACTTCTTTTGTTTCTTCTCTCTCAACGTAGCAATAAGTTCGCATGGTACACTTTTTCTTTGCCCTGCACATTCACTTTGTAATCAAAATCGTTTATTTTCTTAGTCACCGTGAATGGCCCTTTCCATGTAAGCTGTAGTTTGTTCTTTTTCTCTGGCAACAACAGCAGTACTTTCAAACCTTCTTTGATGGTTCTAGGTTTTGCTCCTGTTGAAGTTTCTTGCGTGTCTCTGACTAGCTTTACTCAAGTTTTCTTGAGCTATGATACAGGTTTGTTCATTCCTGTTTCTCAAATCAATCACGTATTGTGCTGTCGTCTTCTCTTCCTCTTCAACTTCGTTCTTCATCCAAAGTTGCTTCAATATTTGCACTGGCCCTTTAACTGATCTGCCGTACAAAAGCTCGAATGGCGAGAACATCATAGATTCTTGTGGCACCTCCCTGTATGCAAATAACAAAGCTGGTATCATCCGGTCCCATTCTTTTGGTTGTTCAAGATACATTTTCTTAATCATCTGTTTCAATGTACCATTGAATTTTTCCACCAACCCATTTGATTGTGCATGTTATGGTGTCGTCTTTATGCCTTTCACATCCCGTAGCTTCTGTAGTTTCTGTAGCTGCTGCATCAAATATCCCACAAATTGGGTTCCTTGGTCTGATACAATTTCTTTTGGCACACCTAGCCCTGTCCAAATTGTCCAAAGTGCCTCCGCAATCTTGGTAGTCTGACATGTTTTCAGAGGTACTGCCTCAGGATATCTGGTTGCATAATCGACCACTGTCAAAACGTATTATCCTCTGTCTGATGCTAGATTGATCGGTCCGATCAAATCTACGGCGATTTTCTCAAAAGGTGTGTCCCCTATGGGTACTTTACCTAATGGTACACGTCTGTCTGCCCTTGTGTGACAATCTTTGACACGCGTCACATTATGCGCAATATCATTGTATGTCACCGCAAACTCCTGTCCAATAAAAATCAGTCCAAATACTGTTTTTGGTTTTCCTAGCGCCTAAATGCCTGCTCATCGGCGTATCATGCACTAATTTCATAACACCTTGTCTATACTTCTTGGGTACAACAATTTGCTTCCTTTTCTGTTCCTTTTCAGTGACTTATCATAACAAAATTCCATTCTTCCATTTAAATTTGGCTTTGGTTTGTTTGCCGTTTTGTTTTCCCTCTTTTTTTCCCCATCAGCTGCATCTCTGCATTCTTCAAAGTTTTATCTTCTTTTTGAGCCTGTTTTAACTGCTCTGCTGTAACATCAACAATCTTTGTTTCTGGGATCTTGAGCTCTTTTTGATTTCTTTTCATTGCTATGCTTCACATTTCCATTTCTGCACACTGCTCCTGTTTTCATATCATTCTGTTCGCTTTGTTTCCTTGTGATCATCTCAGTCTTTTCCATTACAGCTGGAATGTTTTCCACATGGTTTCCCGTTTGTTCCCTTGTATCTCTTTTTGAGCAGTGTTCATTTGCTCTTTGTTCAAGAATCGTGTATTTCCTACCAAAACTGGTAATGCTGGTCTGGATAAGCCTAGTACATCCGCGTCTCCTTCAAAAAATGATGTTCGCATGAAAAGTCTAGCAACAGGTACTTGCTTGACGTCGCATGACGCAAATGTCACAGATCGCATCTCACCTGTATACTTGTCTTCTGGCACCAATTTTGTATCAACAACGCTAATTGTAGCTCCTGTGTCTCTCAATGCTGACACTTCCTTGCATTCTATTTCTACTCGACACGATGGCTGATAATTTATCTTGCTGCATTTGTCGCATAGCACCATTTTGTGATTTCTTTCCGACCTTTCTTCAAAGTAATGCATTCCCACTATCAGTGCATGGTGGTCTATGCTTTCATGGCGATGGTAGCGCGTCACTGCACAACTGCAACTCGCTGTATGCATCGATCCACATGTAGGTTGTACGTATAACGTTTTGTGGTTGGACATACTGATACTTTGTGGGGTAATCCACAATTGAAACATTCGATCTTGAATGATACTCTTTTCTTGAAAGATTGATTTCCATCTTTGTTCGGTGATCTATTGTCACGCAATCCCTGCTTACTATGATCCCTTTTAGGTGACAGACTATCTCTGTGTCTACATCTGTCCCTGCTGCTATCTCTGCGCATACTTCTATTCTCATGTCCCCTATTTCCTCTGGACACTTTGTAGGTTTCTGCTGCTTTATAGTTTAATAGCCTCATCTACCTTAGCTGCTCTTCTGTCTTGTATGAACATAGCTTGCTCTTTTGATAGTGCGTCCAAAAAGGTATCCACTGCCAATAATTCTACGATACTGTCAAAGTTCTTGTCTCTCCCTAATCTATCAGGTTATCCATTGTTCTCTGGCTGTCTCGTCATTTTTCTTCTTGGCATTTTTCAGCTTTTCTCTGTACTCTTCAGATGTCAGACGGAAATCCTTCAACAATTCCTTACGAATCTGTTCGAAATCTTCTAACTCCACATGCTGCATGTGGGTGATAGCTTCCGCTGCTTTCCCCTTCAGCAATGTGATCAGGTGTAATTCCCATTCGTCATCTGGAATACACTCTGCTCTCATGACCCTTTCAAATTTTCATAGAAAGACTTCCAAATCATCTCCATCTTCAAATAATGGCAACTTGATTTTAATTCTGCGTCAATCTTGCGCGTTTTTGTTTCTGTTTTGTTCTCCTTCCATACGCCGACCTTCTGCCTGAATTTCTAATTCTCTCAAACGTAGCCGACGCTCGGCTTCTCGCTCGTCGTTCTGCTTCTCGTTCTCGCCGCTCTGTCCGTTTTTTCTCATCCAGAACGTATGCAGTTAAGTCATTTACTGCTAAACTCAATAGTTCCCCCTCTTCTTTCCAAGCCTGCATCATGGTTTTCATATCTGGTTCTTGTTCCATTTCTGATCCGCTGTGGTTCTCGGATCTTCTACTACTGCTTCTTGTATCGGGCATGACGGCCAAGTTTGTTTGTACTGTCCAAAATCCGTGCAACAACAACAAAAAATAATGACTTCAACTATTGCTTATTTATAAGCTATTGATAACCATATATTAACTCTTAATCACCTATAAGAACATACACTGTCTATTGTGCTATACCTAAAAGATTGTAAGGAAATTTCTGAGAGAATGGGTTACTTCACCAAAGCATAACTTTTTGGAATAGACAGATATTTAAGTCTGTTTTTTTTTTTCTTAGCTCACATATGGATGGATAGTACTTCATGTTGTGGTGGAGTATAATTTGGTACCTGTTTATAATATTTACTGTAATTAATTACAGGTAAATTAACTGAAAAAATGCACCTTGATTATTTTGATATCTGAAAAGGACAAACAAAAGACATACAACTGAAAAATGTGTCAGTGTGTGAAAATATGAATGTGTGTGGCAGTGGGGTGAGATAATTTTACATTAGTGATCACGATGACCAGGCAATCCACTGATAATCCTTCAGGTAATCAAAGTGCACGTATCTCGTCGGCGGACATTGCTACAAATTGATCTCCAAGTTCGTCTGTTGGGCGAAAGTTTCAAACATTTCCGCAGGGAAATACTGATAAAAATAATCAAGTGGTGTCGCTTCCAACTCGAGTGGAGTTGTTGGGCCCACATATCGCATGAAAGGCTGCAAAACAGGGTCGGAAATTGACCGCTGATGCCAGATAGCGTCGCTGCCGCCATCTGCAGTCGTCGCCTCGGTAAACACTGCTGAAAAACTCCAGTAACTTCGTCATCCCAGTCCAACAGATCGCTAGTATGCACACTATAGACACTTATGTCACTTCCCTCCGACTCTAAAACTGGATTGTTGCCAATGTACTCCAAAATAGCGGTAAACTCTGCGTCACTGTCACTCGATTGAACGTATGTCGCCATGTTTGTAAACACGTGCGTTAGCGAGCAGCCAGGTGGGCGGTAAAACTGCCCCAGTTCAACACACAGTGGCTTAGTGCGCATGCCCAGTGTCTAAAGTTAGCTTGACCTTGCCCCCTACGGTATACAACCTCACCTCCTTCACAGAAGAGCGCACCTACATATCACATGACTTCTAAATTTGGTACGGAGGAATGGTGTATATGGGCTTTATAGGTACAGGCTTGAGGGGCGCTTAGTGGCGTTATAGGTGATTAGGAGTTAACGTGAAATTTTGTTGATCTGTCAACAATTTTTGACGTAACGCGTTTTACGAAAGGACAAAACAAATGTGAAATAAGAAAATCTATTACGCTGCGGAAGTTATATCTCTACAGATTATCAAGGAAGTAATATCATAACCTATACTCTGTACCTGCATGACAATCCGCTCAATCGGTTAGTCTTCACTAACGCTGACAATCGAACACAACTCAGTACCCGAATAAACGGAAGGGATGAATCTGACGATGGTGAAGCTTCGGCGCTTGAATGCCGCCAGATGATACAACGCCCTCCAACTGCCCACAGGTAATCTAGCAATTCCGAGTGTCCTTTGATAATGACAGAAAGATACACTACTCTAAAATTTACACCGTAATTAACCTGGGCCTATAACGCTACCGTTATACTTTTGGTCAAGCCAAAGTTTACATGCCAGTATAGATGGATACAAATATCCGTGGTTTGAATCTCCAAGATTAAATTCCCAAATCGTCATCACCAAATTGTGATCCCAACCGGGAAATAACCGTGGTTTGAATTGACGGATGAGCCCCCAAATTGTTACACCAGGGAGAAAGGTTAATTACCACACAAAATTGTTGGATTTTCTGTTCGATTTTTAATGATTTGATTTTCCCATTCGCACGACAAACAACAGACAAAGACGTATACAAACCTACGCACTACTCAGTCAATTCATACATGTCATACACTCATTGTTCCACTGCAATGGTTCATCTCATTGTCCGCTGAAAACTGTATACTATTTAAGCTGATTTTTAGATCCTCAAAGGTATTTAAACAGTCTAATTACATCTGACCGTAAATTGAAGATGAATATATCGTCGCTGTTCGTTGAACCTCGCCACTTGTTGAATCAAATGAGCGGACTGTCTCTCATAGTGGCCCGATTCAGTTCTCCTGCACACTGATTGAACGTGCCTGGACCACCTGAGGCAATTCTCCTGCACGACTGGATCAATTCTCCCGTACACCTAGGTTTACTCACATCACACCTGGAGTGCATCTATCCAACAAGCCACCTGGAGTGCATCCAATGATGCGTGAATTGTTTATCCTGTTGACTAATTTCGTGCCTGTCCACTGCCCACCATGGCTGTGCATAAGGTCACCAGTTTGTCAGTCCAGTCACTCCATAGTTCTCCAACAACACACCTTTTTTCTACACTTCTACTTTGAGCATTCTGCTCCTCCATCATCCATTCAACAATAGATCATTACGCAGCATCACCTACTGCCTCCAGTTGTTACAAAACTAATTTCTGAGTAAGAGCAAAATCTCTTGTGTGCTGATGCGTCTGCATATGGGTCGTAACGCATACCGTCCGTTCAAACAAAAATCCTATGTCAAATGTTTTTGACCTCACCAAAAAAGAACATGCCATCATCTCAACACAAAACGTAGAACGGAACTTCTATCCAAAAGAAAATAATGAATAATGATTAAAATAAATTGTGACAACAATAATGGGTTCTCAATGCTGTCTTGCCTCAAATAAGATATTTCTACCTTTTCTACTAAAACCAAGTAAGCAGGCAAACATAACTGAGGTATTTTACTGCCCCTTGTGCCCAATGGGGAACTCTCCTTTGACGTAAAGAGAGAAAATAGCAGAAGAGTATTTTACTTTACAACATTCAATCTTTATAATTTGTTAGTCCTTTTGTGCAGCACAGTTGTAAGACCTACCAAGAACAACAATAAAGGATGTATTATGAACTATTAACCCTTTACTGCCAGAAGAAAGTCCCCTTAAGATCTGACACCTTAAAAAGATAGAATGCCTACAATTTTCCCCGTAAGAATCTACATCTGAAAAACGAAACAATTACAAATTTACATCCATGCCACAAATCATGCTAAAAGCAGATGGCAAGCCTCAAAGCTAAAAGCTTTGAACACTTCAAAAATGCATGTGAGAACAACTTTGTTACCTGTGGGGGATGCCCCTGTGGTGGCTGTGCACCTTGCGGCTGTTGTCCCTGTCCCATCATGCCTGGCTGTTGTTGCTGACCCTGCCCCATCATTCCTGGATTTTGTCCCATCATGCCTTGCTGTGGCTGCTGTCCCATCATGCCCTGCTGCTGCTGATTGTTGAATCCAGCCTGCGGCTGACTCCCCATTGCATACTGCTGATTGACCATGCCTGTAGGACAATTGACACACCAAATTCATGTGGAAAGAAACATACTTTACACTAACGAACCCATTTACTTACAGTATAGTTTTATAAGATTTTATTTCCCATTGTACCATAACACACACCAGGATTCAGACTGATACAGGTAGTCCAATGGTAGTGCAAGAATATATATTACAGCACCATCCTTAAATCATGATGATCAGAGCCTAGCACTGGGTATAGTGACTTAGGGTTGGAAGACAGCGGTACATGGGCCACCCAGACCTGGCAGGGTCAAGGGGCAGCACCTGTGGGGTTCTGGGGGAACCAAACCCTGAGAAAATTTTTAGCTATTGGTAGCGGTTTTACTTTTAGTCGTGATGATACCTGCAGGAATCACTATGATTAAAACCGCTACCGACAACCAAAGGTCCATGTTTTCAGCTCAATTGTGAGTCATGACTGGCAGGAAAACTGCCTAACACCTGTTTAAACAGTATATTATTTAGGGTTATAGTGCTTATCCATGGGACATTAGCTCTTAAAGCTTAAATAATGTACTCCTCTAACAGAGGCAATAACATACAGTACCCTGCATTTCATAGATGAATGTTTTCTGGCAATGCTTCACATGCATGCTTTGCTATGCATTATTGTAAAATATAAAAGAAAAAGCTACCATCGTGTGCAACACTAACAACTGCTTAGAAGAAAAGCATACAAGCGATAACACAAGAGAGAGAGAGAGAGAGAGAGAGAGAGAGAGAGAGAGAGAGAGAGAGAGAGAGAGACAGACAGACAGAGGAGCAATTCTCAAAAGGTCAGACACTGAGACAGGAAACATTACACATAGCTGAAGTTTCATCTCTCATTTTGAAAACCGATTTCGATTTGATTGCATGTATCTGACACTACTGAAACAGTACCCAGCAATTGTTTTATTTTTTGTAACATTTTTAAGGTGGCTCTTGGCATAGTATTTTTGACCAAAATCTTTCAGAAAACAGTTTTGAGATAGACTCGACTTTTGCATCTTTGAAGTATCTAGAAGCAGTTCCTGCACATGTTTTATGTTATAATGCCCTCAAAATGTGTTTATTGATCTTATTTTCAAAGTCACTCGACATGAAAATCATCCAAACACCGTATTTTTTCTTCGAGCATCGCGAACTTACGGCCTTGGTTACGGCCATTTTGCATGAACAAACTCCGGCTTGCCGCATACCGTTATGTAGGTCAACTCTTTCTCCGTCAGAATTCGCGCGGAAACATCGGAAATTTCTATTCACAAAGTCACACGAAGCCAAAAACGAGAGCAACCGAATGCAGCAAAACCGAGCGGAGATTTCCATATATGGACCTCTGTTCAAAAACGCGATCGCTGATTGGCTGTTTCGCTCACTCGGGGCTTCTTCGGCTGTTTCCGACTAGGCAACCATGCGATCCAAAATGGCCGCTGCTTGACGCTTTCTTCTTGAGTGCCGTGGGAATTTGTCAAATTGTGAGCAAGAAAATCGTTTGAAGATGGGGAAAAATGTTGGTACTAAGTTCCGAACACTTCATAAGTTTGGGAAGCGCCGCAGGAAGAAAAATAAGACGCCAGTTTTGTCGAAAAACACTCCGCAAGAGGCCGAGCGGTGCCTTCGATATCGTCGCTCGTGAATGGGGATGGTGCATCGAGTGAAACTGCGCCAGAGTCTGTGGCATCGACGAAAAAAAAAGAAACTTTTTCAAGAGGGAGAAGATGGCAGAGGATACAGTTGCAGAAGAAACAACACCGAAGACCCGGAAAACGTCGGATACGAACGGGAGTGACACCAACGACGACCCTGCAGATACACGGTCAGCGAGCGATGGCGATCTGAATTTCATTGCAAATCTTGGCTGTTTACAACTACTAATAACCATCGTCCACTGCCCAGTTTGCAAGAAAAAGGTGAGCGATCTTGTTTTATTGTTATTGTCTAGGCCACATATGCCGATATTTCGCTTTTTGTGTTTGTGTAAATGGTTTGTCATGAACTGATGAAGCAGATCTTGTGTGTTCACATAGTTCAGAGTCCCCCCCTTTTTCTGGATCAGGAACTGGCCGTTTTGCTGTGCAGCAAATACAGCTTTAGTCGGACAGAAAGCTGAATGAAAGAAGTATTCATATAATTTTTTGGGGCAGTGCATGCAGGCTGAGCATGATGCTTGCTGCCGTTCTGTGTGTATGTCACATGTTGAGTGTGTACTGTGTATGTGGACATAGACTAAGTTTGCAACTTGTGTTCATTTCAGAACCTGTCGATCAGCGAAGGAGGTGATGGTGGGCGAAAGGGAGCTGCCTGTCTGCTGTCCGTGAACTGCACAAGGTGTGGGGAGCTGTTGTCAGAGTGGACATCATTGCGGTCTGGCATCACCCACTCTGGCTTTGACATCAACAGACGTGTTTCACCTGCAGTCAGCAACGGCCTAGGTTTCACACAGCTTTTTTGGAGGTTTTCTGCAATGCTGAACATGCCTCCACCAATGAATGAAAAGACTTGGTATCACTACCAAAAGCAGATGAAGTTTGTAGAGCTGGAGGACCTGGAGAGAGCAAAATCTGCAACCAGGAAGACCTCGAACAAAGAGAAGGATCGGAGAAAGAAGATTGATGACATTCGTCGACGTGAGAGAGAGCAGCGTCGCCATCGAGAGGATGCCATTTATGGTGCAGGACAATTTTAACTGTCTGCCAAAACTTTCAGTGCCTCCCCATGATGCTGAATGCTGTTTCAAGTGAACTTAACTGCTTTTGACAGAATTTAAGTTCATTCTATGACCTATACTATAGTGTGAAACATTTCTAAACTTTGAAGCCAATTTTCTAAGAACTGTGTATTTTGCATGTGTGACGAACTTTCCCCCTCAGTAGCTTCTGTTCTAACAGAGCTATCAATCTGAAAATTTGCATGCTTATGTAAAATTGCATGTAGAGTGCAATAAAAGCATCAGAATCAGCCTATGTCTTATAGTTGTCAAGTTACAGGACCACAAGTGGTGGCAAAATTTTTTACTTTTTTGCCACGTTTGTATGGCTGGTGAGTGCTGAATCTGTTATTGGTACACATCAAAAACTGCTTTCCTTGCACAGAATGAACACAGCTTTACAAGAAACAGTAATTTCTACATTGAAAAAGCAAAGCAGTTTTGTACAGCAGAGGGGGCAAAATACCATGCATTGCCGTCGTGTATTATAATTATGATCAGCTGTAGATTTTTTTCTAAACAACCCAGCAACTTCAAACTTTGCAAGGAAAACATCTATGATGTGTACTATGAGTGTGCCAAATTTCACAACTCTATCTTGAACAGTTTGTTTTTTACAATTTTTACAAAAAACGGACGCCAAGAGCCACCTTAAGGAGTTTTAGAGAAGAATTTGTAATGTGCTAAGCATGGTGTCATGCTACAGTCAAGGTGTTGAACATTACGAATGACCGGAATCACAGTGCCTATTTTTGTCCCTTGCTAAATAATTGTTTTTGACTCATTTTAATGGATAAAGCTCATTTTCTGCAAAACAAATGCATTAATAATCATGTGGTTATGTTGCTTTCATGATAATGTACCTTTAACTGTATCATCTGTTGTACTCAACTTTTGGGACTACTATGACCGAAGAGGTAACGCCTTACAGTTACACCATAATTTTCAAATTCAAATCATAAATTAGAAAAGAATCATCATCAACCACTTTGCCCTTTGCACGTACTTTAATCCCTATGCAACACATAAAAAAGATTTACTTCAAGTTGTCATCCATTTCCAAGCTGAAGCTTCCTTATCAGAGGTACCTATTCTGTGTAATGTTTTTCTGTGCTGAAACTCTTTTAAATTTAAAATCATCTCACAAACAAACCACTCAAAAGAATGACACACAACTTTGTATAAGAGTTCTTTATTCCATTCAAATTTAGCTAAAAAAAAAAAAAAAAAAAAAAAAAAAAAGAAGCAAAGTTACATCTACATTTAGTGAGTCAATACAAACTTATTTCTGAACAGGGTTCCAGACAAGTGACCTTTTGAGATTTGCTCAGAGGAAAACTCTCTCTCTCAAAAATAAGACCATTCCACTCTCTAAAAACAATATTATATACATGACAGTAGTATTCTGCTGTAGTCTCAAGTGCACATTTTATGCTGAGTTAAGAAAATCTGGCAGTTAAGAAAATCTCTAAACATTGTGCAAGAAATGAAAAATGGACTATGGAAGCAGAACGGAGCAAAACAGACATCACGGATCAAACCTCTCACCCATCTACATAAGGAAAGCCCACTTTCAAACTTAACACCCATGATGATAGCAGGGCTTCTTTTTTCACAACAGGTTAAAGGGTCTGTAGATACCCAGGTATAAATTTTAGATGGTACTCTTGGCTTGACTTCGCGAACGAAGATTTTATAGGAGTTGCCCACGACGTCTGCAGGCTTGTTCGTGGCTGCGGAGGCCAATCCGAGACAGGCAGGTTCGACCGCAGTGGCTGCAGGGGAAGGTATGGCCAGGGTTCTGAGCTGCGGCATCTCTGTTTTTTCTCCTGAGCCGCTTGTCCTTAAGGCTAGCTCTGTGAGAGTCCTCAAAGGAGACAGCTGCCTTGTAAATGGTGGAGCGCCAGGTGTCACGGTCCGCAGCAAGTGAAGACCACTGGTGGTGGTCGATTTGGCAGGCACTAAGTGACTTCTTGAGACAGTCTTTGTATCTCTTCTTTGGTGCCCCTCTGTCACGGTGTCCAGTAGCAAGCTCGCCGAACAGGGTGATCTTTGGTAGGCGATGATCCTCCATCCTGGAGACATGCCCCGCCCAGCGGAGCTGTGTCCGCAGCAGCAAAGCCTCGATGCTCAAAGTTTCAGCCTGTTCAAGGACCTCGACGTTGGTGACATAGTCACTCCAGTGAATGCCCAGGATGGTACGCAGGCAGCGCTGGTGGAAGCGTTCGAGGAGTCGTAGTTGGCTGCGGTAGAGGGCCCAGGACTCGGAACCATACAGCAGGGTGGTGAGGACCACAGCTCTGTACACGCTGATCTTGGTGCCTGTTTTAAGCTGTTGATTGTGCCACACCCGCTTGAAAAGTCGCCCGAAAGCGCTGTTCGCTTTTGCCAGCCTGCTGTCAAGCTCCTTGTCCAGCTTGGCGTCTGACGTGATAATGCAGCCAAGGTAAGTAAACTGGTGCACTGACTTTAGTTCAGACTTGCCAATGGTGATGTGAGGAGGGCGATACACTGTCTTGGGTGCCGGCTGATGGAGGACCTCTGTCTTTTTCAGACTGACCTCGAGTCCAAAGAGCTGGGCAGCATCTGCGAAGCAAGACGTGATGCGCTGCAGGGCTCTCTCTGTGTGTGCAACGAGGGCAGCATCATCAGCAAAAAGCAGCTCACGAATCAGTTGGTCTAGGGTTTTCGTGTGGGCCTGCAGCCGTCTGAGGTTGAACAGGCTGCCATCGAGACGATACCTGATGTACACTGCATCGTCATCATCGAGGTCCACTGTGGCCTGCTTCAACATCATGCTAAAAAAGATGGTGAAGAGGGTCGGTGCCAGCACGCAGCCCTGCTTTACGCCGTTGAGAATAGGGAATGGTTCTGAGAGGTCATTGTTGAGTCTGACCTGGCCTTGCTGGTCCTCGTGTAGCTGGACAATCATGTTGAGGAACTTTGGGGGACAGCCAAGTCGCTCCAGGATCTGCCACATGCCTTGCCTGCTCACAGTGTCGAACGCTTTTGTTAGGTCGACAAATGTTACGTACAGCCCTTTGTGCAAGAAATGAAACATGGACTATGGAAGCAGAACGGAGCAAAACAGACATCACGGATCAAACCTCTCACCCATCTACATAAGGAAAGCCCACTTTCAAACTTAACACCCATGATGATAGCAGGGCTTCTTTTTTCACAACAGGTTAAAGGGTCTGTAGATCCCCAGGTATAAATTTTAGATGGTACACAGATCTCCATATGAGCATAATAGAGGGTCCGCAAATTTATTTAAGAAAAACTGCATCATCTGTATGCTCTTTAAAATAAATTAACTCATTTCGCTCTCTCCTCTTTCAATTTGTTGTGACAGTGTGTGTGTGTCCTTTCCATGATACTGCTTCTTTAACTGGTGAGCTATCATGCAAAAGCCTGTCTCCCTCTCCGTCTCTCTTGCACACACACACACACACACACACACACACACAGAAAAACGCACATGATATATATGTATTTATTTGTATGATCATTTGATAATGCATTGTAACTGAGAATATAGCCTTTTCTGCTGAATGCAGATTGATAACCAAAAGTCTGACTTGTCTAAACTCAGTGTGTGTGTGTGTGTGTGTGTGTGTGTATGTATGTGTGTGCGTGTGAACTGATGTACTTAAAAGTTGGTTTCAACCCATTTAACCCGAAAGATGTATTTCTCCTCTGTGGAAACTCCTACGACACTACGGTGTACCCACAAAGCTCGTCCGCCTGATCAAGAGCAGCTATGATGGCATGACATGTCGCGTGATCCACGAAGGGCAGTTCACCAGGGAGCTCCAGGTCAGAACTGGTGTCAGGCAGGGGTCTCTGCTGTCTCCGTTCCTCTTCCTACTGGCCATAGACTGGGTCATGAAGATGACCACAGAGCACAGACGAAGTGGAATAAAGTGGACACAGCTTGACGACCTCGATTTTGCAGACGACTTGGCATTACTGTCCCACACTCGTCAACAAATGCAGGACAAGACCACGAGGCTTGCTGACATCTCGTCCCAAGTGGGCCTCACCATTCACAAACAGAAAACAAAGACAATGAGGCTGAACACAACCAGGGAAGAACCAATCTTGCTTGCTGGCACCCCGTTGGAGGAGGTGGAGTCCTTCACCTATCTCGGGAGCATCATAGACAAAAAAGGCGGCACTGATGCAGATGTCAGAGCACGAATCGGTAAAGCCAGAGCAGCCTTTCTCCAGTTAAAAAAAGTGTGGAGTTCCAGAGAGCTGTCACAACACACCAAAGTCCGGATTTTCAACTCCAATGTAAAAGCAGTTCTCCTATATGGAGCAGAGACTTGGAGATTGACAAAAACCACAGCCAACAGAGTACAGACCTTCATGAACAGTTGCCTTAGAAGAATTTTGAAAATCCACTGGCCAGAGAAGATCAGCAACGTCGGACTCTGGGAGAGAACAGAGCAGATAACAGCAGAGAATGAAATTGGGCGAAGAAGATGGGGATGGATCGGTCACAGCCTGAGAAAGCCAGCTTCCAGTATCACTAGGCAGGCATTGTCATGGAACCCCCAGGGAAAGAGGAAAAGAGGTAGGCCGAGAAACTCCTGGCGTCGAGACCTCCAAGCAGACACCAAGAGACTGGGAACCACCTGGAGTAGAATCAAAGGAGAAGCACAGGACAGGAGTTGCTGGAGGTCTCTCGTCGACGGCCTATACCCGGGTAGGGGTGACAGGCGTAAGTAATGTATTTCTCCAATTTTAGAGCTTTTGCCTAATAACTGTGTACCAGAAGATGGATTGACCATGATAAAAAAAAAACAACCAACTGACAAACTTATTTCCGTTCAAATTTATGGACTTGATTTTTGAGTTTGCCAACCATGCATACTGCGCATATCATTTGTGTGCCGTCGTGCTTTAGCCATGGAAATACACGCAGCCATGAATTCTGAAACTGTGTCGTAGGGGTGGTGCCACACACGGCCCAGGGGTATCATTTCTGGTAATGTTCTTGTCAATGGAGATGGCGGTGTCGAAGTGGAACTTTCTTCTAAGTGATTATCAAGATCAGACGGTGCCGGATTGAAGAATCCGAAGCATTCCAGCTTCCTTTGCTTTTGCTCCACCATTTACAACTTCATTTAAGATTGAAAGTGAAACGAGCGATGCCATATCCCATAATAGTAGGTACTCCAAACTGAATTTTGGTTGATTTTTAAACAAAAAATGATACAGAATTCCTAAACAATGTTGATTTGCTGATTACAATGGTACCAAAATCATGTTTGTAAGTTAATTAGAAGCAAAGTTATGAATTATTTAACATTTAATTTTTCTCGCGATTTTGTACACATTTTTAAAAAGTGATATTTATCCATTTTCAACGTCTTGTAATTTCACAAATACTCATCAAATAACACCAATTTTCTTTTTTTTCTGTTCTTCTACATGCATTATCAGAACCTGATTTTTCACAAGTTGGTCTACTGTACAAAACTACTTAAGAAAGTAGTGTTATCAGCCACTCAAATAGGTGAAAAATGCAAAATTGGGGCAGATTTGAATCAACTTACGTATATGCTTATTTTCCATTTTGACACAAATTTATAACTTTGCTTCTAATTAAGCTACAGAAATGGTTTTGGTATCAATAAAAAGAGCAAAAAATGATAAATTCAACTGTATCAAGTGTAAGCACATCAAACAGTTTTTTTAAAAACATTGGGATGAATAATATAAAAAAATAATAAAATATTTACATAGCAGATTTCGTCGACATGATGATTCAGCACAGAAGCATAACAAAACATTTTAAATTTAACAGTAACCACATCCAATCATTCAGATGACTACATACAATCATTCAAACAGAAACAATGTGGTGATTAATATATATAAATAATTAAAACATCATAAAATATTAACTTCGCAGATGGCAAGCAGATGTTTCCCTATGTAGTTTCAGCACAGGAGCCTGTTGTAGGCTTCAGCAATGTCTTCCAAGTCTGAGACTTGCCAGATTCTTCCATTGTTACTGACAGGTAGCACCTCCACACTCCACCGAAACATATATTTATTGTCAACACTAGCAATGTCTTCCAGGCGCGGCCACCGAAAGTAGTCTGTACGACCTTTTGTTTTTTCAAGGAAGCTGACTTGGGCTTCAGTTTTGGATTTTATTTCTGTGACTTGACCTATGTAAAAGTTTTGGTCATAAAACACTGCCACCCATTCACCTTGCCTGGTAAATATACATGACCTATTTGGTTCCCCTGTTCGATGGCGCTTGGATAGAGAAGGCCCCATCTGCTCCTCATCAGAACTCTGCTCATCAGCACTCTGCTCATCAGCACTCCGCTCATCAGCACTCTGTTGGCCTGCTTCATTTGGACATTGTCCTAAATGGGCCTGAAGTGTCTCAGACAAGTCATTAACTGATTTTTTGACAATCTTTAGTGCCTTTCCTACACCCAGAACATGTTTCTGGAACCGGATTTCATCTTGGAGAGCATGTAGAATGCGTGTACGTGAGGCCCCTTCATCCCTCATTTTTCTAATTAGTTGTGTGACATCGCTGGCAAAATGACATGGTCCACCATGGTCACGGACTCGTTCAATAATGTTGGCTCGTTGTGCTGCCACTTTTGCTTCTTTTTGTTTTCTTTCCCTCTCATTCTGCAAAAGCTTTTCCCGAATATGCAGCTTCACCAAAAGTTCTTGTCTTTTGTGTTCCATTCGAAGATATTTGCTCTTTCTTCGTGCCAGTGTCATGATCTTCTTCGCATCTTCACTGTTTTTTTCTTGCAGCCATTTTGATGTCTTATTGTGCTTCAGCATAAGAGTGCTTGTGTGGTGATGAAATGATGCACTGTGAGACTTGTTGATAATAAAGTCCATTTCACCAAAAACATTCTCACCAAGAAGGTTGGTGATGGGACAATGTTGCAGTTGTTCTTTTACATCTGGTGGTTGGTCTTCTCCATACTGACCGCCTAGGAGAAAGTCTGCTAGCTGTAGCCTAGTCACTATCAGTAAGTCCCTCATGATCACTTCAAGTGCATGCTTGACTTCACCTGCATGCTCAGAGGCAAACTGGTGTACTGCAGTTTTCATCTCCGACTCCACCTCAAACTCCCCGTCAAAAATCCCTGCAAAGTCAGCATCAAGCAGTTCGCTGGCATCTTCCCTCCATCTTCCAACGCAGCTCTCCAGCTTCTGAATGTACACGAACAATTCATAGTATTTAACTTCACTTTGAAGCAGGTTCCAGAAGGGACCAGTGACACTAAAATACAACAACGCAATCGCACAAACAAGTGCAAGGAGGTTGAAATCTTTGATGTCCTCTGCCAAACTTTCGATCTTTAGGTTTGTGCGACCCAGTAAGCCACTGTGGAAAAGGATGTTCATGTCTTGAAGATGATGCACAACAGCAGCTGCTGAAACAAAAAAACAGTTAAATCTGTTGGAACGATAGCTTGTTAGAAAGCTCTTCTTTTCCAAGAATGCAAGCCACTCTGCCCTGCGCCCATTTTTTTCATCACTGCGTGGTCCAAGCAAACTAGATGCTAGCCTTATTACTCTTGCAGTCGCCGATTCATTGCCATGGAAGCGCTGAAACTTGTTAAGTGTATCTCGGCCGAGTTTTCTTTTTAGCCGATCTTTCAGTTCATCTTCCAATGTCTTCAGTGAGGATTCACAAGATCTACTCAGCCCTAGCAAAAAATGGGCGTTGCACTTCAGAAAATGCATGGTAACATCTTGCCCAAGTCTGGACGTCAAGAAATCACACAGCTTTGTGCCAAAAAGTTTCATAACAGCTGCTCGGTCTGACATACAGCTGGTCATCTTAGTGAGTAAAGCATTGAAGACTGCTTCCTTCTGATCATCTGCCGCATAAACATCAGCCAGCTCTTGCAGCATTTGCACTGTAACTTCAAGTAGTGTTTCTCAGTCTTCTGTGCACACAGTTGTCAGCCCCAGATTGAGAGTTACACCATTGTCCAAAGTAACCTGCTGACCAACTATTTTATTGCCATTACGAGATGTTCCATCAGTATGTAGTGTAATATTATCTGCTTCCAGAATTTTCTCAGTCGCTTGAAATTTTGTGATCACTTGTCCTTCATCAGCAATGTTCACTGCTGTTTGTAAACATGGAAGATCCTCCACTCCGATGTTGGTTTTGAACAAGTGCTGTGCAACAATGCTTATTACTTTGCAGCACTGGGAAGCTGAAACATTTGCATCACCTTGCAATGCCATTATCGTTTTTCTAACACAGTCACTGTAGCGGTTTTTGTCCCCTGCTCTTAGCCCAGCCTTTATGTCCTCATCTGCAGTGTTCAGTTTATCATTATCAAGCAGGTCTTGTACTTGCTGTCTCATTTCTACATTCTTACTCTCCAGTTTTCTTACAGTAGCTTTCAGTTTGCTGACTTGCACCCTTGTTTTCTGTAATGTACTCCTCTCTTTCTCAAGTACTCTCTCCACCAAGTCCATGTGAGTGTTTTCTTTCTGTGCAGCTCTCAGGTCAGTTCTAGCTTTATGCAGTCTTTCCTGAAGTTTGTTGACTCTCAGTGGATTCACTTGGCTAAGTCTCTTGTCCTTTTCCAAGACAGTTGCTTGTAGTGTTGCAACACTTGCCCGAAGCTCAGTAGTTTCTTTTGTCTTCTCTTCAAGGTCTGAAACAAGTCTCATTTTGACAGCGGACACTTCATTCAGAGCAGTTTTTATGACAGCCAGATCTTCTTTCATGTCCTTTATGTTTTCTTGACAAACACTGTTTGCTGTTCTGAGCTGCTTCATTTCTTTTTGTTCTGGAGTGGGTGTTGACAAACTGAGCGCTTTGTTCACAGTGTCAAAGTGCATGGAAAGGAACAGTCCGAGTGCTTCACTTTGATGTTTTACATTCTTAATCATTGATTTGTAAGTTTCCATAATTTTTTTCACAGACTTTTTTAAAAGTAAATCTGGTGACGCTGAATGCTTTAATGACAGTGCTTTTATCCAGCTACATGTAAAGGTTTCTGGCTGCTTTTCTTTAACTCGAAATTGTTCAATGTCAACAACAGTCTCATGTGTCAGAGTTTCTAAATGGTCAGGCTGTGTCCATTCTATTTCTCTTAGAAGCTGTCTTCTCTTCAGTCCAATCTTGGTCAAGGATACTGATACAAAATCAAAATCAACTTGAGTGTTCAGGAAGGAATGAATGTCTCCACCATCTATCAACAAATTTTGGGCTTTTTTCTCAAGTCTGTCCAGTGCTCCACTTAAACGACTCGATGGGTAGCTCACCTCAGGAAAAAGGGCATCAAACCAAGTAGAAACCTGGAACAAACAAGAAAAGAGATTATTAGATTGTAAGTATTAGTAACAAAATGGTATGTACAGGTATGCATTTGATTCACAATCACATGCACAAATAAGCATAAAAATGTTTAAGTATACACAAATTCCATCCCTCAAATTCTAACTTTTAAATTGTAAAAGAAAAAAAATTAAAGGGCTGGAAAAGAGAGAGAGTTGAAAATTGCACCTACATCTTTGAATGTTTTCTTTCCTTCTGCTTGAACTTGCAGCATCTTCAGTTGTAGTAGAATACAGTTTGTGAGGCCCACTTCTGGTAAAGCAGGAGGTCTACCCCTGCCAGGAATGAAGCATTTCCTCAGATGCTTGTAGATTTCGTCATCTGCAAAGTGAACAAGATGTAGGTGTTTACATTTATAAGAAACAAAAATTAGAGAGAGACTATAAAAGTTAAAACTGTGTGGTTGCAAATGTGTGTGAGAGAGTGTATTGTGTGTGAGACAGAGAGAGAAAGAGACCTATTTTATTATTTTTTAGTCATCCTTGCACTGCCAAGTCACTTCCTACCCAAAATAATTAATAAGTGACACACAACTTTGATAATCAAGATAAAAAAAACACAAGGAAAACGTGGTATGCAAGACAAAGTAAAAACCGAAAGTAGATTCCTCAGAAGTCACGTGACCACATAAACTAACGAAATTGTCCAAATGAACTAAAGCATTATCATACTTTGATGCATAATGTTACAGTTTAATCATTTTGTTATTGAAATAATGTGATACATAACGGCTATCGAAGCCCAAATTAATTCAGACGATCCATTTCTACACCTACCTCTCGGACAACGAAAAGCAACTTCCTGTTCTATTTCGATCATGCAATGACTGGATTAAAAAATCAATTATTAAATCAACAAACAAATTAAAAACAAAATTATCACGGAGAAATTAAACTTCGATCTGTGTACCTACCAACAAGTGAAGCCAGAGTCGTAGATGATGAATACAAAGACGTAGCCATGTCCACAAACTTGCTGACTGGTTTCGACACTACTGCGCTCGCCTCCGCCATTGTGGAAGCTGAAGTGAAGTCAAAACTCCCGGACACCGTCTCTGCTATTTTCACAACCGCATCGCGTGAAAGTCACTTCACGTTTATATTTTAAGATAGTTTTATTGTAGAATGTCTAATATACAAACTGATAGGCGATGACCTTGCATAGATTCATATTTCGGGTTGAAAATCGGATCTCAACACATGAAAACCTTGCTAACATAACCTTTCACCCATTCAATCTCGACGAATCGGAGACCAAATTGAAGCCCATTCTCTCTTCTTTTATTTGATTGGTCGGTATTTTTAGAACTGACCATTCACTAAATGCGAGAGACCGTAATGTAGGGAGGGTGTTTATGACGTGAAACAGCAATGGCGGCATGACGCTCGGTGCGTGCGCGATGGGTTAGGTCATTTAAAAAATAATAATAAATCTAATCGGCTGTTCCGCTCACATGCAAGTTCACAAATCAAACAAGGGAAGTCTAAATGTTCATTTGATATAAGTTTTAGTTCATTGCATTTGATTTTAGATCTTTAATGAGCGATTGAAAAGCATGCAAAACATGGGTCAAACTCGTTACTTTCCATGCTTCGGCAGCAGTTTGGAGTACCTAATAATAGTATGAACCGTGATGTCACAGCAAGTAACGCGTTCAAAATGTAGCGCGCACTTTGTAATAACATGCTGACACCAAACATAGACTAACAGTTTGCCAGTCCAGAACAGTTACATTTGCACAGACCCCAGAGTCATGGCAATTCTGAACGCAGCCGCGACCAAGCGAGCAGCTAAACGAACCAACTCATCACCAAAAGTAGAACGACTATCACCGACCTGTTAGGGTACGCACAGTGTCACAAGGATGATGCGTCTTGGACGCAGATGCGTCTGAATACCCACTAGTTACATTTTCAGTACGTGATTTTGAGTTTTAGTGCGACAGAGACGTACAGACACACTAAAAAAACGGAAGCCCTGCGAATGACTAGTTTTCCTTTTGAGTAAATCGGAGCCTGTAATTACATATTATGAATCCTGACAGAAACTCCACAAATGTAACATACAAAATAGGATTGACTGCAAATTACTCAGAGATTGAAAGGTGTCAGAACCAAAGCAAAACAGTAGGATGCAAACCTGGGTGGGACCTGTATTTTATTTTGACACCATTATAAGTTGCAGACTAGTCCATTTTCCTAAATCGATCTTTCAGTCTTTCGAATTGAATGAAAATAAGATGGCCAATTTCACTTCCTGTGTTGGTGTAGCTCATAGACCAAGTGCATACCAAGGAACGGCGCTTAGAGACCTTGCTATGTTAAAAATGTGTAGGAGTTGTAATGCAGCGCTAAATGACAGAAATATTAATAAAGAAAGGAATGAATCAGAAGAGCAACCTACCCGGAGCTCCTATGCCACCATAAACTCATGTAGAAGGTTCTAGTCAATGCACAAGCCACTATCAGCTCTACTGCGACACGAAAATTTCCGACCTCTGACCATTTTGTCCACAAAAAATTGAGGAATTTGGGATAAATAGATTCCATGTTATTAGCATAAAATGATGGTAACAAGAAAACATTTGTCACTCTACCTCAAGATGATGTCATATTCTTCTTGTTCTTAATTTCTTTGACGCCTCATTCTTGCAGTACATATAAAAACACTGTACTCCTTGAGAAGGCGCTTTACAGGAAGAAAAATCCTGAGTAGCTCTGCACCACCAGCTAATACTTTTACCAAGACAAATCTGCGATGGAGATATAAGCTAAAGCATCACGTGTTCAAAAATGGATTTTTTCCTGATCTAACGATGAAAACATGCTCCAAGCAAGGGGTCTGCTCCAATTCCATCGTGCGTCATAATGTCTAAAGTGAACTTGGGTATTTTGAAAGCGTGAGGATCCAAAATATCTTATGTGTCACCATCAAATCAACCGGTAAGTTAATGTGTCAAGGATTCTTTGCGGTTGGATTCGGGGCCTCGGTTCTAGAGCCCCCCAAAATAACTGAGGCACCGTCTGGGGTTAGTGCTGGTGTGCCATTTGGGGAGCTCACTTTTGCACTGTGAAAACTGCACCAAAAATAAAATGTTCTTTTATGCAGATATCGTTTCAGTGCTATGCCACTTGGGTTCGACATACGGAGGGCATATGGACGGTGTGAACATGTCGAAATGCGCATAATGCTAGACACTGATGGTCGAGCTATCTGATGAACTGGAATTTTCATGTTCATCCTTTGATCACCATCATTCCAAATCCAGTTTCCTTCTTAGTCATATTTTGGGGACCACAACTGGTAGTGGTAGCATCAAGCAGCCCAGCCCAACTGTATTCAAACCAACCTTGCTGCCCGCCTGACTGCCCTTGCTGCCCCATTTGTGGACGGTTGAATCCCGAGCCTGGCGCTGCCCCCTGAGGCATGCTGCCCTGGGAGTAGCCTCCCTGTCCACTCCCACTTCCCATAGGTCCTGAGAGCAGGACAAAAGTAATAGACTGTACATAAGCTTCCCAAATCCTGCTCATGCATGACTGAAGGAACATTCTGAATGGGAATCAAATAGGTTTTTACAGACTCCATATACCCAGGAGCCATAAAGACTGCTTAATCGCATTATGGTATTGGTAGTGCTGAATTCACAATGACCTGCAATGAAAAACCACTCGGTGAGCATAATGTCCAAAGGATGACGATAGCCTCAGGTTGTGCGCAGACCATCTAAGGCCGACATTGGCCCATAGACCTTTTGCCCACAGGGCATCCATGTGTGAGCCAAGGACCTGTATGCGTTATATCCGATACCATGGTATAATGGAGTGTGTAATACTGAGGCTGGCTCTATATTTTGGATGTCTATATCTCACAGCCTTCATCAGCGGAAGAACACTGCAAGGTGCTGCTGAAATATACCCGTGACAACCTATTTCATTCAGAGTAAGAATGTTCTCAAATTTAAGTACCCACCACTGCCACTCCAGCTACTAACATTGCAATAAGTCCAGTAAACTGGAAAAAGGTTTCATCTCTAAAAACACAATGCTCAAGGATCTACTTCAGCACTTCGACAAAAACTATCTGCATTTATTTTATATTCTGGAAGACCTCAAACCCTATAAGTACAAATAGAATTTACCCCCTTGTGCATCCATCCACTGTCACTGCAAGTAGCAATGCCCACTCAAAATTAAGACACTATCTAGTACTGTAGGAAATACATCCATTTAAAAGAGTTCTTATTTCTGAGTATATAGCAATTTGAATTTTCAGAATCGGATGAAAACTTTCAGAGATATTATGGCTGATCTAGGACGGCAGTTTTCACCTTCGGGGAGGAAGATAGGGCTCTTCATTACATGACTAAATTAAGGGAAAACAAATGGGCAGCAATTTTCTGCACAAATTTCAGTGTTTATGAGGTAGAAACCACAACACTTGAACAATATAGGTGAAATTTTACATACTTACTGAATTTGACATGCCGAATTCAACTGCGCTGATGGCAATGTGGTAGCGTGATTGTATGGTTGGTAATTTGCATAATTTTAAGAGTATTTTACAAATAGTCACGTCTCTGTGCTGATATAAACCCCAAATACTTAACATTAGAGTTTGAAATTGCATGTTGAAGTGCAAACATAAGAAAACCACAATAAACATAAGACACATAATCATCTATAACTAATTAGCATAATTAATTAAATCTTAATGAAATTGAAAACCAACAGTTCAATATTCATCAAAACTTGTTATTCTGTCTAAAAACAAAACAAAGAGTAAAGAGAATAACACAAGTTGTTCTTTTTAAAAAGTATTTCAACACCAACCCAGGCTTAAGTACACACTAATTAAGACTAATTAGCATAACAAGACTATGTTAGTAGCGGCAGGATTTTGAAGTAAAAGTTTCTAATACTAATACATTATTTTAGAGATACTGCTGCTAGAGGTACAAGTATGGCTAAGTTGACATTCTTATTATCTAGGTGAGTTATCATTACATGGTAATCATCCAATTAAAGTTTAGTAATTAGCACTATGAGCTTATATCGTTAACAGATAAGTGAAAATAGCCAATAGAAAGCATTAAAATTTGAATTTGGAAGAAAAGCAAAAATGTTGTGATCAATGGTCTTCTTCATTAGCACACTGTACAAAACCAATGATCTACACACTAATTAAGAACTAATTGGAACAACACACCGTTTAATTTTACATGTCTGGGCAAACATATTTCTGCACTTGAATCATGAAATTCAAGGCCAACACATTTGCACAGTGAAGCAGACGACGGCGCACTATGCTAACTAGCCTCTACTCTCAGATAGACTTGTCCCATTTATGTGAAGTACGTTGCGTTAGTAGGCAAGCGAAGGGGGCACGCGCATGGAATGGACTGGCCCATACTAGAGCCATGGACATCTCGATCAAAATTAAGTGAATACAATTAAATTCATTATGTTTCCATCAAACACAAGGAATATGCCCTCAACGGATATAATTCTGGATTCGTTTGCACTAATTAAAATAAAATATAATGTTGATAAAATGCACCACGTTAGCGATAAACCTAGGGTTTTCAGACCACGATACCCCAAAACCCACGCCAGGCAGGCAAATTTACAACGACGCTCTACGTTTTTCACTCACTACGCTCACAAATCTGAAGTAATAGTTACAAAACACACATCATTTTTTAGGAATATGAACATAGAATATGAAGATATATGTTATTTTGGTATGTTATAAACGTATCGTGGCTAATTTTAGCGTTAAAGTTGACAAAATTACTCGCCGCCATAACTCGTGAACCGCTTGGTCGATCGCAAAATAACAAACTGGAACGGATTCAAGATTCTCTCCTCTGATTGGATGCCGAATTTCAGTGTTCTACATCATCACTGCAAGCTGTACGGTCGGTTTGAATATTCATGACCATTTCGTGCTCGCGTGGCGCCATGCCCATCGCGGCGCGGTCGGCGTAAACACCCAGTCCCGCCGGTAAATCACGATTTATTTTACCAAACAACAGCAGCAAAAGCACAAACAATGTATCAAATGATAAAATAATGTTTACTCTTTCACACTATGTAGATGAAATAAGCACAGCTATTATAGTTGTTGAGAAATCTCCATTCAAAGTGTATGACCCCAACGACTTCCCCATATTCCACACTTTTCCAGGGGGCAGTGGGCATTGCTACTGCAAGCACAAGGGAGTTAAATGAGCAGAAATGTAATGCCTTCAAACAGCACTTTACCTTGCATCTGACCTCCCATGTTTGGTCCAGGGGGCCGCATCATCTGACCCTGTGGTGGCATCGGAGTTTGTGACATACCAGTTTGACCCGGAGCCTTGAAATAAAATAATAATAGTACTCAATTTGAATATATCAGAAAAACAAAATCGAAACATGATTCTGGTGGTTATAAAAACAGATCACACCACAGGCACAAAACATATGGTCAAGAGTACGACTAGGCGTCGAGTGCCGGTTTCGCTACCTGACTGACAAAACAAAGCCTTCAAACTCAAAATCGGGCATGCATCTCACACAACCATACCTCAACTGGTTAGAAATTGAACATACCTTTTAATCCTGTGTCATTTTTGCATATATCTGATGGGATAAAAGAGTTATTCATTGTTTTGTGCGATCGAGCGGCGGAAGCCAAAATTTCGAAACGTGACATCACACACGTGTTCGCTTTCAGATAAAAAATTCCGGGGAATGAAATAGAGTTTCGAAACCAAGTTTAGGCCTATAGAGAGCCAATGCAAATTACTATTTTGTTACCATATCGTCGAGTTTTACATGTGTCTAAGTTTAAAGTAGTTTGAGGGCAAGTAAAGGCTAGAATGAACATAACGCGTGTCGTCAATTTCACACGTGCAAATCTCGCTGTGAACAGGAACACAAAAAACGTACCCTGATGCACCTAATTAACATATCCTAGACAACATTACTCTTCATTCTGATTACCGTAAACAAATTCGAAATCCTTTTGAGAATTGAACAAAGGCTGCGTTTTAAACTTCTTCAATCCAAAAGTTGTAAATTTTGTGTTACATTCAATCACAGGAAAAAATCTCGCAATCATCAACATGCGTGATTTTCTGGAATCGTCGGCCATTTTGAGATTTGCATTTGGTCAGTCCTACGTACCTGATATGTACAGGTGACATCGATGGAGCAGGGAAGCAACAAAGTTGAAGGTAAGTTTTGGTTGTAAATGGTTATGTTCGTGCAAAATTGATGACTGAGCACCATAAATGTTTAAAAAAAGCAATGTAAGTGTACTGCTTTTCTAATTACTTCAAATGAATGTTGACGCAAACAAATGTAAAATCAATCAGCTCAATGACCGCGTGTTTTGAACAAAGGAAGAAAACATTACTTGATGGAATTTGCCTCCATCCGACGATGACGGTTTAGTTTTGGTTGTAACAGTTATGTTCAAGTTTCTGAATGCGATATTCAATATTTCAAAGGATAAAAAAGAACAAGTAATGTATGTTTGGATTAGTTTTGTAGCGCATGAACACTTTGAAACAATAATTATTACCGTTTACCGTCACCTTGCCGTTGTGTCCGCTTGTACATAACTTTACACATGGTTGAAGGTTGTCAGCGTTATGTTCAGGCAATTACAGCGTTATTTTCAAAGATTAAAAAGAACACTACGTATCACACATTTTCGTCGATTCAGTATTGTTGTCTTTATCCTTCCTGATATAAAAAAATAGAGTAAATGTCTTTTGCTCCTGCTGTTTGATTGTTCATAACTTTACACAGTTTGGCCAGGTAAATCTTTATGTAAAGTTATGTTCAAACCATGACTTTTGCCTTTTTGGGGAAGGACAAGTCATACATTTTTTTAACCAATTTTTGTTGGTAGGAAGAGATTTTGTGCTAATTTGATTTATACTTCGGGTCATAGATTATGAGTTGCTGAATTATAGCGTTTGCAAAAGGAAATGGACATAGCACCTTCAATCAAAAAATGGTTGTTTTTTTTATCTTAAGCTGTAATAATGTTCCCATTGTCTTTATGTACTTTATATTATTGTTTCTTTGTTATGTAACATAAGATTAAGTAAGAATAACCTTGTTCTGGCAAGTACTGGACTGAACATAACATGACTTAACACTTAGGGTGGTTGGGTTGGAAAGTTCTGTTACACTGTGCTTCCTGCTATTTTTGTATGGTTTAGTGTTCTATGATAAGTACAGATAGTCTGTGCATTTTTAAAAAAAACTTTTCTGCACCCAAGAAATGACAATTTTAAAGAAATGCCTTGAACATAACTTGACAACAATTATGTTGTCAAGTTATGTACAGTTAAAACAGTGCTCAGCTAACATTTTCCTTCATAGTAACAGTCGCTTTTAAAGTGGAAGACTGGTTTGATTATTTTGTCTATTGTAACTAATGTACAAACTATTATTCTAGCTAGATGACTGTGAACATAACTTGACAAACTAGACTGACATGTAAAGTGTAAAGTTATGTTCATTACTGTAGCACAATTCCTAGTATACTGTCTTTTGGATACCCACTTTGCTAGTTGTTATTTATCAAAATACAGCTTGGGTACTAAAATATAAATTGTTAAACCCAGAATATACATTTTTCTGTTTTAAATAGTTTGTACATAACATGACAACATCATGTGTTGTCAAGTTATGTTCAACCACAGTTATGTTTGGTTCACATATTTCTTCCAAGTTACAGTCTGATCATGCCTTTTACTCTGTTGTGCTGGCCAAGCTTGATAGCTGCCATGATATATCATAATTTAATAATAACCAGCCATTTCAGTACAATTCTACAAAGCTGTTGAAAAATAACCAGACATATTAGGCTGATGCTAGCTAAAAACAAATCGCAAACATGGCACAAATTGAAATTATTTGACCCTCTCTGTTTCAGTTCTTCGGGATTTGTTCCTGAATCGAAAGTTTCTGAGGCTAAAGGGTCTTTCCCAGCAGTGAAACTGAAAGCACCCAGAAAATGGATGCTAAACACATGTCGTAGTGCAGTACCCTGACAGGTTGTACCCTGGTGAGCAAGATTATGTCAGCATACTTGTGCTTACGAATGATAGCAGCCAGGAATCTTTTTAAAGTATTTGAAACCAGAAAAATGTGGATTTTGTACATGTTTTAGCTCCATTTAAGTTGAGATGGAGACATTAAAAAATTATAAAAGGTTGTAAGGTACGGCCCGAAACAAGTGGGACTGGTTGTCACTGGCCAATAAAGAAAAGGAGTTTGAAGTTTCCTTAGGAAACTTGATCAGCAGGAAGCTTGTTATGGGCTGCTTCAAGAAAGCACTGATCATTATGCAACATAAATAAAGCAGTCTCTTTTTTTCTGTTTCAGGAGTGATTGTCGGAGTAGATCCCCTGAGGGTCAAATTCCTCAAGCCTCACCAGACAAAACAAGGAGTATTTGTTTACCCTGAAATAGATGACATCCAAGAAGTAGGGGATGATATGATTGTAGCATCGAATGTAGATTTCCTGCCACTCTCCAACAGTGCACGCAAGTGGAGAGTGGTTGGGTTTGATCAATTTTAATTTGTTTCTGCCATGTTTAGCTCAAGTATGAAACTAACTAAAGTGAGTACTTTCTGTACCAGTGGTCTGCTGAAAACCATTGGTCATGGTAAACGTAGGTCAATTGGTGCTAGATTATATTTGTTTGAAAGTGGTACAGAAAAGTGTTTCTTTGCGAAGGTATTTGGGCAAAAGGTAGGCTCCGATGTCACAAGGCCCATAGCAAGCATGAGCAATGGCTAACTAACGTCAGTGTTCAGGAGTGTTAAATGTATTGTTGGTATTCTAAAATGTATTGAAAGTTTAAACTTTTTTCACTTGGTGTTTTCTCAAATTGTGGAACCACATTGTGCAGAGATTTGAACCCCATGTTGTAAAGTTATGTACAAACATGTACAGATTTGTTTTGCTACTTGCATAAAACATTGTAGACACAATTATTAAAACTGGTAAATGATGGGGTTTACTGACCACATAATTTGATGTAATTTTCCATTTTTATCGTTTATTTTGACTTCAGTGTTGATAATACCAACATGTTCGGTTGTAAAGTTATGTTCAAACTTGACATTTTCACACATTATTCCCTTGTATTATCAATTTCAAACCTGATAATTACATCACTGCTGTTCTGTAGTGTAGTAGAAAGCTATGTACAGGTGATTGTGATTTTTATTTTCTGGTTCTTGTCCATTTGTGGAGGCACTTTTTTGCTGAAATTTGAAGCTCGTGGTATAAAGTTATGTACAAACAATTACAATATGTATTTGCTGCTTTCATTACTCGTTTATACACAATTTTGGGATAAATAAATTTGTATTTGTTAAAAACACATCAGTTGAGTACTGTTTTGTTATTTTTGGATTTATGCATGTTAGTTAAAGAGCCTCAAGTTTGTTCGTCACGGTGTAAAGTTATGTTCAAGCATTGTGTGTTTCTTGTTTTTAGCCTTCATTTCATTCTATGTTGTGAATGGTGTATTTTTCCTAAATTATTCTGTAATCTACAAGAGTTTAGTACACAATAAAGGGAAAACACACCATCTTAATTGACTTTCTTTGCTGTGTTGTCAAGGATTTCAAAATTTTTGTTCATAAGCAAGTTGTCCAATTTTTTTTTAAGTTTATAGCTACTGTGTTCACACTTTTGACTTATCTCAATTAGGATAGTTTAGAATCCATCAATGTGCAATTGAAATTGTGTGTTTAATACCACACACAATTTTTTAAATATAATTTATACATTTTTTTTTTTGCATAAATGTACAGCCGAGTGTAAAGTTATGTTCAAACAATTTCAGTGTTGCACCATTGTGTATCTATTCACCCCATCAAACTTTCTTCGAAGTTTAAGCATAACCTAGTAAGGAAAGAACAACATGATAATTTTATACAGCATGAATCTACTTTGTGAAAACTAGAAAATGTGCTTTATAAATGTGTGACGGTGTAAATGTTATGTACAAACCATAATGCCCAGTCGTACTCTTGACCATATGGCAGTCATTTTAACAGTTGGTACACACAATATTACACAATGAGAATAAGATCATAGCTCAACAAAGAAACTTTGCATGTACTTCTAGTACTGTTATGATGAGATTCTAATAGTAATACATGTATTCTCCTTTCCGGCCTCCCTCACTCCACCACTTTCACTCTCCAGCGCGTCCAGAACAATGCTGCCCGCCTCGTCCTCAGAAAGAAAAAATCCAACCACATCACTCCCCTGCTCAAGCTCCTTCATTGGCTTCCCATCCCACAACGCATCCAATACAAGATTCTGTCTCTCTGCAACAAATCCCTGAACAACTGCGCTCCTGCCTATCTCTCCAACTTACTTCACCCCTACATCCCTTTCTGCTCCCTCTGCTCCGCCCCTCTCTGCCTCCACATCCCCTGCACCAAACTCAGCACTTTCGGCCCCCGCTCCTTCTCATTATACGGTCCATCCACCTGGAACACTCTCACACTCTCTCTCCTCCTTCCAGTCCGCCCTCAAAACTCACCTCTTTCAACAGTTCTAGCACTATATCACCACACTCCCCACCCCAAGCTGACTGTCGTAATGTATTTCGCTATTTGTGGTATGCGAGTCGTTGTCTAAAGCGTGCGCATGCGTATGCGTGTGCGAGTTGTGAGTGCGCGCTTAGAGTTATAATTATTATAAGATAAGCGCATTATAAATACCGTAATTATTATTATTCATCTTCTTATTTTTTCTCACCGACAAAAGCACAAGACATAAATTATCAATTATAAGATTTTCCTTACTGGTAGAAGAGCCTGGATGTTGGTGTTAGCATCAGCAATTGTTGCCAAGTAGACCAGATTGCGGTGCAAGATCTGTTGATACCTTGATAAAGAAACAACAATTAATAATTTTCAAATTATGAACATTTTCCACACATTTCTTGCCTTCACTTGACCCTTGACCTATCACTGTATCAGAGTGGTTAGCTAATATGTTGTAACTTAGATTAACTCTGGTTTCATGAATCATTACAATTTGAATGATCAACCACTTTATCACGTCACGCTGTTATGATGTAAAAAATGCGACGGTCCGGGGCGCAGTGGTTTGCTAAAGGTGTGAAGTTCGAGACTGGGTTCCGGCGTTGGACTTTTCTCCTTTAATGTCACCGTTAATTTGGGCGAACCGTCGGGGGTTCTTTTTTCCGGGTACTCTGGCTCTTCCTCCCCCTCCCCTATGGTACCGGTTTCACTTGTTCAGGCCACTTTATAAATTTCAAATATAAGCGATCAAAATTTCCGAAACCTCAGTAGCTGAGCTGACCCTTCGCACCACGTGAATGTCCTGTGTGTGTCCTGTACTGTGTTTGTCTTCAGAGTGAATGCGTGTCACGTGAGCGTGTGCGTTGGGTGCAGTGCACGGCGCTTTGAGCTGATTCGTAGAATTGGGAAAAAGCGCCTATATAATAACCGGTATTATTATTAAAAATAATATCCGTGACCCTCAAATATTTCAGCAGTCAGGCCGACTCACGAAAATAAAAAATTCATCCTACAGCAGTGTTCATTTATGGAATGTCCCCTGCGCCATGGGCGTACCATTTCCCAAAATGATGCATAACATTTTGAACCGAGAGGTCAATGACCCATAGGTTTTATGTAGATAAAGGGCCCATACTTTCACATGTTCCTAGAGGCCCACTGGGCTTTTCTGTCACCCCCCCCCCCCCCCCTCTCCTTTTGATATTTCGGCGGCTGGTGAGAATGTGCTCATACACATGCATGTGAGTATGGAGCTGCTCACACACACTCTTGTTCCCCTGCCCCCCCCCCCCCCCCCCCCCCCCCCCCCCCCCAGTTATTTTGGCGGTGCTCATACACACGGCTGACCATCACTTGGCCCATCCAATATCAGACATGACCTATTGGATTTGTACTCTGCAGGTCAATGACCCATGTACTGAATTTTTAGAATGAACCTTGCTACAGGGAATACCAGGGTTAACTAATACAAATGAACATACTGCATGCCCTCGCTGGCACGTCCTTTGCTCTGGTACTCCGCAATAGTCTGTATCAATTGGTAATTTTCATCCAGCATCTGAAAATCAAGAAGAAGATTATAACATTAGCATGCAGACAAATGATATTACACCAGATAATGAAATATATTTCTAAACTCTGGAATCACCTTAAAAAAGTTAAATGTTATTCTGATAAAGCTGAATAAACGAAACCACTTTCTAAAACTAAAAAAATACTTTCAAACATGGAAATTTTAAGCTAAAAATGTAACATAAAATTTCAAAGATTGTTTAATCTTTTGCTGTTTGTTGGTGTGAGAGGAGAGAGAGCGAGAGAGTACCTTCTGGATAGTTGCCGGATTTGGTGGTGGATTTTTAGACTTCCCTTGAGGAGAAACGAACGCTAGAGACATTTTCGAATAATCGTAAAACGTTCAGATACAAAAGCAAGATGACTGTGAGGGTTGATAACAAATCTAGCAGCTCGTGTGTGACAAAACGCGCTTTCTCGCCCTTGTGTTTGTTCGACAAAGTGTAGCACCGCACTTAATGCTTATTTGAAAACATCAAATACCTTTCCAAATCTTCTGACTATACACATCAAATGATTACAACTTAATCAAATTAATTAATTCATCATACTTTTTGAAAATGTTTAAACACAACCACTAAGCGTTTACTGCGCGCCTGTATTCTTCGAACATTTTCTACTTCCTGTGCACGGAGACGCCGCAAACATGAGCGATCGGTACGATCGAGCTATTACTGTCTTTTCACCCGATGGGCATTTATTTCAAGTGGAGTATGCCCAGGAAGCTGTGAAGAAGGGTTCTACAGCGGTAATATTTAGTTTCTGTTCGGATTTTAGCAATGTCTTCTGTTACATTTGTACTGCCGATACAAGCGCATAGCGGTTCTGTGATTCAGCGAATTAGACTCTTTTGTGTGTTTCAGCAGACGATATTATTTGTTTAAAAAAAAAAAAATTGGTGCGGGAAAATATTATCAGACCACGTAGACTTTCATTAATCTATTAGACTCTGAATTATTTTGAAAAAAAATCATGTAATATGGATTCCTGGCATGCCACCGGTACTTGCATTTATTGCAAGATTTGTTCAAGCTGAAATATGAATTGTCGGATTTGTCCACAATGTCAAGATATGTTTCTTATTTAGTCCATGATATCTGTGCAAGTCTCGTGCATCAAACTGTTTTTAAGTTTAAGTGGAGGGCTGTCAAGACCATGGTAAAGAATGTACACCCTAATAAACTTGAAATCACTTTTTTTTTTGTCATTGGGTCACTCTCCTGAAAACTGCTCAGCTGCAGTGCATGTTCTTCAAACATAAAAACCAACGCTGTTGTTATATTTTTCACTACAGTTTTGCTACTGTTTGACTTTACTATGAATAAACTAATTAAGGTAATGGTACTGACTCCGTGTGTGCATTTAACACTATCTTTTTAAAGCGCGTTATCCCTGACTGGTCTGTTTTCCGGCACCTTGGTGTGTGACATGGCTACTATGGTTTAAAGAACCTACCACAAAGACTTGCACTTGCTCAGAATTAATATTTTAAACCCCAAAATGGTGAAAATAATTTATATTTACATACACTAGATCTAGGTTGGATTTGACAGAATGAGGCTTTTGTGCAAAGATACATCAGTAAAATAGCTGTCCTACATGTAACACGTGGTGTAAACACAACAATGCTCCCCTCAAGGCATGCGTTGCACAGCAACATGCTGTGTAAAGACGTGTGTACCAACACATACAAAATTAGGGTCTATTTTTTAACCTTTACAACTTAGCCCTGGTGAAACAAAGAACAAATAAAGCTTGTCTATGAAGACAATATTAAAGAAGCACATCTGGCATGATCGGAATTGAGTAACATGTGAATACACTTTGGGAACTCTTTCGCAGATGAATAACAATTTTGCCCAACTTCCGCGGATGAATATATATGGCATGCACACCACAGCGGGCTGTGTGATCTGCAACCTATTTTGGGTGCCTCCATTGTTTCCCGGTTGATTGAGTGTGTGTGTACCGCGTGGTGTAAATCCCGGAGCAGCGTGTTAATGCGAGGCGGTGTACAGTGATGTGTGTGACGTTTGAAAAGTGAAAGTCATCATAGAAAATAATAAGATATGATGTGTTTAAAAGCACTTGAGCTATAAAGATTATCATATTTTAAAAGCTGTTCACATTTGCGTCAGACGAAAATTAGTCAAGTTTCTTGTCTAGAATTTCTTGTTGCAAAAAGCATGACTCAAACGTAATTTAAGGGGAAATTACACCGCCGTGTTGGTGTGGACATTACGACTGCATTGTCAGTGTTTTTTTTCTAACAATTGAATTTGAATGCAATTAAATATTAATTATTAGTTTGAATATTAGTATGTAGCTACAGTAAGACAACGTGCTATGGTAATAAATGTACTTGACAGTGAGTGGACTGAGAAGTGAGATTACTAGAAAGAAATTACAAAAAGTGATTGATTTTGAGAAATTTTGACCCCGCATGTAACTCTCACAATCTTGACTCTCTTTTAATTCCCCCACATTTTGCACACCTCTCAGCCGCATGGCTACACATGGTCCCCTACACCTGTAGACTGCAGGTAATCAAGCATCAACATAGCATAGAGCCAGTGAGACATAGAGCTCCTATGAGCCGCTGCACTTTACTGAGCCATGTGAGTATCAGTGATTCATGGAGATGGGCATTTCACCTGTAGACTCTGTGCCAAAAAAAAAAAAACAACTTGTGGGTGGTAGGAGTAGAAGGTGAAGACATGACAGCTGTATTTATTTTCCACAGGAGGAGGGTGGCACATGATGTGATATATTCTGTAGCCTCCTAATCCTATGTTTTACGGGTAACTCTTGATCTATGCATACTTAAAAAAAACAGTAAGAACAAAATGTGATCATCACATTTGGACCTCATTTATTTTAAAGTTTCTTTGGGTGTTTATACATTGATTCAGCCACTAAAATAAGGATATGATTTTAAAATGTTCTTGGGTGAATAAATCCATGGTTAGGTGAAAAGTTGCTATGTGCAGGTGATGATAATTAGCAAGCCAAAACCCGCTCTGTTACATCCCCGCCGACTTTAACACTACAGCGGCCTCGATGTAGAAGCATTTATAAAATCATCTCGAATGGAAAATCCATATAAACCATTCCACACCTTTACCATAAAATACACCATGCATGGGCAAATAACCACAAGCGCATGTGCCGCTACTTACCGTGACTAACCATAGCAATATTCAACCCCCAGGCATGGGAATTGTCCGCCTAAAGGCAAATTTCCGCCGAAATGATTTGCTCAGCCGCCGAAAAAAAAAAGTTGTCCGCCGAAAAAAACAATTGGGGTGCAAAAAGTAACTGAGCACCGGTCGTGATACACTGCGAGGCCGCATTGGTTCAAGTGATATGCCGCCCGCTAGAGTTACGCGTCACCTATTGTGGCTTCAACGCAGTCGTTACTTTACCGTGCAAGCGGGCAATACAACACTGAACGCACCGTTTTCATGCTTGGCTTACCGTCTCGCGCAGTACGTGTGGGGAAAATGGCGGCATCACGAGTTGTTGAAAATTGAAAATCATGCGGTGAGAAAGGATATCGTTCATGAACCGGTAAGCAACCCCCCCCCCCCCCGTCGTCGTTTGATTTTTCGGCCGCTGAAATGAAGGACCACGCTACTCCTCCCCCCCCCCCCCCCCCCCCCCCCCCCCCCCCCCCGTCGTTTGATTTTTTGGCCGCTGGAATGAAGGACCACGCTGGAATTTCAGACTTTTTTCACTTTTCTAATTCCCATGCCTGACCCCAAGTCCTGTTGTCAACACAGTTTAGGTGCAGACTAGAAACCTACAGTCTTTATCAAACTAAGCTTTGCATTGCAAGACACTGAGCTTAGGCTACAGCCATTAAGAGCTTACCCGGGATACATAGCCTGAACAGTATGCAAAGTTTGAAAAGAAAGTCAGCTGACTGCGCCGCCAAATCAATTGAGACTGGCAAATGGCAAATCACCTACACTGAGCTGATCAGGATATTTCACAGTTATCAACTCAACAGTCAAACAGACATAAAAGTCAATACTACTCAGCATTCTGAATAAAAACAACAAATCAATATATAGTTACATTAAATGAAGAAAGAAAATACTATTGACAAGGCAGGTGTAATATCGACAAGCGTCTCTCGAAGTCTTTCTCTACTGGCATTGGCAATTCCATGGAAGTACCGTGGTGGCATAGGCAGACTTAATACTAAGTCCAAATGTCCACAATGGAGTGTCAAAAACAAAGAACTACCTAGCACCAGGGCTTCTTCTGCTTGGCTTGCTGACGCAGACACTGAGCGTCTGGGAGGCACAGGTGGGGTTGCTACCCTACGAATTGTCACAGGGCTATTGCTCGAAGGTGATGTAGCCTCTGGTACATCTGAGGTTTTATACCTCACTGCTGGGGTATTCAAATTGGGTTCCTGTGGATTGGCAACCTGACTATAGTTTGGAGGGACTTTCTTTAACTGCGTTAAGTTTCTTGTTATTTCGGCCCCACTCTCGCATAGACGGATAACGTAAACATCGATGTTTGGGTAAGGCCTGCGAACTACCATGAACGCACGCTGATGAATACTATAATGGATCTTGTGGCGACCAGGCCCATGGTGCTTGATTGCTACAAGTTCGCCAGGCTGTAAGGAGTGAGCCTTTGCACCCTGATCCGCAATGTTGGACCGTTTGGCCGCAGCCTTGACCAAGTTCTCGTTTGCCTGCTGGTTAGTCTTTAGCACCTGCTTCTTGAGTTTTTCATCCCAGTTGATCCGTCCGTTTGCTGCGAGAGCGGGAGGGTTTGTGTTGGAGTGTGGCCTACAGTTATAAGCCATAACCAAGTCAGGGAGGTGTTTTGGCCACTGGCGTTGCTGATCTTCGCTCAAGTTCCGCAACAGCTGAACAGTTGAACCTCTCGCACTGCCCATTTCCCTCAGGGTGGTATGGGCTAATGCAGCTCTTTTTTACACCATAGCGTTTGCATAGCTCTTCGATCACCTCCGCTTCAAAACTCCTGCCTTGGTCACTGTGCAGCCTCTCTGGAGCTTCGTACTTGAGGAACTACTCCTTGATTATTTTGGTTGCCACAGTTTGTGCGGTCTGGTCTCTAGTGGGAATGGCTTGCACGAACTTTGTGAAAACATCCGTCATGACCAAAACGTTCTCAGTGCCATCCGAGGACATGTCGACTTTGGTGAAGTCTACTGTGAGTATCTGGAGGGGGCGCGTGGCCTCCAGATGTCCCATGGGCGTGTGGAAATATTGAGGTCGACCTATGAGGCAACGCTGGCATCGGTCCAGGTGTTGTTTGACCTCCGCGTGCATTCCTGGCCAGTATACTCTAGACTGTAGTAGCTTCATCGTTCGTTCGTAGCGCTGGTGCCCCATGTGGTCGTGCAGAGCTTCAGTGGTTTCATGCCGGAGGCATGAGGGAAGTACAAGCTGATCTGACTGGCCAGCACCCGGGTATTGGCATGCTCGTCGCAACACACCATTTATGTCCAGATACAATTGGTCGTGGAGTCGAAGAAGCGCCTTCAGAGCTAATTGTCCTTTGCGGGCTTGAGGTCGTTTTGGGAAAACAGCTAGCACAGACCCGATGACATCATCATCCAGCGGCATCTGGCTGAGATCTGTTAGATCCTGAAGAGGAACTAATGACTTTTTGTCATGTGTCTCTGTGATTGCCTTTTGGGAGCGACCAGGTCTGGTGTCTGCTCTAGTGCCAAGCGGGCACAGAAGACCTCAGGCACAGCGTGTATTTCTGCTGGCACCACAAGTGGTTGACACGTTGGGGGAGAGATAGGAACCTCTTGTGCAGTGACGTCAGATGCGGCTTTGGCTGTAAGCTGGTTGCACATGGCCGTGTCGTCCGTGGGAGCGATTATGGGTCCACAGACAGGTGGCTTGGAGAGTGGGTCAGCGGGGTTACAGCGGCCAGGGACATACTTGATATAATAATAATAATAATAATAATGTATATTTTTAAGGCGCCTAAACTTTTGATAGAAAAGCTCTAGGCGCCGTACAAATGACATACTAACATACACAGACCTTGCATCCTACAGCACATATATGCCCTAACATACACACTCATGCAACAAGATATACAGGGAAAATAAACTTAGCAGAATAAACACACCAACAAGAAATGCTCACACACACCAAAGATATATGTGTACCGTCCCTCTCTCTTGGCTTGACTTCGCGAACGAAGATTTTATAGGAGTTGCCCACGACGTCTGCAGGCTTGTTCGTGGCTGCGGAGGCCAATCCGAGACAGGCAGGTTCGACCGCAGTGGCTGCAGGGGAAGGTATGGCCAGGGTTCTGAGCTGCGGCATCTCTGTTTTTTCTCCTGAGCCGCTTGTCCTTAAGGCTAGCTCTGTGAGAGTCCTCAAAGGAGACAGCTGCCTTGTAAATGGTGGAGCGCCAGGTGTCACGGTCCGCAGCAAGCGAAGACCACTGGTGGTGGTCGATTTGGCAGGCACTAAGTGACTTCTTGAGATAGTCTTGTATCTCTTCTTTGGTGCCCCTCTGTCACGGTGTCCAGTAACAAGCTCGCCGAACAGGGTGATCTTTGGTAGGCGATGATCCTCCATCCTGGAGACATGCCCCGCCCAGCGGAGCTGTGTCCGCAGCAGCAAAGCCTCGATGCTCACAGTTTCAGCCTCGACGTTGGTGACATAGTCACTCCAGTGAATGCCCAGGATGGTACGCAGGCAGCGCTGGTGGAAGCGTTCGAGGAGTCGTAGTTGGCTGCGGTAGAGGGCCCAGGACTCGGAACCATACAGCAGGGTGGTGAGGACCACAGCTCTGTACACGCTGATCTTGGTGCCTGTTTTCAGCTGTTGATTGTGCCACACCCGCTTGAAAAGTCGCCCGAAAGCGCTGTTTGCTTTTGCCAGCCTGCTGTCGAGCTCCTTGTCCAGCTTGGCGTCCGACGTGATAATGCAGCCAAGGTAAGTAAACTGGTGCACTGACTTTAATTCAGACTCGCCAATGGTGATGTGAGGAGGGCGATACACTGTCTTGGGTGCCGGCTGATGGAGGACCTCTGTCTTTTTCAGACTGACCTCGAGTCCAAAGAGCTGGGCAGCATCTGCGAAGCAAGACGTGATGCGCTGCAGGGCTCTCTCTGTGTGTGCAACGAGGGCAGCATCATCAGCAAAAAGCAGCTCACGAATCAGTTGGTCTAGGGTTTTCGTGTGGGCCTGCAGTCGTCTGAGGTTGAACAGGCTGCCATCGAGATGATACTTGATGTACACTGCATCGTCATCATCGAGGTCCACTGTGGCCTGCTTCAACATCATGCTAAAAAAGATGGTGAAGAGGGTCGGTGCCAGCACGCAGCCCTGCTTTACGCCGTTGAGAATAGGGAATGGTTCTGAGAGGTCATTGTTGAGTCTGACCTGGCCTTGCTGGTCCTCGTGTAGCTGGACAATCATGTTGAGGAACTTTGGGGGACAGCCAAGTCGCTCCAGGATCTGCCACATGCCTTGCCTGCTCACAGTGTCGAACGCTTTTGTTAGGTCGACAAATGTTACGTACAGCCCTTTGTTCTGCTCGCGCCACTTCTCCTGTAGCTGTCTCAGCACAAAGACCATATCGGTGGTGCTCCTGTTTGCTCTGAAGCCACACTGGCCCTCTGGGAGTTGGTCTTCAGCGATGGCAGGTACCAGCCGATTCAGGAGCAGCCTTGCAAGGATTTTCCCAGCAATGGACAGCAGGGTAATTCCCCGATAGTTGGAACAGTCAGACTTCTCGCCTTTGTTCTTGTACAGGGTGATAACGACTGCATCACGGAGATCTTTTGGTAGTGTTCCTTCCTCCCAGCAGCAGAGTACCGTACCATAAAACTAATAACAGACACACTAGGCAGCTCTCACTGACAGCAGCACCAAAAACAAAAATAAAATAATTATAACGGTGAATGCACGTTTAAAGGAATAGATGTGTCTTTAAAGACTGCCGGAAACTATTCGCTGGTTCAGCATATCTGAGGGACTGTGGGAGTTTATTGCAGAGAAATGGTCCTTGGTATGAGACAGACCTCTTGCCAAAAGACTTAGTTCTCACAGTTGAAAGGCGTAATAGTTTAATGTCTGCTGAGGAACGGAGCTGTCTTGAAGGTGTGTACACATGAAGAAGCTCAGAAAGATAGACAGGGCCAGTAGAAGTAGACAGACAGGTATGACAGATGGACAGAACTTTGTATTGTACTCTGGATGTGATAGGCAACCAATGGAGTGAACAGAGTATGGGTGTGATGTGGTCTGACTTCTTTGCCTTGACAACAAGCCGTGCTGCTGAGTTCTGCACCCTCTGGAGCCGATCCAGAAGGTACTGAGGACAGCCATACAGGAGTGCATTGCAGTAATCGAGTTGGGACAAGACAAAGGAGCAGACCAGCGTTTTAGTGGCTTCTGGTGTGAGAAGATGCCTGATGGAGCTAATGCGACACAGTTCAATAAATGCAGATCTACAGGCATTCAAAACGTGTTGTTTTAGTGAGAGACTGCAATCGATGGTGACGCCAAGACTTCTCACCTGATCAGAAAAGCTAACTTCAGTGTCTAGGATCGTGATGGACTGCGGTAAGGAGGAAGATATTCTGGTAGAGGAAACTAGCATGGCTTCTGTTTTATCTTCATTCAGTTTTAATTTGTTGGCTATCATCCATGTTCTAACATCAGAAACTGACTGTTGCACACACTGGATGATGGCATCGACCTGCTCAACATGGCCTGATTTATACAACTGCGTGTCATCAGAGTATGCGTGGTGAGAAATTGGGCGTGCAGCTATGACACCCGACAAGGGCTGCATACATAATGAAGAGCACAGGCCCAAGGACTGACCCTTGGGGTACTCCGAAACACAGAGGGGCGGCAACTGAAAGATGACCACAGACAGAAACAGTCTGTGACCGGTTAGACAAAAATATGATTTGAACCAATCAAAAACCTGTCCCTGGATACCAAAGACACGTTCAAACTTGAATGGAATGGTGATAACTGCGCCCACCGCTGCTCAATGGCTCCATGCTTTGCAGAGTTGAAGCTTATCAGGGCGCTGTTGTCCGTGTAGATGAGGTAGTGTTGAAACTTCTCAGCAACTTGTAGCTGCAGCGATGGCTGAGGTAGTATTTGTACTCTGAGGGTTGGAGGCGACGATTGGCGAATGCCACGGGTTTTCTGCGCCCATCCTCTTGGACTTGTGACAGGATGGCACCCAAGCCATCCTGACAGGCATCCGTCTGAACAATGAAAGGCCTAGTGAAGTAGGCCAGTGTAGGTGCTGAAGTTAAAGCCTGCTTCAGTGCCTGGAAAGAGGCATCATGCTTGGGACCCCAACTGGTCTTGATGCTAACTTACTTACTTACTTACGCCTGTCACCCCTACCCGGGTATAGGCCGTCGATGAGAGACCTCCAGCAACTGTCCTGTGCTTCTCCTTCGATTCTACTCCAGGTGGTTCTCAGTCTCTTGATGTCTGCCTGGAGGTCTCGACGCCAGGAGTTTCTCGGCCTACCTCTTTTCCTCTTTCCCTGGGGGTTCCATGACAATGCCTGCCTAGTGATACTGGATCTTGATGCTAAACAGACTTCTTTTTGGAGTCTTAGCTGTCTTTAGCGACAAGGTCATGTAGGGGACCAGCTAGCTTGGCGAAGCCTTCTATGAACCGTCTAATACGATGCGAAGCCGAGAAAGCGTCGCAGCTCAGTGGTGTCCATTGGTAAAGGCCATTCTTTCACTTTTGCCATCTTATCGTCTTCACACTGGATCCCTTCAGCTGAAATGATATGGCCAAGGTAACTCTGACATCCGTTGGTAGGAACTGGCACTTTTCTCGGCGCAGTTTCAGCAAAGTGTCTGCGATCTTCTTCAAAAGCCTACGCAGATGGTCCAGATGCTCTGTGAACGTCTTAGAGTACACCAGCAGGTCGTCAAGATACACCAGGATATGTTCAAAAAGAAAGCCTGACATGACCCTCTGGAATGTTGCTGGGGCCAAAGTCAATCCAAAGGGCATTCGTACAGTCCAAACGGAGTGCAGAAGGCAGTTTTGTGCTGATCTGCCTCATCCATTGCAATCTGATGGTAGCCGGAAGCGAGGTCAAGAGTGGAAAAATAACAGGCCCCAGCCAGTGCGTCACAGGACTGTTGTATTCTAGGAAGGGGTATGCATCTCCTACAGTTTTGGCATTAAGTCTCCTGTAATCAACGCAGAGGCGCAGGCTGCCATCTTTCTCGCGCACAAGGACCACAGGAGAGGCATAGGGACTGTGGCTGTCCACTGTGACCCTGCGTTCTTGAGTCATTGAAGGTGTTGTTGAACGTCTTGCAGCATTGTTGGTGGTATGCTTCTGTAAGGCTGACTGATTGGCAAGCTGTCAACAGTTAGGAATGTGATGCCGAACGATGTCTGTAAATCCCAGATCTCCTTCACCCTGTGAGAACACATGGCCATATTCATTTAGCAGCTCCTCCAGTTGTTGACATTGTGCTTCAGTGCCAGCGAGGTTTGGGAACAGGTCGTTGGGTCTGGTACACAGGGATGAGGATGGAGATTGGAGGGGAAGGGAGCTCAGATTTTGGGGACACTGATTTTGTCACAGGAAACGGTGATTTGCAGTGCTTCCTCCTTCTTGACTGAGTCAACAACTTCCAAGAAGGCTACCGGTGTTCGCGGCTGGAAGATGACGTGTTCATCAGTCAAATTGGCAACCCAGATGTGGTAATGCTGGTGGCTGTCTAGTACAGTTGGAACCAACAAGAGACCTTTTGGAAGTGGCTGCGCCATCTGAGATGCCACAAGCAGAACTGGGGGCTGGCCTCTCTTTGGATAGCGAGGCCCAGTCACATGAATAGTTGCGAGTGAGTGTGGCTTGATATCTTGGCCTCGAGCATACCGGGCGATGGCTCCCTTGGGGATTTGTTGCTTGGCACTCTGCAGAATGGTGGTCAGGCTAGGGGGTGCTTTCTTACATAGCCCTAGCATGTTCATACCAATGAGTCCTGGAAGCTGTTGTCGGTAGTTGGGTACACAGGTGTCCTTCATTACTAAAATAGGAACATTTTCTAGGCATACATCAAAAATACAAACTTTAACCACTATGATACCTGTGTACACCACTGGCAGACCATTTGCTGCGACCAATTTTATAAAGTTAGCTGGTTGGACTTTCACTGTCAAATTGTCTTTCACCCAGCTCTCTGTTACACGTTACAGTTGTTACTTCGCTACCAGTGTCAATAAGAGCCTCTAGTTCTTTTCCGTCTATACCAAAAGTAGTGGTGGGGAGCTGGCCTACTAATCCATGCAACATGGCTCCCCCCCCCCCCCCCCCTTCCGGCTGGTAGGGCTGTTGTTGGGGCATCATGGGGAATGTTTGAGGGGCATAATACTGCAGATAGTTAGGTGTGAATGAGGGCAGGGACGGTTGCTGTGGTGACTCTTGGAGAGACGGGTGGTGTCGTAGGGACCCATGGTAGGCAGACCCACCTCTCCGTGAATGACCATGACTTCCCAGGCGCTGCCGGTATCGGGCCTTAGCTGGGCAGTTTGCCTCCCGATGCCCTGGCTGATCGTACCAGTAGCACCTGAAAGGCTGACGCGAAGTTTGTGACATTACCGGTGGCGTGGGCGGCCCTGATGTCAGCTGCACTGCTTCCAGTTGGGCTGTCAGAGCTGCCACGGTGAAACGGAGCTGCTCGATGGAGGATGCAGATTCCACTGCGGCATCCATGTCGGGGGTTCTCCCGTGTCCACCTTCAGGTCTCGTCACGGAGCTCCAGGTAAGTAGTGTCTGGTTGCTGGCATAGCAGACCCCTTAGAAGGGTGCAAAGGGGTGCCGAACACAGGCCTTCTACGAATTTATCCCGGAGAGTCCATGCTGCGATGGCGTCATTGGCCGCAGCATTGGCCTGGCTTGCCAGTGCAGACAAGGCTTGAGCATAAGCTAGGATAGGCTCCTCATTTTCTGGCGTGGAACTTCCACAGAGGATCTATTGCAGTAAAGTCATGGCGAAAGGTGGCGGCAACTATATTTAACACCTGCGTTGCGGTCGCGCTGGCCAACAGGACGTCCCAGGACCTCTTCTTTGGCAGCTCCTTCAAGGTGCCCAATGACCCATTCCACCCTCATATCCTCCGGGATGTGGAATGAGTGGATCGCTCTCTGTGTGGCGTCCACAATTGTTGACACGGAGCATCCCCCCCCTCTCCGCTAAAGGTTGGCAATGGGTGAGGCTGCAGTGTCTGGTGGTAGATAACTTGGGGAAGCTGCTGAGCCTGTCCATTGGCTTGAGAGTCAAGTTGTTGATCTTCGTCCGCCATCATAGGATCAACCTGCCGTCTCCCTTGCTGGCGCCCCTTCCTTCGCCCGGTCATCAGCGCCTCCCTCTGCCCTGTACTGCTTTCTGTTGTGACTCCTTACCCCCACATCCTGCTCGCAGCGCCAGTTGTAGCCGTGCGGCTGAGAGGTGTGCAAAATGTGGGGGGAATTAAAAGAGAGTCAAGATGGTAGTCATGGTGTTTTGTATTTATTTCTACCATAACATTAAAAAAAAAAAAGTACAGGACAGAAACGTAGGTTAATTGTAAAAAAACACAGAATGTAGTTGAATGCTGGACGGCCAAGCCACACAGGTTGCCGGAACTTCAGTCGCCCAGAACCAAAGAGACTGAAATGCGCTTAGTCAGTACTATATCAGGGATGGTAAAAGATATGTACGTGACGCTGGTCAGAAAGAAAAGAGTACTGCACGCTCGCAGGCGATAAGGTACTAGCAGAGTACTATAATGCTGTTCTCACAGCTAGCGGCTGAATGCAGGAAAATCCATGGTATGGGGAAAATGTTGCTATGTGCGGGTGATGATAATTAGCAAGCCAAAACCCGCTCTGTTACATATAATGCATCACCGATTACTGTGAATCTGACCTAATTTTGAGCATACAAAGCCTGGCATTCTACATAAAAATAGCAAAGCAGAGATACATTGAGCCAGCAAGTCAATAGTCATATTCTCAACCTGTGTTAAAAAGCATGTATGCCTCTTGCAAGATGTTATTTTGATACATGGGTTTTCCACTCGGTGTTGGCTTAGGTAAAAAAGTAGGTTATGTTACCGTAAATTTGCCTGTGATGCTATTTTTTATTTTATTTTTTTCTTATTCTTCTTTTAACCTTCGTGACTTTGAAAAACTTTTGTGTCACAGATTTTTTTACCAGGTGGGGGTGGCATATTTATGGCACATGATTTTTGTAGTGCTGTTTGAAAATTTACAAGGTTTTATTTTTCTGACAAATCATCAAAACAGCTTGTGGTCTAATATATGGGGTGGTCCAATATTTAGGGTAATTACAGTATGCAGGTTCAGTGTAATTTTGCTGACTTTGACATGCAAGAACCAAACAGTTTAACTGTTTTGTCCTTGTTATTCCAAAGTATGCTGCTTTTTTTTTTTTGTCTACCGACTTGAAAATACGGTAGACTTTGAAATGGGGCTGGTCGGAGCGCATTCCGGAGCATGCACATGACATTTTTGGCATGCGGGGCAGGAATTCTGGCAAAGAAGTAACAAAATAAAAATGACTTCATATCTTAGCTATGCACACCTTGCTAGAGAACGTCTTTTTTGTTGCCAAAGTGCCGTATGTGACAGTGACTAGAGCCCGCGTGAGGACAGACAAGCTTGAAATTTTAGAATATTTTCCCTAAAAGAATTATCTCAATACCTTTTTTTTTTTTCAATTTTTTTGATTAAGATGCTCATTGGCGAGAAAATGGCCGTTTCACAGAAACCGGTTGATCCACACTGGAATCCATAATTTTTCTTACTTTTACTAGATATTTTGCATATAGCTAGATAAAAGGGAGATATTGTACCTCTAGAACCTTTTGAGTGATAATTAAATATTTTTTTAAAAAATTCACGTTTTGGGATTTAATTTCACGAATTATATGGGTTAATCTTAAATCAGTTGAATCTTTTTTTATGAAAAAAAAAACATTCTTCTCATTAATAATCACATGATTTTTTTGTGTATTGTATAAAATTTACATTAGCCTACAGTTTGTCTCGGCTGTCGGGTATGATTAGGTCAATTGTGACCTGTATGCCCTAGGTGTGAAAAGCAGACAATTTTCTGTACCACTTTTTCGGAGTCATTTGTAAAACAGCTAACATAACTTTAATTTTTCTTTTACAAAACTATCTTCCCATTAATACCCATTTGATTTTTCATAAACAGTGTTTGCATAAGCCTGCTGTTTGCCTTGGCCCTGGGGTAGGATTAGGTCAAAATTGTGACCTGTAAGCCCTAGGCATGAAAATCAGCAAGAAAATTGCAAAGATGATCCTCTGATATGTCAAATGTTAGTACTGCGATGAGTGATGTATAACATCAAGTCGTCACTATGAACACAGCGTCGTTGGACTAATGATGTCATGACGTGAAGCTTGAAGTGACGTCATTTCGCTGCTCGTGTTATTATTCTTCTTCAGAATAGCTATGCTACGCCAGACCACAGAGCTTGTGAATGGTGGGAATCGTCGTGTGTCCATCTTTATTTGTGTGTGCCAGTGGGTGTGGATCAGAGGGTGGGTTAGAGTAGAAGGTGATGGATTCCTGTCCTACACGAGCCCACAGAGCGCCGTGTGTCCTTCTTTATTTGTGTGTGCCGATATGTGTGTTGATCAGAGGTTGGCTTGGAGAGGAGGGAAATGATCAGCATAATAAGCCTAAAAATATGAACAACTCTGAATACTCCTAAAAGTTAAACGCATCTGAGCTCCAAACAATACAGTAGACTTTGGGATGAAATCCTCATCTTGTTTTTCTTTATTATTTCCTTGTATTTTACCTGTGTGCCAGTCTCTCATTTGTTCTAAATTTTGATTTGTCTTTTTACCAGGTTGGCTTGTTTTGTGTTAGTTAGGTTCAGTATTTACATTTTTCTACCACTATATGGAAGTCACGATTTAAATATGAACTTTGCTTTTTTGTTAGGTTGGTGTACGTGGCAATGGTATTGTGGTCCTTGGTGTAGAGAAGAAAGCAGTGGCCAAGCTGCAGGAGGAACGCACTGTACGCAAGATTGCCCTGCTAGATGACCATGTGGCCCTCGCGTTTGCAGGTGAGTTCACCGTGATGTTTAGTAGTTTACCCATTCTTTCAACTCTAATGCAATACAGCTAGATATAGATCCGCTTCCCTGAGAAAGTTGAAGGGTGTTGTCAGAATAGCAAGGCACCAAGCTATTTTTGCACTACCCTTGAACTGTTATGGTAAGTCTGTCTTGTTGAACTGTAATGAAGATTTAAGAAAATGGCTCCCAAACTTATGAATTTCTGTCGTAGCACTCCATGTCCTAAGTCATTTACTATCCATCAAGGTAGTATATCTCAGAGCATGGAATTTTCCTCTTTTTGGCAGATTTCCGCTTAAATGAAGCTGCCATTCCGCCGAAGAAAAAAAATTCTGCCGAAAACAAAATCGTAAAGTCACTATTCCAATACCGTATTTTGCGATCTTTACGTGGCGGATATCCCCAAACCGCGCATTCAAAATTGAGCGAGGCGTTAGCTTTAGCTCGCATAGGTCGCTTCCGGTCTTTAGTGGTAGACAGGTCACGGACTACAGTGCCATTTCCGTACTGTCCAGTCTCATAGCCTTAGTCAGTCCCAGTCATCCCCTAATTTTTCAATTCCCTAAAAAACACTCCCGCCCACCAGCTGCACATTTGCAATGCACAAAATACAACAAACAAAAAAAAAAAACAGCACATCACCCGTCTCATTTCTTGGCTATGAAATTGGTTCCTTACCAACCCCACACCCAAGCACAGCTGAAATCAGCGTGCTCCTCAAATCACTACGTCAACGGCAACTCATCATAGGCCCACAATTCTCCATTGGATAAGCTCAGGATGGTATGAATCAAAGCACCAAACATGTCTCCTCTCAGCTAACCGGACATTTCTACTACAAATTTTTAAACAAGGCAAAAATTATTTTTAAAAACACCGGTCCTCTTACTGCCTGAACTGGCCAAATTTGACTATGTAATATGACCTGAAAGAGGAACTCTCCCACCTTAACACCATTAAATCTGCCATCAGTGCAACTCTTAGACACTAGCTAAGTCAAACCCAAAGTGACACCATTGAATGTTGCTGCATCTTTAAGTTATGGCCCATTATGTGAAGCGCGTTGTTGTGGCGTTCACAATGCTGTTGATGTTTTGGATCATGCATATCTGATGCCATGAGAAACAGACTAGATATGGTCAGAATGCCTCCAAAATTGGCATGTACGTCAAGTAACATACCTGATTTTTTGAAATGTTGCATTTGAGACACAGTCACATGAAAGTTTATTTTTTTTATATTTTTTCATTACCCACCCCCCTACTTTTTCTGTTTTTCCAAGTTTACACACACATGCAATACAGTCAAACTGACTTCTGGTGTGCTGGACAACTGAAAAAAGTTACCATCACACTGACATTGATGAAAAATGAGCTTTCAGACCCAAGGCCATTTCCTTGTGTATCTCAGGGCAGCCAAAAGGACAACGCCCAGGCATCCTCATTGACCCTGTTATCTGGTGACAGCAAGCAGGAAGAGACCTGTAACCAGCTGCCATGCCCTATATGCTGCATGCAATCTTTTCCTCAGGCAAAGGGGTCATGAAACAGCTCTGCACTTTAAACATTTAAGCCCACAGACAAAAGACTACACAAAACAGCCAAAACTATGCTACGCGGGACACACCAAATACCCAAACAAGTGTCTGGAGTGCTTATTTAGGAGGTAGCAGAGAAAAATGGTTATGTACAGTTCATTTTTATATAAAACACATTTGTCAGAGTCTCAAAACAACTCAACTCATGTTACAAATGTAGTAGGCATGTGTGTGCCAAACTTGTGAACACTCCTGTAAAAGCCTGTACTGGTGGCTGCAACTGCTGTTCCCATAACAATGCACTCAAATGAGCTTTACGCAGTGTAAAATTGCTTATGTTTGGCTCAGAATAGACACCAGAGACATCCTTAATGACAATTACAGCAGAATGACACCTCAGACGCAGCCAGTGTAGCAGGATCGTGCAAAATAACACTTCTGCATGCCACATTATTTTGGCGGCTTATTTCACTCTGAGGTCGGGTGTCTGATGAAATGCACATGCTGACACCGTTTTCATCTTAACCTTTGACCTTAAGCCCCCCCCCCCCCACCTCCAATCCACCACCCCCCCCCCCCCACCCTACTCCAGCCATCCCACAACTTCAATAACTGAAAGATTGCATTTTTTTAAAACGCATTTGTCAAACTGAACGCCCCAAACCCCACCCCATTCAAGGTCAAGGTCAAAGGTCACAGCTAAGGGTCAAAGGTCAGACTCATGACTACCTGTAAGACGAAATAAATGAACAAATACACTAAACATAGCTCCCAGTGCAGGTAAACAGGGTGTTGAGACATGCAAAAACGCCTATAAAACTGCAAACGCAGCGATTTCTTGGCAAAATTTCAAATTGTCCATGATTTTTTCAGTTTTCCAACTGCAAAAGTCCAAACTCAATGATAATATGATATGGTTACATTAAACCAGTTTCCGGTCTATGTCACATATGGCATGTGGTGACCTGACATGTCACGGACTATAGTGCCGTTTCCGTACTGTCCATTATCTTGGCCTTAGTCAGTCCCAGTCATCCCCTATTTTTTCAGTTCCCTAAAAAACACTCCCGCCCACCAGCTGCGCATTTGCCATGCACAAAATACAAAAAAAAAAAAAAAAAGCACATCACCCGTCTCATTTCTTGGCTAAATGAAACTGGTTCCTTACCAACCCCACACCCAAGCACAGCTGAAATCAGCGTGCTCCTCAAATCACTACGTCAACGGCATGCAACTCAACATAGGCCCACAATTCTCCATTGGATAAGCTCAGGATGGTATGAATCAAAGCACCAAACATGTCTCCTCTCAGCTAACCGGACATTTCCAGCAAATTCCAACATTCAGCCCAACTACAAATTTTTAAACAAGGCAAAAATTATTTTTTAAAACACCGGTCCTCTTACTGCCTGAACTGGCCAAATTTGACTATGTAATATGACCTGAAAGTCGTAGTCTGGTCAAAATATGATGAAGAGAAAATACAATAGACGATTCTGGAGCCAAGAATATTTGGAGATGGACTTGGCTCGAGAAAAGCGTAAACGACGAGCTCCGTGCTCAGTATATTCGCAAGTTAGCAGCCTGTGGGCTGGCGTATTGCCGCGAACTGTGCAGAGTTGATATTAACTATTGCGGCCGCGTAGCTATTGCTGCTCACGTGTCTACAGCGAAACACGAGAAAGCTAAAAGCAGTGCCATTGGACTCTTGATGGTGAATAAATTAATTACAATGTATTTTTTCCAGTAAAGTTTGATCAACGTATGTTGAAAAATCTGTGTAACCTTTCTCCAGTTCAGTGACCATGGTACATAGTATTAAATAAGAGAGAAAAGGAATCGATGTTTACACATGATTAATCAGAGATTATTAAAGTGTGTGTGTATATATATATATATATATATATATATATATATATATATATATATATATATATATATATATATATATATATATATATATATATATATATATATATATATATATATATATATATATATATATATATGTGTGTGTGTGTGTGTGTGTCTGTATGTACCATATATTAAAATTAAACTCAAAAATTAGAAATGGAAAGACATTCAGATGTATTTTGAATAACCATTTGGATATATTCTTTTGAATACTTTAAGTTTTAGTATACTTTTAGTTTTAAACCTTTGACGCACAAAAAATGAAAAGTGCACATACAAAATAAGAAAACTTCAAGATTTTTAGTTGGTTAAACTGCTCAGTTTCTCTCTAAAATGCACCAGATTGCACAAATTGTACTGTAAATTTCCAAATTTTTTCCGTGGGGAGTGGGGGTGGGGGAGGAGTGGGGGGGGGGGGGGGGGGGACATGCCCCCGGATACCCCTAGTGAAAAGGGGTTTTCCTCTTTTTTTAGTACGGGTAATTCCATGCTCTGATATCTCTATTATGATAACCTCATACGAGCTACTGCTGAACCATTAAAACTGTTAAAACATACAATGTAGATTAACTCATTCAAAACGTGCCACCTCTGGATATGCGGCACAAACCCACATTTCCAGAGGTGGCATGTCTCGATTGAGTTAATGTTGCTCTTGTTTGGCAAGACATTTTAGTGGATGTTTTTCTTTTGTGCAGGTCTTACTGCTGATGCCCGCATCTTGATCAACAGAGCACGAGTTGAATGCCAGAGTCACAAGCTGACAGTGGAAGACCCTGTGACAGTTGAATATATCACACGTTACATCGCTCAGCTGAAACAGGTATTTATCACCTGTTAAATTACCAAATCAAGACAAGCTAACCCTCTTGTGCATGCAGCCACCAGTAATGTTTATAGTAACTGTGTCTGCATAATTTGGGGGTTAAAGCGCATTGAATATACTATGAATTTTAAATGGGAATATTGCACTTTCAGTGAATCTAAATCTACCTTTGTTTCCTCAAAATCCATTACCGATGGCATTACTGTATGGAATATACCCCTTTACTTACCCGATTTCAGCCTAAGCACCCTTGTGTATGCCTACCCAACAAGGGGCGTAAGAGAGAGAGAGTTGTAACCTATGACCTGGTAGTCTCCCCTCCGTCCATCCGCTCAGCGCCGTACCTTCCCGCCAGTCGTACCCTTTGCTCTGACGTGGATGGTCACCGGTTTCAGCCGCTCTCGTTTTGGATTTATTTCTCTTCTCTCATCAACTTAGTGCCTTATATAAGGATGACGAGGTAAGGCCTCGGGTTATGCCTACGAGTGAACGGGCCGTTTACTTTCTCGTCGGCACCTCCCTTGGAATTTTTTCGTTTGTTTGTGGGCTTAGCCCTCGACCGGTCGTGAGTACTGTTCACGGGCCTTTTCGTGTACGGCCCACGTGTTGTTTCAAAATGGCGTCTGTGTTGCAATGTACAGCTTCGCACCTGCAAGCGTTGCAAAGGCTTTCATTGGCCTTCGGACGACCATAAGCTGTGTCTTCCTTGTTCCGGCTGCTCCTCTGCTCGTAGCCTATGCGTACCCTCCCTCAGTTCTTGTACCCAAGATTCTACTCAAGCTTCGGGGATGCAACATTGTCCTACTGCTCATCGCTCCGTTCAGTTGGAACAGGACATGGACGACCGACCTTCTGAGTCTCGCCACCGAACCACCTCTTCGGCTTCCCACGCCTCGGACGATGCTGAAGCAGCCTCGACAGAACCTCTTCCACCCCTTTCCGGAGAGACTGCTGCTTCATGCCTGGTGGTTGTCAGGCAGGCCCTCGCAACCCGAGGTTTCTCGGATGCTGCAGTGGAGGCGATCGCTTCAGCCCACAGAGAGTCCACCCTCCGCGTGAACGAAGGGAAATGGAGCGTCCTTCGGACCTGGTGTGAGACCAGACATCTGGACCCCTCGGCACTGACTACTCCACAGCTAGCTGAGTTCTTCTTGTGGCTGTTTCATGACCAGAACTTGGCACCGATTACCATTCGCGGTTATCTCGCCATGGTGGCGGACACCTATCATCACTTAGGCCGTCCGGATCCTGGAGCGTGCAAAGACCTCTCAGACTTGATGTCCCATTTCGACCTCCAACGGCCAGTCACTCGTTCCCTCGTTCCGCACTGGGATCTTCCTTGGGTCCTGTCATGGCTGAACTCGAGTCGCTTCGAGCCTCTGCGTCATGCCAGCCTTGCGGACGTGACTAGAAAGACCTGCTTCCTTCTGGCCCTATCCACAGCTGCCAGAGTCAGCGAACTGCATGCCGTGTCTGTTGACCCGGTCTGCTTGCAGTTCAGGACGGACGGTTCGGTTCAGCTTCTGACCAACCCCTCTTTCTTGGCCAAGAACAGGCTCCCCTCGGCCACGCCCCAGGCGTGGAGTCTTCGGCCTCTTACAGGATTTGACCGGTCCCAGACATCACAACTGCAGGACCCGGTCCAAGCGCTAAAGGTCTACCTGCGCAGGGTCAAGCCCTGGAGAAGAGGTCGCTCCCGCCTCTTCCTGCCTTTGGCCCCAGGCCGGACCGATATTTCTGCCCAGACGATATCGTCTTGGTTGCGTTGCATTATTCGTTCCGCTTACAATGATCTGTCCCCACAGGTGGCCCAGACTATGCGGATACGGGCTCATGAAGTTAGAGCAGTTGCTGCCAGCGTTGCGTTCCACCGCAACTGCGCAGTCAGAGACATTGTCGCGGCGATGGGTTGGAGGTCAGAGTCCATCTTCGCCCGCTTCAATCTCCGGGATCTCTCCAGCCAGCGGGACAACCTGGCCCTCGTTGGAGATCTCTCGGCAGCACAACACTCCCTCCGTGCGCCGCTGGCGCCTTAAGGTAACTCTTCGCTGAAATCGTCGGGAGGTTGCCCCTCGATGCTCAGCTTACAGCCGTGACGGGTATGGGGGCGGCACCCTCCTCCTTTTCGCCATTCATTCCATACAGTAATGCCATCGGTAATAGATTTTGAGGAAACAAATGTATTTTTCTTTAAAATGTATTTTTTCGAAAAATACTTACCGATGGCATTACTCGGAGATCCCTCCCACCCACCTCGCTTGCCACCTCTTCGCAAAGTGTACGACTGGCGGGAAGGTACGGCGCTGACCGGATGGAGGGAGGGGAGACTACCCGATCATTGGTTACAACCCTCTCTCTCTTACGCCCCTTGTTGGGTAGGTATACACAAGGGTGCTTAGGCTGAAATCAGGTAAGTAAAGGGGTATATTCCATACAGTAATGCCATCGGTAAGTATTTTTCGAAAAAATACATTTTAAAGAAAAATACATGGCAATTGAAGAATAATTTGAACATTACAGAAACACCCTTCTCCCCCCCCCCCCCCCCCCCCCCCCCCTACACACTCTAATTTTACACTTTTACAAGTCCAACCTAGCAACAATACTTTGCATAGCTATTATTTTATTAACTTATTTAACCACTTGCTCAGTTGGCCTAATAGTTGTCATTGTGAAAGAGCAACACAAATATTCAGATTGAGATCCTGATTTTTGTTTGCTTTTTTTTTTCTTTCAGAAATACACCCAGAGCAATGGGCGACGACCCTTTGGCTTGTCAACACTCATCATTGGTTTTGACTATGATGGCACACCTCACCTGTATCAGACAGATCCCTCAGGCACATACCATGAATGGAAGGTATCAATACCCAGACAATATTTGTGTGCTGGTCAGTGATTTGGACCTTATAGCCATAGACAGTAAGGTCCAAATTCACAGACCAGCACATATTGACATTGGTGATTAATTTATTGTAATGCAACTTGATTATTCCAGACACTTTGGTATTACTTAGGTTTATGAGGGAAAAAACACAAGGTGATCAGGTTTGCACTGATAATTTTTGACTTGTTCTGCTCTGATATACTACAACAGAAGATGTATCAACTATGACAGTTCAAGGGCAGTGCCAGGTCAAGGTATTCCAGCACCACCCTTTGAAGTGTCATAGTTTTTGTACCTCTTGAGTTGAGAAATACTCGGCATTATATGACAACTCTTACATTTTGGAGTTTGCCTTTGAGGACTTAGTGGGTTACATTATTTTATAATGGTGCTGATAATAGTACGAGGCCCAATCTCAAAAACTAGTTTAATTCAAATTTCATTGGTGATTTGAATAGTTACTACTGAGGGTGTTTTTTTCCAGGCTAACACGATAGGCCGCAGTGCCAAGACAGTACGAGAGTTCCTTGAGAAGCACTACACGGAGGAGGTGGCGGGGAGCGAGCGTGAGACGATCAAGCTGGCCCTGAAGGCACTGCTGGAGGTGGTGCAATCAGGGGCCAAGAACATGGAGGTGGCTGTCATGCGGCGTGGTCAACCCCTGCAGGTGAGAGTTTTCTGTGATGTAGTGCTCTTTGAAGATAGAATCGGGTGGTTTGCCAAGGATTTGTCCACAAGAACAGTAAAATTACATTCAATGGCAGTTCCCATTATAACTAAATATAACAAACATGAAATTGAATAATAAAGATATTAGTAAATAAACGGATAATGTGGTTGTTGTTGTTTTTTTAAATGGACTTAACGCAGCAGTATTTGTTGTTTAGAGTTTCCACAAAATTAAGGCTTTTGGCCACATTGAAAATGTCAACTCAGGCACCTTGGAGGGGTAGATAGTGTTGCAAATTCTGAAATGATGACAAGAATTGACATTTTATTTTGTATTCCATTTTGATACCTTTATTCAATGTCCTTTGCTTTGCTTTCCTGTTTCAGATGATGGAATCTGATGAAATAGAAAAATACATCACAGAAATCGAGAAGGAGAGAGAGGAAGAGGCAGAGAAGAAGAAACAAAAGAAATAGTCATCGTCAACTTTAGTCTGACTTTTTTCATCTTGTTTATGTTGAAATGTTTCATTCTCACACACAACACTAAAAAAGCAACTTGGCTGGCCAGCCCTATGGCTTACGTACACTGTTCCCTAGATTTAGTTAGCTGACACTGTCGCAAGAAGCATCAATCCTCATGAGCCCCTGCATCTGCAGGGGCTCGTGCGAAATGATGCCTCTTGTTGAGAGTTGTTCCAGCCTTTTTTTAAGCCTTGCAGCCAGGCCCATGACGTGTACATGCTTTTTGGGCTGGCTCTTACTACCGGTATCTGCAAGAGGCTTATAGTTTCATGAGCCCCTGCATCTACAGGTGCTCATAGCAATCTGTGCCTCTTGCTTGTACTAATTCCAGCTTTTCTTCAAACTATAGGCCTTGATAGCCAAATTGCACCATCATGGATGTAAATGAAGACTTCATTTTGTCATCTGTTAGGTGACTATTGCTGACTTGGAGATTGTGTGCTTTCCATTGTTCAGTGGTCTACATCGTTCACAGTGAAATAAAGTTTTTGAATGAAAATTTGAATGTTTGGTTGATAATGTCTGCTCTTTGGTTTGTTTACTTTTCATGATTCATCTGCCATGTATGGTGTAACCCTTTGGCTGTTGGCAGTGCTTTTCATTGAGATGATTCCTTTTTGGGGCTCGCATGCTATGGCAAAAGAAAGTCTGCGTACTGGGCCATCCATCGTCTGTGGTAAACTTGAACATTAGTACTTTCTTGGAGTTGGAGTCTGTTCAAACCACTTTCATTAAATTTTGCTATGGATACTTTGTGACGAACATACTAATATCTGTGAAATCTCCAAGGTCAAGAGTCGCAGGGGGTACAAAAAAAACAAGAACGGCAAAGCCATTATGGCTCACGTGTATGACCGATTTGCATATGTGCGACCTTTGTGACAAGGGCTGGCTTCTGCAGCAGCAAAATCCATGTTTTCTGAAAATGCTACATTTTTCACACATCTGTCAACACCCGTGATACTTGACCTTTGTGATGAGTCGACTAAAATTAGTATGCATAGGAAGGTCTTATCATCAGCTATCTTAATAATAATTATAATAATAAAGGAGATTTGTTAAGCGCAAAAAGTAGCTCTAAGCGCAGATACAATGAAAAAGCCAATACGCACGCACACATTCACACACATACGTGACCGTGGTGATGAATTGTGCATGGCTGGGGTAATGAACTAGTGAAGGGCAGCATTGTAGAGGAGGGTTTTGAGAAGTGATTTAAATGAGGAGAGCGTTTGACAGTTATGGACTGGCGCGGGGAGGCTGTTCCAAGTGGCAGGGCCGCCACATGTTTTACATTTGAAATTGGGAAGGTGAAATTTACGTGTTGGAGGAAGAGCGGTGGGTGCGAGATGGAGTAAGTCAGAGATAAAAGCAGAAGTCAGGTTGATAGAGTTGAAGCACATGCAGGACAGTTTATACAGAATGCGTTCTTGTACGGGCAGCCAGTGGGGTTTTTCAAGAGCGGTGTGGATAATTATGGTCACGCTTATGCACGCGCAGACCTAAACAGTACTGTTTTGCACTCTCTGCAGTTTATCTAGTTGGGTTTTAGGCAGGCCAGAAAGGAGAGAGTTACAGTAGTCTAACCGTGATAAAACAAAGGAGGAGACGACGATTGCAATTGCTTCGGGCGTCGGATACTGTCTAACACTGCCAAGGCGCCGAAGTTCAATAAAAGCTGATCTGCACATATGACTAACATACTTATCCATTTTGAGGTGTCTGTCAATGAAAACACCTAGGTTTTTGACACTGTGAGAGAAAGTAAATTTGATTTTGACAGAGATGTGACTGGGAAGACAACTGCGAAGGATGCACACCAGCTGTGATAAGCATGGACTCTGTTTTACCATCATTTAGCTGGAGTTTATTTCTAATCTTCCAGTCTTTAAATTCTGTCAGATAGTTTTTCATGTTGGAAATTAAACGACCAGCTTCAGGGAAGGGATCAAAATCATGCAACTGTGTGTCATCAGCGAACATGTGATGTCTAACAGAATACTTTGAAAAAATAGTAGCTAATTGCTGCATATAAAGAATGAAGAAAATCGGCCCGAGCACAGAACCTTGGGGCACTCTGAAAAGTAATGGGGATGGGACAGAGTGACAGCCGTTGATCGAGACAACTAGACGCTGGTTTGTGAGGTATGACTCCATCCAGAGTAAAGCACGGTCAGAGAAGCCATAGTCAAAGTGAAGACGAGACAGAAGAATGGAGTGATCGATGGTACCAAATTTGCTTGAAAGATTTGGGAATACATACAATTTTATCAAAAATCAGAATTTTACACACATTTGCCAGCCTCTTGACCTTTCCAAGGGGTCATCCAAATTAGTATGCATAGATAGGTCTTACCATCAGGTATCTCTGTACCAAATTTGGGTTTTAAGTTGTGAATAGTATTTGAGAAAAAACATCTTTTGTCAAAATATGTCTATTTTAGACCTATTTCTTGAGCTCTCGTGACCCTTGACCTTTCCAAGGGATCAATCAAATTAGTGTGCATAGAAAGGTCTTCCCACCAGGTATCTCTGTAGCAAGTTTGGGTTTAAAGTTGTGAATAGTATTTGAGAAAAAACATCTTTTGTCAAAATATGGCTATTTCAGACCTTTTCCCTGAGCCTTTCTGAGGGGTCATCCAAATTAGTAATAATAATAATAATAATAAGCGCATTAAATAGGCGCTTTATCCCAATTGAAAATCGACTCAAAGCACCGCAACGAACTGAACCCAACAAGCACGCTCACGTGAATCACGCGCATTCGCTCACACAATGTACATAAACACAGAACATTCACATGGTGCTAAGGGCAAGCTCAAGCGAGCTACTGAAGTTTTGAAAATTCAAAATCGTTTGTATTTGAAATTTGATTAAGTGGGCTGAAACTGATAGCAAAGTGCCTACCCGGCACCGGCCTCCACGTGGCGTAGGTGGGTAGTCCGCTCAGTCCCTGACTGAGTGGGCTAGCAGACGGGTGCCATCTTTGTCCAGGATTAGGACTTGATGTCAGCAGATATGTTGTTCAGCCTTTTCACTGGTCCGGTTTTTAAGGAGCTGTGCTAACCTAGGTCGTACCATGTTGGATTGGTCCTTAAAAATACTCGTGACTTTTTGGTCCTTTGGATCCCAAGTGTTTGCCGTGCTTGGAGACCCGTGTCGGGGGAGAAGAGGATCCTGGTGGCTGAGGTTCCCTTTGGGCTGCGGCTCACTGGTGCCAACACTCCACTTCGGCCTTGACTTCTACCTAAACGGGAGGCTAGTCGTACCGGCCTAGTCAAACGGCTCTTGTCACGTTGAGCCCTATCCCACTGTTGACATGCGGGTTGATATACGGAGCACCATGCTATAGCTTCTGCTGCTGATTAGGTGCTTTACGCCAGTATTCCCCTGCATTCAACAGTGTGATAGAAGGCGGTGGCTCAAACGGTTCAATCGGGCTTACCCCCTTGAGTATATCTTTCGGGCAGTCTCCATTGTGCGTCGGCTGGAGACCCGCCGACATTTGCACTTTCCCTTGTTGGGCTCGGTGGCGGGCGGGGACCCCCGGGGGATGAATATCTCTACTAATATAATATGGAAAAAAACAAAAAACCCAAACTTGCACAGAAGCGGCACATTGCCACCAACATTGAAAATGACAGTGACTCGGACTGTGAGGAAGAGACGCCTCAGGCGTCGACCGTATGGCCTCGCTTCCTCATTGTCCATAGCAAGGTAAAGGAGAAACCAGTTACCAAGCTGCATCCTTTTCTGGTGGGGGAGACCCTCAGGAGCCGTGTTGGCAGGCCTGACGCCCAGCGCCTCAGGTCTGGTGACTTGCTGGTGGAGTGCCGTACCCGAACACACTCCAGCGGGCTACTGGGGCTCTCTTCCATCGGAGACACTCCTGTGGAAGTCACACCCCACAAAACTATGAATTCGTCAAGAGGCGTAATCAAAGATCAAGCTTTGGCAGAACTGTCAGAAGAAGAACTTGTAAGGAACCTTAAGTCTCAGGGGGTGACTTACGTCAGGCGCTTCGCTTCCAAGCGAGGTGGTGGGGAGATCCGTCTCCCTACCATCATCCTGACGTTTGGCACCCCCACCCCTCCTACTACCATCTGGGGAGGTTACTACTCCCTGAGAGTGAACAAGTACGTCCCTCTTCCCCTCCGGTGCTTTAAGTGCCAAAAGTATGGCCATGGGCAGAAGACATGCCGTCAGGCAGAGGCTTCATGCACCCGTTGCACTAGGCCCGGACACTCTGCTGAGTCCTGCACAGCCACCCCCCTGTGTGTGAATTGCCAGGGGGCGCATATGGCTTCGGATAAGAAATGCCCTCGTTGGATATCCGAGTGCAAGATTCAGCAGGTGCGTGTGGAGAAGGGGCTGTCCTTTCTGGATGCCAAAAAACTGGTTGAAGGCCCTGGTGCAGCTGCGGCTGCCCCAACCTCTAACACCTCAGTGTATACTTTTAGTGCAAGGCAAGCGCCCCACCAAAGACTTTTCATGTCAGACCCCAACTTCTTGGTTGGGGGCGGAGCCTCGGCTCATCTCACCCCTGGAGAGTAACCCTCCTCCGGTGGTGACAAGGAGCCAGGGAACGCAGAAGGCGGACACTGCCGGTCCGGTTGTGCCGCCTTCTGTTGCCCCTAAGCCTCAGCCCCCACCCAAACCTGTTAGTCAGTCAACTCCAAAGGCTTCTGGCTCTGGTCAGCCTTCTAAGGCCGCTAACTCTAGCGGCAGGAACGCTGCCCAGGACCAGAAGTCTAAGAAATCTATGGGACCGCTGTGCGCACGGGCCCAGAAGGGGAACACAGATGTCCCCCTTCAAAACAAATATGCTGCACTGGAGGAGCGGATGGAGGGAGTGGAAGTTGTTGTTGCTGATGCTGCGGCAGCTCCACCCCCTTCCTCTCCGAAGAACCAGTGGAGGCCCGGGCGGGCCCCCCTCTGTTTCTTCAACTCCTTCCAAGGTAAAGGAAAAAAAGGGGGGGGGGGGGGGGGGAAACTCCTTACCCCCAGATAAGACTTAATCATGGGACTCTTTGCTTCAGTGGAATTGTCGTGGTTTTCGAGCTAACTTTGAGGAACTACGTCTTTTAGTCACGTTCTATAACCCCTCGGTAATATCTCTTCAGTTGAGGAGACTTACCTGAAGACTTCTGACCCTGTGTCTTTTAATGGTTTTAATGTTATACATAAAGGCTCTGATTCGGAGAGGCGCTCGGGTGGAGCGGCTCTTCTCATTAGTAGCCAAATTTTATGTAGCCCCGTTAGCATCGACACCTGTCTTCAGGCCGAGGCTGTCGCTGCTCGGGTTACCTTAAAAAAGACCATAACCATATGCAGTATTTACCTGCCACCATCACTGCGGGTCTGTAGCAATGATATTTTTCACTTAGTAGATCAACTGCCCCCTCCCTTTATTCTCATGGGGGATTTTAACGGTCATGCTCACCTTTGGGGTAGTGACCACTATGATGGCAGAGGTCAGATGTTAGAAGATGTTTTTTCTCAACTTAACCTATGTGTCTTTAACGATGGCTCACCTACATACTCTAACTCAGGTTCCGGATCTAGTTCTGTTCTAGACCGCTGTGTGTGATCCTTCTCTCATGCTGGACTTTGACTGGAAGGTTCACGACGACCTGTGTGGTAGTGACCACTTCCCAGTAGTCCTGTCATCGGTCGGCTGTGAGGAGGATTCGCCGGTGGGGCGCTGGAATCTCAAGAAAGCTAACTGGTCTCTGTTTGCCTCTCTCTGTCAGTCTCGTCTTACAGAGGAGGTGGTCATGTCAGCTGAAGAACCTGTTTCTTGTTTTACTTCTATTTTGTTGGAGGTTGCAGGTGAAACCATCCCTAGAACTTCCACATCACTCCCTCGGAAGCCGAGAGTACCATGGTTCAATGAAGAGTGCCGCAAGGCCCAAACAATGCGCAAATCTGCTCAGCGACGTGCTTTTCGTAATCTGTCGCAAGCAAATATTTTAACCTTTAAAAGACAGCGGGCGAAAGCCCGTTACATTTTTAAACGCGAACGCCGTGCTTCCTGGAGACGCTTCGTCTCATCTTTATCTTCTTGGACTCCGTCCCAAAAAGTCTGGAAGGCTGTTCGAAGAATTAGGGGCCGGGTGGCTCGGCTTCTGTCGGCCATCTTAGAGATGGTGCCAGTTTGGTCACAGATAAAAAGGCTGTGGCCAATTTGCTTGCCTCCACCATTGCCCATAATTCTTCAACAGAGCATTATTCACCTTTCTTCCAGAGAGAGAAGGAGAAGCGAGAATCTTGTGCTTGTGATTTTATATCGGATAACTTGGAAGACTATAATGCCCCTTTTACGTTTTCAGAATTGCAGCAAGCCATGCAGAAATGTACTGACTCTGCTGCTGGATTAGATACCATCCATTATCAGCTCATAACACATCTGCCTGAGGATTCACTCCTTGTACTTCTCAAGGCCTTTAACCATATCTGGAAAACCGGTCATTTTCCGCCATCTTGGCGCCAGGCTGTGGTTGTGCCAACTCCCAAGCCGGGTAAGGATCCTTCCGACCCGGGCAACTACCGGCCAATAGCTTTGACATCATGTTTATGTAAAACTATGGAACGCTTGGTCAACGCCCGACTGGTGTGGCATCTTGAGTCACAGGGTCTCATCACAGACCTCCAGCGGTTTCTGGCGCTTCCGTAGTACAACTGACCATCTAGTCCGCTTTGAGTCTTTTATCCGAGATGCTTTTGTCAACAAGCAGCATGTCTATGCAATTTTATTTGATCTTGAAAAGGCATATGACACAACCTGGAAGCATGGTATAATGTCTGATTTGTCGGACATGGGTTTTAAAGGGCATCTGCCCGTTTTTATTCACAATTTTTTGTCCAACAGGTCGTTCCATGTCCGTGTGGGCTCCACCCTCTCCGACACCTTTGAACAGGAGATGGGTGTCCCGCAGGGCAGTATTCTATCTCCTGTTTTATTTAGCATTAAAATAAATAACATTGTAAAGGCCGTCAAGGATGACTCTGAATGCTCTTTGTTTGTGGACGACTTTGCTTTGTGTGCACGAGGTCGAGGACTTGCGTCCCTTGAGAGGCGCTTGCAGCTGTGCGTTGATCGCATCCAGGGGTGAGTGTCTCTCAATGAATTCAGATTCTCGCCCTCCAAGACAGTCTGTGTGCATTTTACTAACCAGACGAAATTTTTTCCAAAACCTAGCCTGAGCATTGCTGGAGTGCCAATTAAGGTGGCCGAAGAGGCAAAATTTTTGGGGGTCATCTTTGACAAAAGATTGACCTTCTGCAACCATGTTAACTACCTTAGAACCTCTTGTCGGAAGGCCCTCGACATTCTTCGTGTCGTTGGTCGTACTGACTGGGGTGCAGACCGCATCGTCTTACTTCGACTGTACCGGGCCCTTGTTCGGTCCAAACTGGATTACGGCTCTGTGGTATATGGCTCGGCTTCCAAGTCTGTTCTGCAGCGTCTGAACACAATTCACCATCAAGGTCTGCGCATATGTCTGGGAGCCTTCAGGACATCTCCAGTTCCTAGTCTGTATGCAGAGGCAGGGGAGCCTTCTCTCAGGCTCCGCCACATCCGCCTCATGCTCAGCTACGTTCTGAAGCTGAAGGCCCATCCAGAAAATCCTGCCTATGATTGTGTTTTTAACCCGTCGTTTGCAGAGATTTACGATGCCCATCCGGGAGCTGTCCGTCCACTTCTTCCGTGTCCGACCTCATCTGCAGGTGGCCGGAGTGGACCTGGACAAAGTTTCGGAATCTCTGCAACACGTCACTCCACCCTGGCTACTACCAGTTCCTGACATCTTGCTGGACATGACTGCCCACAAGAAGGATTGTACTCCACCCAGTACCAACAGAGCCTCAATGAACTCCTTTCAATTTTTCCTGGCTATTGTCGTCTTTATACGGATGGGTCCAAGTCAGTACCAACAGAGCCTCAATGAACTCCTTTCAATTTTTCCTGGCTATTGTCGTCTTTATACGGATGGGTCCAAGTCTGAGGATGGGAGGGTGGCTGCGGCTGCAGTGTCCTCTCGCCATCCTAAACGCCCATTTAAGCTCCGTCTCCCTGACCATTCCTCTGTATTTAGTGCAGAACTGCAGGCAATTCTGCTGGCACTCAAGCATGCCTATCAGTCTCGGGAAAGGAACTTCCTGATTCTGTCTGACTCTCTTTCTGCCCTGCAGGCCCTTCAGGGCGCGGGAACAGACCATCCACTGCTGGTGCAGATTAGAGAGCTTTACGCCGACTTGATGAAGGAATATTATGACATCATTTTTATTTGGGTCCCAGGCCATGTGGGCATCGAAGGCAACAGAATCGCAGATTCTGCTGCCAACAGTGCCCGCAGTGACCCTGTCCCTGACACACAGACTGTCTATAGTGATTTTAAACCTGTGATTAGTGCGTACATAGCCCGCGAGTGGCAGTCCGAGTGGGACAAAGAGGAAGAGAACAAGCTTCATGAAGCTCTTCCTAAGTTGTCTGACAGTCTACCTTTCCGCTGCGGCAGCCGCCGTGAGGAGACTGTCCTTGCTCGGCTCCACATCGGGCACACGTATGTTACGCACTCTTACTTACTTAAACAGGATGAGCGTCCATGGTGTTTTGCCTGTGATGAGCAGTTTTCTTTTCGACACTTTTTGCTGTATTGTGCTGACCTAATTGACACCAGATATAAACACTTTACAGCAGACTCCTTGAAGGTTTTGTTCCGGGATGTTCCCCCGGACAAAATCTTCAATTTCTTGCGAGCATGCAATATTTTTAACAAGATTTGAGCATTCATAGACTATGTGAATCTTTTTTATTTGCCCTTTTTGAGAGTCTGTAGACATTTCTTTTAAAGACGTGCGACATTTTAGCCTGAGATTTTTAATCTATATTTACATCTTGTCTTAAGACCTTGCTTTTAGTCTGGCTGAACAGATTTTTACCCATCCCGCCATGAGATGGCCTTAGTCGCCTGCTCGGCGTTAAACCCAAATAACTAACTAACTAACTGATACCAAAGTATGCATAGATAGGTCTTACCATCAGGTATCTCTGTACTAAGTTTGGGTTTGAAGTTGTGAATAGTATTTGAGAAAAAACATCTTTTGTCAAAATATATGGATATTTTTCAGCTATTTCCTGAGCTCTTGTGACCCTTGACTTTTTCGAGGGATCAACCAAATGAGTACGTATTGAAAGGTCTTACCATCAGGTATCTTTGTTCCAAGTTTAGGTTTGAAGTTGTGAATAGTATTTGCGAAAAAATTCATTATGTCAAAATAGCCATTTTTGACATGTTTCCTCATCTCCTGTGACCTTTGCGAGAGGTCACTCAAATTGGTATGTTTAGAAAGGTCTTGCCACAAAGTATCCTTGGGCCAAGTTTGAAGAATGTGTCTTGAATAGTCTCCCAGAAAATGCCAACGTTAAAGTTTACCACGGACGACAGTGGACGTATGATCACTGGCCCAAAACATACTTTTGCTTCGCACATGAGCAAAAAAAAAGGTAATAAAATAGCCAGTACATACTCCTTTGTTTGATGATAATGAAGTTAATTGCAATGGTTAAAAGTCATTTTCCTGCAGGAATCGTCTGAACAAATTGTTGCCATCAGCCAAAGGGTTAAACTTTAGTTAATTTCTTGACTATATACTTACTTACTTATGCCTGTCACCCCTACCAGGGTATAGGCCGTCAACAAGAGACCTCCAGCGACTCCTGTCCTGTGCTTCTCCTTCGATTTTACTCCAGGTGGTTCCCCGTCTCTTGATGTCTGCTTGGAGGTCTCGACGCCAGGTGTTTCTCGGCCTGCCTCTTTTCCTCTTTCCCTGGGGGTTCCATGACAATGCCTGCCTAGTGATACTGGAAACTGGCTTTCTAAGACTGTGACCAATCCATCCCCATCTTCTTCGTCCAATTTCATTCTCTGCTGTTATGTGCTCCGTTCTCTCCCAGAGTCTGATGTTGCTGATCTTCTCTGGCCAGTGGATTGTCAAGATTCTTCTAAGGCAACTGTTTATGAAGATCTGTACTCTGTTGACTGTGGTTCTTGTCAACCTCCAAGTCTCTGCTCCATATAGGAGAACTGCTTTTACGTTGGAGTTGAAATGACTATATAGCAAATACATCCAAATTGGTAACTGTGCGCCCCGAGAATTGTTGCATGGGTTTTTCTCGAGTCGGCAGTTGATCAATTTGTGTGGTGTATGTCTTGTTTGTCAAGTTGTGTGGTAACATATGTTGAGCCCCAAGGACAAAATTTGGAGTTGGCCTCTCAAGATGTACATACCTTTGCTGGATATTGAATCTATATAGTTAAAGGGTAGTGCCACATTAACGTACACAAAAATCACAAAACACAAGTAACACAAGTACAAAATAACGTATCATTTTATTGGTGATAAGCTGGCTGTCAAACTTCAAGCATACAAAAAAATAATACTTGATAGTTAAATGGAACAAGAACAGTTAAAAACTCAAAAGCTAACTCTATTTTCAGCCCAATGATGTGACAGTACATCAGCACTAACACTACTATGGAGCAGTATTAGACTATTTTTTTCCTCTCTCCTTGTTAAACAGCTCTGGGGAAAATGAAATAATTGGACATATATTTTTGTTAAAGCAATCTAGGACAGTAAAGAGAAAATGCACTAGCACAAACAGTTTAAAGTGTGAGATAAACAATGTTTACTGCAGAAAAAAAACACGAAAGAGGACATTGTTCCTTCAGTTGGAAAAAACATGCTCAGGCATGATGCGTATTCTGACTGAATACAATTTATGTAAATTTATCAGAAGTACATGAAAACTGCATCATGGGGTGCAAACTGGGATAAACAGCCTGGACAAACACGCGATATCGCATGATTGTCAGAGTTTTAAACCACCGTTTGTGTCAAATGATGCACAGTTTTCAACTTAATTTTGATATACGGAAATCATCTACTGTTCCAGAAAATTTCTTTTGTCTGGGTCATCAATTTTCTTAACCAGTTAAGTACCAGTCGATGCAGACTGTGTCAGTTTGACCAAAAAAAACCTAGATGTCCCAGTAACATGGATTCAAAGTTGTGTCAGCATGAGGCATAGATCCTCAGGAGCACACACAAATGCGGGGGCTCATGAGGATCTCTACCTCTTGCTGCTGGGTTGTGTTTGATTTTTCCTGGCAATGAACGGGTTAAATAGTCTTTCTAGTTTAATAGTTTACTTCTGCTTCTGATTACTGAACATGTATTGAAAAACACACTTGCACCTGATCACAGCAGTGCAGAACCATCACTAATTATTTCATAAAAATAAGGGAATTGGTCGAAATGGACCAAATGCTAACAAATATACACACATATCATGAAGCACAACAGAATCATTCATGAATCAATCAGCTAACGACTGAAAATGAATACCCAAAAGGGCGCGATAACCCATTCATTCCTGACTTGCCACAGCAAGAGGCATGTGCACCATAATAGGTAAAGGTTAGTGTCAGATTAGTAGGGCACCCATTAAGATTGCAGTCACGGTATATAAAAGGACACTACCCAACTCAGAGATGAATGGCTGTCAGTAGCGCTTTTGCCACGGGGATTCATGCAAAAATCTTCATGACAAATTGCTATCGACGCCAAAAGATTAACTGGTTTAACTCACCCTACCCCAACACCAAAATCCTTAAATTTTGCCCCTGTCCTCTCAAGATTGCATTTTGCAGTGCAGGACACAGATCGACCATGATAGTTCAAGGGTGATGCCAGAATAGCTTGGCGCCCGTAGGCGCCAAGCTATTCTGGCATCCCCCTTGAACGATCATGTGGATCCTTATCCTGCTGTGGTGTGTCTGGGGTAGAATGAGTTAAGAGAACACCAAATGCAACTGCAAACACCTTTGTCAGCATGTTTTCATATCTGTATAAATATTCCTTAAATCTTTTACGAGCAACAAGCGATGCCGAGATAAAATTAGAGGGTGATGTGATGCATGCATGGAAAGAAGTTAAACATTAGCTTTACTGGGACAATAGAAAAGCCACAAAGAAAATAAGCAAACAATGATGGCAAGTCCAGATGGACTACTAACATTCTCCAGCAGCTACCAAGACTGGCCGGCAAACATGAAATTTACGCCATGTGCCTACACAACCAAACCTTGGAGTGTGGATCAGGACTTAAAAAATAGTGACTTTCTTTTCAGTGTGCTGATGCAGAACAACTGGCAAAAGAGGATGGAGATAAAGCAGTTTTAGTGCTCATTTTAACACCCAAAATATCCTTTCTCTTGCAATCACTCTTAAAAATTAAACTAAAGAAGAGTACAATACTTCCGAGCCATTTGTACACAGTTTCTGGGTCAATATGTTACATCTGAAATAAGCAGATTTTCTCTTATGCCCCGGGCCGTAGTAGGGACTTGTGAACCTCAAGAGAGTTTATGCCTCTTCTAAGTGTGCAAAAGGTCAACAGGCCTAAGTAGGCTGCTGTTGGCCCGTGCACACCTGTGCGCAGGCCAATGGCTGACAAAGGCCCTAGACCTTTTGCGCACTAGGTTGATGTCTGACGGAGCTCTGTTCCTTGTATTTACCTGAGCAGGCATTTCTAATCAAAGCAGCAGTATTGGTGGTTCGTGCTGATTGTAGAGCCATGCACAATGAGAACAAAATAAAGCATAGAACTTCACAACCAGCTTCGGATGTATTCCTGGTCTCCAACGAGGTCAATTTCTGAAGAGAAACGTGACTTAGATACCAACTAGTTGCTGCTGTATGCTCATTCATCAATCAAATCATATGACTACAACTAACAGAACAATAAGCATGCATGCATTTATCTACACAAATCTAGTGTTAACTGTAGGCCTGACAGCCACCTTATCTGTGTCTTCATTCACCCATTGTGCATGCTGCAACAGTACAAGTGGCTACATGCACAAAGAGGTTAAAGCAATCAGCGTCTAGGGCTTGGACAAATTCGTGTTTCACACCATGGTGCAGACACTAAATGGCACAAGGAAGTGAATGTTGTGTGCAGGCTGGTTGCAGATGGTACGAAAGAACTTTGGTTCTGAGCGTTAATGTAATAATTCAAACAGGTACGTCCCCATAAGACAGTGTATTTCTGTACTGTGGCAGCTCACAATGTACGGGTCATTCATTCTTAATTCAGCATATTATTTGCCCTTGTTTTTAATGGGACAATATATATCACTGTAACTTCGGCAAACATGTTCAATTTGCAATATCAGTTGTTTTTTTGCACTCAGGGACTCATATGCAACACATCAGTACATGCGTTACCTGTGGTACTAGCATCACTTTGATTCTACTGCAGGAGATGGATCAACCACTACAGTTCAGTCAAGTGCTTGATTCGACTAACCAATCATTAGAGAAGAAACCAACAGAGAAGGAAACACTTAGAAAAGACAGTTACAACACAATAAACTGTCTTTTCAAAGTGAGTTTCTTTCTCAGTTGGGTTCTTCTCTGCATTTTACATGGTTGGCAGTCAGCTTTTTGGTCTGGATTGTTAACCAATCATTACACATGACCTATCACAGCAGATCCATCTCATGCAGTGTGTCAGGTCACAAGTCATCTGATGACCTCGGGACTTGAAGTGAAAGAAATAGAAGTATTTATGATAGGGTAAATACAAAATTTTATTTTCAAACCTACCCAACAGTTTTGAAAAAAACAAGAATAAAATCACCCCTTCCATAAACTTTACTTTTAGCCACAGACACTATCTCAATAGCTACTAATTCAAACTTTAACTGTGAAGGCCAGTGGATTTTAACCTCCTTGTGTACACAGCCACCGGTACTTTTTACAGTTCAGTTCCATGCGTGCACAAGGGGGTTAAATACACAATATTAATGGATGTACAGTGGGCAGGTTGATATAAATGTAAATTGTAAATCTAGCCCAGCAGTGAGTTTACACACAAACCAAAGGGTCAAACAACTGTAACACAAGGGACACCTGATCAACGCTAAAGTACTTCATGGTAAGAGCAGCCAACAAAATAGCACAAAAGAACAATTTTCCCACAGTCCATAGAAACCATCAGAATCAATGTCCACGCTGGATATTTGTAATCATCAGAACGGAAGCCTGCAAAGCACAAGATTGTCTTTTGTCTATGTGCTGAGCTCAAGCCTTCACTTGCTCGTTCACATGCTACAAGGATAAAGAGCGCTGAGTCCGTTTGGATGAAGGGGGAACAGGGGGCGACTCAGCGCTGAACTGTCAGACCCCAAAGTCATGGAGGGAAAGCCGGAATATGTCGTGCATGATGTACCAGGACAATCCGTCGGTCTTCAGTATAAACACCTGTGAATAACCCATGGGCTTGTCATTTTCTGAGTCACCCTGCAAGAACAAGAAATAGTAATGGATAAAATGCTAAGTTAAACAAAAGACCTGAAAAAAAAAAAGTTTCCGAGCCAACCATACATGAAGGGCAAACTGTAAAAAAATAAGTGATTAAAGAAGGTGACATCTATCACAGGGCATCTATGACGCACCAAAAATCAAAATCATGTACTGAAAATGTCACGAACGGGTCCAGCTCCTTGCGCCACTGTGCCTACCTTAACAATGTCAGTCGTTCTATTTATTGACTTGACTTTGCTGTCTGTGCAAGTATAACTGGACGGGCAACCTGTTAGTTTGCCACTGGTGTAAGCATATCACTATAAGGTGTGCACTGCATGCTGATTTGAGTTATTTGCTGCGACGTCAGCCATGCATACTATTGTGGGCATCATTTCACGCCGACTTTCAATCTTGAGTCATTTTAAGTTGATTGTGACTTTTAGAAACAGAATGATGAAAAATATATTTTTCTCTAAAATAAATTTTTTTGAAAAATACTTACCGATGACATTACTGTTAGGAATACTGTCTCGCTAGCCTAATTTTAGCCCAAAATTGAGGTTGTGTGCCTTTAAGGAGGGAAGGTATCAGGGGGCGCTATCTGCTAGGCAGAGCCACGGTAGCCTCCCTTCCCTCCATATCCGGAACGCGGTCACCTGATTCGCCATTCTGTATCGTAGCGAGCCAGCGGCAGCGGGGTAGGTGGGAGGGTCCTCCGAGTAATGTCATCGGTAAGTATTTTTCAAAAAAATTTATTTTAGAGAAAAATACATTTGTTTTCTCAAAACAACATTACCGATGACATTACTGTTAGGAAGAATGTCGATGAGGCGGTGGGTGCCGCTAATTACGTCCCTAAGCAAACTATTAGGTCCCCGAGACCCGCCCTCCCAGGCACAACCTCCCGATAATTTTAGCGAAGAATACCTACGGCACCCGGGGTGCCGGGAGGGAGTGTTGTGCTGCCGTGACATCCCCCACCAGCGACAGGTTCTCGCGCTGGCCGGAGAGGTCCCTCAGGTAGAATCTGGCGAAGGTTGACTCTGAACGCCAGCCTACGGCCGCCACAATGTCTTTGACTGCACAGTTGCGGTCGAATGCAAGGCTCGCCGCCATGGCTCGTACCTCATGCGCCCTGATGTTCAGATGCGTGGCGGTGTCAGGGGCGAGGTCGTGGTATGCGGAGCGTATCACCCAACGGAGCCAGGCGGAGATCGTTTGGGCCGTAATGTCATTTTTACCTGGAGACAAAGGAAGGAAAAGGCGGGTGCGGCCCCTGCGCAGAGGCGTGGTCCTGCGCAAGTAGATACGCACTGCTCTCACCGGATCTTGTTGTCTGGAGTCCCGGGAGAAGCTAGGTCCCCTCAGGGCTTGTATGGAGACCACTTGTGGGGCGGCTAGTGGAAGCCGTGTCTTGGCCAGGAAGTTCGGGTCCGGCAGCAGTTGTAGCGAACCGTCCGCCCGGAACTGTAGGCACGATGGATGGGTCGAGAAGGCGTGAAGCTCGCTGACCCTGGCCGCAGTGGCGAGGGCTAGTAGGAAGCATGTCTTCCGCGTCACGTCCGCCAGTCGCGCCAGCTGCAAAGGCTCGAAGCGGCTAGTGTTGAGCCACGTCAGTATCTAGGGTAGGTCCCATCTCGGCACAAGGGAGCGGGAGGTTGGTCGATGAAGGCCGAAGTGTGCCATCAGATCAGCCAGGTCTTTGCAGGCGCCAGGGTCGGGGTGTCCCAGGTGCCGGTACGTGTCGGCTATCATAGCCAGATAGCCGCGAATGGTAATGGGGGCCAACCGCTGATCATTGAAGAGCCAGAGGAAGAATTCCGCTAGCTGGGGAACCGTCAGATCCGTGGGGGAGAGTCGTTCGGCGGCGCACCAGTCGCAGAGAACGCGCCATTTCCCCTCGTAAACTCGCCTAGTGGATCGCCTGCGGGCTGTAGCGATCGCATCCACCGCCGTACTTGAGAAACCTCTATTGGCGAGAGCTTGCCGCACAATCTCCAGGCGTGTAGGAGGAGACGCTCGGGGCACGGGTGGAACAGGTCCTGCCGGGGCTGCTTGAGCATCGATGGCGGAGTGGGCAGCTGTAGTGGGGGGGCCGACGCCAGGTTCAGGAGGTCGGTTGTCCAGGACCGGGACCAGGAGAAGGGGGCCACTAGGTACAGAACCGTGTTGCAACCTCTGAGCTTGAGCAGGACCTTGGGAACAAGGACCGCCGGTGGGTAGGCGTACGCGATGAGGCCGTCCCAGGGAATGGAGAGAGCATCGACCGCCCAGGCTTGAGGATCTGGGATGGGGGAGACGAAGAGTGGAAGTTGGTGGTTCCATCTCGTGGCAAAGAGGTCGATCATGGGCGTCTCCCAGCGGTCGCAAATCATCCGAAAGATGTCTGGTCGGAGTGTCCACTCGGTGTGGAGAAGCTGCCCGCGTCGAGAGAGGGAGTCTGCCAGGACATTGAGATGGCCCGGGATGTGTCTGGCTCTGAGGGAAATGCCGCGGTCCTCGCACCACCGAAGTATCTGGTAAAGAAGGATGCAAAGAGACGGGGAGCGAGTCCCGCCCTGCTTCTGAAGGTAGGCGACGACTGTGGAGTTGTCGGACAGGACGAGAAGTTCCTGACGACGCAGGCGAGGTTCCCAGGCGAGGAGTGCTTGCCAAACTGCCTGGAGCTCCAACCAGTTGATGTGTCGCGTCGCTAGGTCCGAGGTCCAAATGCCGGAGGCCGTGGTGAACATCGGAAGTAGGTGAGCTCCCCAGCCGGAGCTGCTCGCGTCGACGCAAAGTGACAGTCGGGGGGAAGGTGTGTAGAGGGGGACTCCCGACGCCAGCCAGGCAGGATCCGCCCATCGACGAAGATGCGGCAGCAGCATCAAGGGAACTGGTACCATCGTCTCCAGGGCGCCCGAAGACGGCCGCCAGTGTAAGAGGAGATGGAGCTGAAGGGGACGGTAGTAAAGGCGACCCAGGTGGAGTAAGTCCGCCGCCGCACTCATCAGGCCAAGGAGCTGTAGCCACACTCTGGCGGTAGCCGAGCGAGTCTGCGCGAGGTGCAGGGCGAGGGTCGCCAGCTTCTGTATGCGTGGTCCCGGCAGGCGAACAAGGTTGCAGTCTGTGCGAAACTCCATACCCAGATGGACGAAGTGGCGGGATGGCACCAGGTCGGACTTGCCCCAGTTCAGCAGGAAGCCGAGATTGTCGAGGAGGTGCAGCAGCGCATCTCGATCCCTGGTCAAGGCCGTGACCGACTGGTTCCGTAGGAGGTCGTCGAGGTAGTTCGACGTCGGGCTGGACGACGTCATTCTGGCCCGGGCGACGACTGCATCCATGATGCGCGTGAACACCCAGGGGCTGAGGTTGAGACCGAAGGGCAACACTCGGAACTGGTAAATCACTCCTGCAAAAGCAAAGCGTAGATACCGTCGGGACGAAGGGTGAACAGGCACGTGAAGGTAGGCATCCGAGAGATCCAGGCTGACGGCAAAGTCCATCGGCTGCACCGCGGCCCGAAGAGCTCGGGCCGTCTCCATGTGGAAGGGGGGGGCAACGATGAACTTGTTCAAGGCGGAGAGATCGATGACCGGTCTCCACTTGCCGCCTGGCTTGGGCACAACGAAAAGGCGGCTGTAAAAAGCAGGGGAGTTGGGCTGCGAAACCACTTCCGTCGCCGTCTTTAGAAGTAGGGAGTGCACCTCGTCGCGAAGAGCAGCGGCCCTGTCTAGGTCGGAGGGCACAGGGGTCCAAACGGGGGAGCGACGGAGGGGGGGCGGCGACCGAAAGGCGATCCGAAGGCCTTCGGAGACGGTAGAAAGCACCCAGGCGTTGTCCGGGAACAGCGCGTGCCACGCCGGGCTGTGGCGCGCCAGCCTCCCGCCGACAGGAGAAAGGGAAGCGGTCGGCGGCGGCGGAGGAGGATAAGCGTCAGTGGGCCCTGCCCCTCCCTGGGCGGCGGGCGGGCCGGGGCCAGGCGGGGGAGGGGGCGGGGGCGGGAGTCGCGTCCGGGCGAAGGCGAGCGCGCCCAAAGGCTGGGGCGCGAGGAGGGAGACGTCCGCGCACTGTAGGGGGGCGGGGAGCGGGTCTGGCGGACCGCAGGGCACGACCCGCGGCCTTGCGGGGAACTCGAAAGCGGTGGGGCGCCGGTCGGCTGGGCCACAAGTCCTTGTTGGCTTCCTTCACCGCCTGCCAGGTGGGCCCGAACAGCAGTTCCCCTCCAAGCGGCGCCTGTCGAAGCTGCTTCTTCAAGTCCGGGGGAAGATCACAGGAACGGAGAAGAGCATCGCGTCGCATCAGGTCGCAGTTGGCCGCGGCCGTCATGGAGTTTACAGCGGAGTGAAACGCCGCCCGGTTGCCTGCCACTGCTAAGGATAGGATGTCCGCCAGAAAAGGAGATGTCACCGGGTTCCAGGCTTCTTCCACACGGCGAACGATAGTCTGGGTCACCAAGTCGAGGAATCCCGCTGTAGCGAGGGCATTCCGTACAAGGGTAGCTGTCTTGTCGAGGCCTGGGATGACGGGACCCGGACGAGGGGAGCCAGCGAAGGAGAGGGCCTGGGCGTCCAGCTCCGGTAGCTGACAGGAGAAGGACTGCGAATGACCCGCGTACCAGCGCTGCTGAAAGGCGATCTGTAGATCAGCGGGCCACCTGTTGTCCGAAAAGAAACCTGCGTCCCCAAAGGAATTCGTACGAAGGTGCGACGAAAGGGCGTCACGTAGGTCTCGGAACCCTGGAGGTTGAGGGAGAGACTTGAACCGCTTGGTCAGGCTGGCCGCATCCACAAAGGCAGAAGCTTTCCTCTTGACCGGCGGTGAAGGTGGGCAGTCTTCCGGAGGAAGGGAGGCCGCGATAAGGCGAGCCGCTTCATCCCAGGCTCGTAGGGTCTCCATCTTATGACTGAGGGAAGGCTGTCGAACACCAGCGTCGTCCGAGAGGGGGGAGTGTCCGGACGCGTCGGACGCATCGTTACGCAGTAAGGCTGACATCGAACCCTCAGGAACGAGGCTGAGAGCGTCGTCCTCCATAACTGGATCCGACCCCTGAGGAGGGGAAGGTCGGACACCAACACTGGAAACGTCGCTTCCGAACTCGCGTTGTGTCACTGTAGCGCTGGGAGGAGAACGGACCCGTCGCGCAGAACCAGGGGGTGAGCGGGACGTCGGGGAAAACCTCGTCGCTGGACGTCTCGAAGCGGAGCGGTGAAGAGGGGAGCGCGGCCGCGGGGAAGAACGGCGACGGGGGGAGTAAGTCCGGTGGAAGCGGGAACGCTGGCTCCGGGATGGAGAGGGCGAACGGGACCGGGGTCGATAGGTCGAGCGGTGCGGTGAACGATGACGGAGACCTCTATCCCGGTGAGAGTACGAAGTACGCCGGTCGGTAAGAGGGCTGAGCCTCCTAGGCGCTCGGTGCCCTCTGGAAGTCGAGCGCGAGCGGGAAGACCCGCCAACGGAGTGAGAAGAATGGCGTTCGGAGCGAGCGAATTGCGAGTCACGGGAGCCATTAGAAGCGCGGGAGCTTCGCCCGCGTGGTCTCTGAAAAACAGTCACCTCCCCCTGCGCCAGGGGCCGGGCCGAGGGGGCCAAAACAGGAGGCACCTTAACTACACTCGCTAATGTGTATTTGGTTGGTTTTTTACTCTTAGTGTTAACTAAGGCACTGACCTCCGCACCAGAAGACTTGTGCTTGTCAACGGAGCTTCTCACGGTCGTAGACGCGTTTCGGTCCCGCGGGCGTTGTCGGTCAGACTCGGTGGGACCCAGCGAGCCGACAAACCCTGTAGGCGCCCGGTGTTGGCCAAGCTCGGGGTCAGGAACTGCCGGCGAGCTGACAAACACAGATGTCGGAGTACTTCGTTGGCCATGCTCGGTGTCAAGTAACCCCAGCGAGCTGACGAACCCTCCGTCAGGAGCGTGAGGCTCCGGATCCGCATGTGCGTCCCGCATCGTGAGAGCTCTCGGTGTTTCCTCCACCAAAGTAGACGGAGCGGCCTTCTTCGGACGCTTCCGCCGGTAGAAACGCCGCAGTTGCGACCACTGCTCCTCCTCCCAGGTGGTGCAGACGTCGCAAGGGTGGGTGGGGGAACAGCCAGAGCACGGAAGACAGACGTCGTGGGCATCACTCGGCCACTGGAAGTCTGCGCATCTCGTGCAGGTACGAACTTGCCAACTGGAATACATAGAGCAAGAAAACACGCTTTCAAGCAAGGAAGAAGGACCTGTACATGTGGCTACAACGGAATCTCTCAGTCTAGTTCCGCCCGGTAAGGTTGAGTTAGCAGCGCCCTTGTTGCTAATTCACCCCCGACCGGTCGCTAGAACCGGTCCTGCCGCCTGTACACTTTTCTCTTCCACGGCATAAAAACGAACCGCACTAACGGTCACACTACGAGCGCCTCTGCTCAGTGCTACTGCATCCGTAGCGTCGGCCGAGGGCACTAACCACAAGCTACAATGCTTACCTGGTCATGGTAGAAAGAAGGAGGTTACCACCGTGAAGGACGGAGGACGAGGGCCCCCGAAAAAAGGCCGCAAAGTCCCGCCAAGGACGAGAAGGCACAGCCCGGTCGACACTGCAGCCGGAACAGAAGCCCACTCTGCAGCAGGAAGCTCACAAGCCAGTAGTAACCCGTCAACCTCCAACCACGAACTCGAAGAAGACAAAGTCGCGCGAGAACGAAGCCTGAACGGAGCTAGGTAGGGCATACAACCTTCCACGGCTCAGCGAAGAGACAGAATGGCGAATCAGGTGACCGCGTTCCGGATATGGAGGGAAGGGAGGCTACCGTGGCTCTGCCTAGCAGATAGCGCCCCCTGATACCTTCCCTCCTTAAAGGCACACAACCTCAATTTTGGGCTAAAATTAGGCTAGCGAGACAGTATTCCTAACAGTAATGTCATCGGTAATGTTGTTTTGAGAAAACAAAGAGCAAAAGAAGCTCGAATGCTTCAGTTTTCACTAGCCACCGTCAGATCCTGACAGTTGCCTTGCTTTAGAAGAAAGGGCCACTTCGAAGCTTCCAAGGTATATTTACATCATGTCTTAAGATCTTTCTTAATCAATCAATCTTTAAGTCTGGCTGACCAGATTTTTACCCATCCCGCCGTGAGATGGCCTTAGTTGCCTGCTCGGCGTTAAACCCAAATAACTAACTAACTAATTCAGCATGAAGAAGGCTCATGGATGGCACGCAAAACGTGAGTGTGTGTGTTTGTGTGAAATTTTGCAGGTGAGAAAGACTATCAGTTACTCAGGATGAGGGAGACAGGCTTTTTTGCATGATTAACTTACCAGTTAAAGAATCAGTATCATGGACAGAACATAAAAACACATTGTCACAACAAATTTAAAGAAGACAGAGTGAAATGCGTTCATTTATTTTAAAGAACATGCAAATAATGCAATTTTATTTAACACATTCTACCCAAGGACCGAAATCCCCAAATGTTGAAGTTGTCCTCTGAAGGACCTCATTACAATTCTAGAGACAGATCGAGCATGATAGCTAAAGGGTGGTGCCAGAATAACTTGGCGCCTAGCTATTCTGGCACCACCCTTGAACTATCAGGCCCGATCCATGTCTTGGTGTGGTGTGTTTGGGCTGAATAAGTAAAATCAAATTTCTGACCCTTTAGATCAGGGTCTGTGTCCCCTCTAACATTTCCATCTGGGGCTTTACAGACTCTTTAAGCGGTTGTAAAAACAGGAGCCACGCAGGGGAGAAAACCGTCGACCATGACGAACAGATGCCAAGATTACTCACAAGAAACATAAGTGATCAAAGCCGCCCTCAATTAAGTGAATGCCATCAAGGACTTGCCAGTGATGGAAGACCTAGATGAAGTGCAGACAGTGGAGGAATTCTCCAAAGCTATTGACTCGCTGGCATGTGGAAAAGCTCTGGAAAGCGATGGGAAACCATCCAAAGTCACAAAGTGTGGGAAGCCTGCCCTGTTGCAGCCCCTCCACAATCTGCTCTGCCTCTGCTGGGAAGAAAGTGCAGTCCCTCTGCCGGGAAGAAAGTGCAGTCCCCAAAGACATGTGCGATGCCACTTTCATGACCCCTTCATAACAAGGGAGATTGCAGCAACTTAACAACCACAAGGACATCTCTCTCCTGAGCATTGCGGATAAGGTTTTTGCCTGCTTACTCCTCAACAGGCTTCAGTCACTGGCAACCCACGCTTACCAAGAGGATCAATGTGGTTTCTGAGATGGAAAATAAGCCTCTGACATGATCTTCACTGTGTGACAGCTTCAAGAGAAGTACAGAGACCAAAGCGTTCGACAAGGTCAGCAAAAGGAGCTTTACTGCCTGCTTGAGAAGATTGTCTGACCTTCCAAACTGTGCAGCATGGTGGTTTCCTTTTGTGAGGAAAAGAAGGGTACAGTTCTGTGTGATGGATCATCATCAGAGCCTTTCTCCATCAACAGTGGCATCATACAAGGCTGCATGCTGGCACCAACACTCTTCGGATTCTCCTATATACTGCTGGGCTATGCCTTCCGCTCTTCCCCAGATGGCATCTACCTGCACACCAGATCTGAAGGAAGACCCTTCAGTCTGGCTTGCCTGTGGATCAAAATGAAAGGGAGGTCCTCATCAGAGAAATGCTCTTCACAGATAATGCAGTGCTTTCTGCACAAAGTGTGCAAGCCCTCCAGTGGCTAATTAATTGTCTGGCTCAAGCCTGCTTAGTTCGGCAGCAAGCCTGCTTAGTTCGGGCTATCAGCCTGAAGAAGACGAACATCAGCACTCAGATGCCAGCCATGTGCTGTCCATCAAGATTGGCGACTACATACGGATGTGGTGGAAGACACGTACCTCGGGTCAACCATCTCCACCAACCTGTTGCTGGACACCAAAATCAACAGGTGCACAGGGAAGGTAACAGCCACCATGGCAATGCTGACAAAAAGGGGTGTGGGTGAACAGACTGCTCCCAGAGAACACCAGGATGTGTACCTACCAGAATTGCGTCAGTACCCTGATTTACACCAGTGAATCCTGGATCACCTAGACGTCATGAGCGCCATCTAAACAGTTTGCACAATGCCATGTCTCAAGTGCATCTTTGGGATCTCCTATCAGGGCCACATTCTTCTCAGTGACATGCGTGCAGGAATCACCGGCATGTACTCCTTCCAGAGTCAGCGAAGCCTTCATTGGCTAAGCCATGTTGGACGCATGGAGAATGGCCACATGCCAAAAGTCATCCTCTATGGCTAGCTTACCCATGGTTCCAGGCCTGTTGGGTGCCCAGCCCTAAGATCCAAAGATGACTGCAAGAGGGACATGAAACTTTGAAAGCCTGCAGTATCAATCCCAACAGCAGCAGCAGAGGATCACTATACCTGGCGGCATTTTGTGAAACAGGGCAGCAAGCAAGCTGACCAGAGCAGAAACCAGCGTGCTGCAGAGAGGAGAGCTGCCTGCAAGCATAGTGCTGCAGCTCCCTTGCCATCATCCTTCATCTCCACCTGTTGCAACAAGGACTGTCACTTCTGAATTAGTTTGCACAGTCACAACAGGTGTTGCTGACACCACAAGGTGCACCAAGTACTGACCAAGCTGCCAATGACTATGAAAAGAAGGCGAAGTTCTTTATCAAGCCTTTTCATTCTGATACACCCATTGCTTGAAATAAATGTGACTGTTAAGTTCAAGAGTGGGGCCAGAATAGCTTGACGCCTGAGGCACTAAGTTATTCTGGCACCACCCTTGAATGAACACGGTTGATCTATCTCATAATCTGTAATGTAGCCTTCATAGGACAATAAACCAAATTTAAAAAATTGGCCTCAGGATGTAATGGGTTTAACCATAACAATGTATTTCTAGGCAACAGATCAATCAACTATATCTTGTGAATTCCTTCGATTTTTATGAATATTTAGGAAATTATGCTTAGGAGTTAAAAGAAAAAAATTGAGTAGAAACCAATTCTCACTTTGAGCTGTCCAATGACAAAGACAAGCACGCCACCATCCATCATTGGCTGACAATCCACTTTGGTTATGGCACGCTTTATGCTGCCCATAGGGAAGTCCTGCCAAACAAGAACAGGGAGCACGATATTATAAGTCTTTACCATGCATTAAACAAGAACGGCATATCCCTCAAGGCTTACATGCATGACTTATCCTGATAATTAATGACCCTGACCTTCAAACAGGTCACTGAAATTATAAGCAAGTGTTCAAACATAACATAAGGAAAGAGTTGGCATTTGTAAATCCATGTTTTCTCAAAATGTGTGCATTTTTCACTTTAGCCAACCTCCCAAGACCCTTGACCTTTTTGAGTATAAGGCAGTGAACCAAATTAGTATGCAAAAAAAGACTTATCATCAGCTACCTTTTTGCCAAATTTGGTTGAAACGTTTTGCGAAAATTGTGATAAAAACACCTATTTCCTGAGCTCTTGTGACCCTTGACCTTTTTGATGGTCAACCAAATTAGTATGCATAGAAAGGTCTCTTTATACCAAGTTTGGGTTTGAAGTTGTGAATAGTATTTGTGAAAAACATCAATTTTGACAAAATATGGCAATTTCTTTTTACCCATTCCCTAATCCCTTGACCTTTAAGGGAGCTAACTCAAATTGGTATGTTTAGAAAGATCTTGCCACAAAGTATCCTGGGGCCAAGTTTGAAGACTGTGGCCTGAATAGTCTTCACGAAAATGCTAACGTTTAAAGTTTGCCACGGACGACCACTGGCCCAAAACATACATACTTTTGCTTCGCATGTGAGCCAAAAATGTTGTGTACATGCAACGCAAACACTAATTATTAATAATTTAACAATCTGCCCTTAAACAAGAACGGCTTTGCCCTAATGGTTCATATGCATGTCTGATCCTGATCTTTTATCTACCTCCTGTGATCTTGCCGTTCTCTGACCTTGACCGATCTGATTGATAACTTATGTGAACAAGTAATTAAACGTCAAATGGCAATCTGCAAAAACACATTGTCATGTTTTGGTTTGATACACAGACATTAAAACAGGTTTCACAAAATAGTCAATGAGCATGAAGGTTTTATGCTACACACAATTCCCATCTCACCTCTGTTAGTTTAAGTTTGATTTTTTCTTGACCCATGAACTGTTGTCCCTCAAAGCTTAACATGGACTGGTCCACCTATGGGCAAAAAAAAGGACACATGTATTAGTTACTGATGACACATCCATATACCATGAATATCATAACTCATCAAACAATGCATCTTCCCCCACTTCTGGGGGTGAAACTCAGAAACTCAGAACACTTTATTCGGTAGGTCAACGACCCATTCGAATTGGGGTGAGATTACATAACTGGAAAAAACAATGACAACACGAGAAAGAAACAGACAAGATGTGAATAAAAAGAAACAACAATTTCTTCTTGGAATTTGTACTCATAATATAATGATCACACACACACACACATACACACACACACACACACGCACACACACACACAATGACACATACACACACGCCGCACAGCGCGCACAGACGCGCTGCATCAGGGGGTCTACCCCACTTTGAGGCAGACTGAACAGATGTTTTGCGGCCATCGGCCCATAGGTAATGTCCTATTACACAGATAGTTGTTCATTGCGTAATTTAAGTGCATAGAATATGAACATTGCAACTTTTCTGATAGAGTCACACTCACAGTCCAGGTTTGCAAGCAACAAGCTTATGTCCTCATTCTTAGTGTCATTCAAAAGGCTAGCCAAGTACTTATTCCTCAGTGCTGAGTATCTATTACAATACAAGAGGAAGTGTTCTTCATTCTCCACAGTCCCAATACAGAATGGACAGTTCTTCACATGTGTATTTGAATACCTATTATTCACATTCAGTTCTACTGTTCCCAGTCTGAAACGTATAAGGCTGTCCCTGAATTTCTTTATCGTAATCTGAGATAGATATCTTTCTGGTTCGAATACCGTTTTGAACTGCTTGTAAGTTGCAAACCTGTCGCTTGACTGAACCTTCGTTTCCCATGACTGTACAAATGACTCTTTCAGTCTTTGCCTGTACAACAACAAAAAAGCCCTTTCATCACCCACACCACCGTTTTGCCAAACGTGGCCAAAGCCATACTTGTGTAGGGTGCTTTCAATTTGGTTCGCCCAAAAACAACTTGCTACGGTACAGTTCAACTGCATCTTGTACGCCTGCTTAGGAAGTCTTGTATCAGACATTTTAATCAGTTTCATCCAATACTTTGTAGCTCTTATTATGCTATTAATGTGCAGTGGGTGCCTACCCGTTTCACCATAAGCTGTCTGATTTGGGGTTCTTACATCCACACTCAGTAGTCTTTTGCAGGCGAAAGTGTGCACCTTTTCTATTGTTTCGAACTGCTTCAGCCCCCATACTTCAGACGAGTAAAGGAACATCGGCGCCACCTGGGTATCAAAAAGCTTAAAGAAAATGCATGGGTTAAGGTTGCCAAGTTTCCACATAGTTCTCAATAACTGAGAAACTTTCGCCTTCGCCTTTACAGCATAGTCGGAGAGGGCCACAGTAAACGATAGTTTTGTGGTCAGTGTGAAACCAAGGTATTTATAACTGTTAACCACTTCCATTTCGGTTGCACCAATATACCATTTGTCTTTCGCTGGCAGTCGCCCGCCTTTTCTAAAAACCATTACCTTGGTTTTCTCGAGACTAACCTCTAAACCAAGTCTATCAGAAGAGCGCTTGAGGTTAGTTATCTGGTTCTGCAGCCCCACAGCGCTTGTGGACAATTGAGCTACATCGTCAGCAAAAAGTAATGAAAAAAGTTCTCTCAGACCAGGCAGTAGTTGTACACCGTGTCGACCATTTTCATTTACGTAGTTTGCAACTTCATTAATTAACAAAGAGAAAATTACAGGGCTTGCTAAACAACCCTGCCTGACCCCGGCGGGGCAGTCGAAAAAATCCGAGTATTGGAAGCCCGCCCTTACACACGCCTGAACAGATGCATACATGGCTTTCAGCATCTGAACCATTTTTGTAGAGACCTGTACATGTATAAGAACAGACCACAACATTTCCCTGTCTACAGAGTCAAAAGCACGCTTGTAATCGATGAAAGCCACATATAGTTTCTTATTTCGAGCAAGGGATCTTTGTATAATAGATATCAAAGTGAATATATGATCAACAGTCGAGTATCCCTGCCGAAACCCGGCTTGCTCTTCGTTTATTTTTCCCTCTTTTTCTGCCCACTTGTAGAGTCTACTGTTTAGAATGGAAGTAAAAGCTTTACTGGTCACACTGAGCAGAGACACCCCTCTATAGTTGGCTGGGTTATTTGTACCGCCCTTCTTAAAGATCGGAACAATCACGGAGCGACTCCACTCAACAGGAAAGTACTGGTTATCGAGCAGGTGATTAAAGTATTTCGTCAAAAATGGCACAATGGTATCACCTGCATGTTTGAGGTACTCTGATAACACTTGATCAATGCCTGACGCTTTCCCAGATTTCAGCTTGCACACAGCGTGTCTGACCTCCTGCTCTGTTATTGGGCCGTCCAACTCGGGCACGTGCCTACATGTTCCCGAGTCCGCCGGCCCAGGAACAGAGCAGGTTGGTAGCGGGAATTCCCGGTCGTCCTCGTCCGGTAAGTGACCACTGAGCACAGTGCGAAAATGTGTCTCCCAAGTCTCTATTTTTATCTTGGGCTGTTCTTGTTTCCTTCTGTTCGCGATTCGCACGTGTTTCCAAAACACCGCACTGTTGTTTGCATTGTCCAGTAGCCGTCTGCACGTGGATTGGTTGTGGTGTCTTTTCTTAGTTACCAACATGGCCTTATACGCACGTCTCTTGTCACAGTATGCCTGTCTATCCTCATCAGAACGTGACCTACTGAACACATGCAGCGCTTTCCTCGCTTCTCTTTTCAGGTCACGACAGTCATTGTCGAACCACACTGAGCCTGTACAGCGAGAGGAACCGCCCACACAGACCTGTTTTTTCATACAATCTGCACAATAGTAGAGATACTCCGTGAAATGTTTAATGGCTATGTCTGCAGACAAATCAATGGTATGATGAGCCTCATCAAGCATCATCTGACCCTGGTCAGAATTCACTCTATCCGTGTATTTCTGTTGCAATTCCGGATTCCAGATATATTTAGAAACAAACTGCTTTTCAACGGGCTCATCGGATGCTTGACAATGGCATGACATCTGCAGTACCAAAGGCATGTGGGGCGATTCCACTCTATGTACAATTTCTACTGTACACTGTCGCACAATATCATAGCTACACAGAAAGTAGTCCACCACACTGTTACCATGGGGAGATACATAAGTAAATTTACCTGAGTTGGTATCACTGTCCCCATTTAACACCCACAGTGATGTAGAGGAACACATTTCTATTAATAGTCGTCCGAAATGGTTAATTACAACATCATCAGAGTTTCTAAAATTATCATCCACCTGGTCAATCCCTATCAACCCATCAATATTGCCATCGTCCGTTTTGTTTTGCCATAGCCCAGTTCGTGCATTTAAGTCACCACAGACTATAATGTGACAGTTATTTTCCTTCTCCTGCATATCAAAAATCAACTGTTCGAGCAACGGGATGTTACTATTTACAGTTTTCTCTTTGTAGTAAGGTGATGACGATGGAGGTACATATGAACACACTAAAATCACATCTTGCATTAACCCCACTATAGTTCCTGCTATTTTCACCACTATGGTATTGTCAAGACTAGTATCTATCCTGGTCACGTAACGTGCTATACTTTTCTTCACAAGCAAAACCACTCCACCGGATCCCCTACCTAGTTTCGACAGTTTGTTGACTGGGGCGTGGAAAACAATAAAGTCACAAAATGTGATGGAGAAATCAAACGACAAATTGGTGAATGTTTCTATAAGACAAGAGAAGTCAAAAGAAGTAATAAAGTTGACAAAATCTGACTCACTTAACTTCTGCACAAGACCGTCCACATTCCAACACAAGAACCTAGCGGTTTCCTGACGGACAGCATCGCCAGGGCCGGGGGCCACACCGCTAGCCGCTCCCCGTGGGACTCCCCTGACCATCACCCCGACCCCTACCACGCCCCGATGTTCCAGACCGGGTCTCGTAGGGTGCTCGCTGGAACATGTCGGTAACACGGGGCTGGCTCCTGTCACGCGGCTGGTCACGACTGCCTGGACCCCTTGCTGCGCTAGCCGTCTGGCTGTGTGTAGTGGACGCGTCATAGGTCGCATCACGTGTCTGGCGTGAGGAATCCCGAACAGCTGGCAGGGAATCCCTCGGTATTTCCCTGTGTTTACGGGAATTCCTCACAGGAGAGCGTAAAGGCGGTGGTAGGCGGAGACCCGTATCCTCTGTATCCCCCTCGCTCTCGCCGTTGCTGCAGTCAACACCCGGCGTCCGCTGCTGCAGATGTTGGAGGTCGTCACGGACGCTGGCGCGTACAGGCGCCGGGGGGTGACCCGTACCTTCGGCCGCGGGGGTGCGTCTATCTTCCGTGTGCAGGCGGCCATTCTTGTAGTAGGCGAACTTTCCTGCTTTTTTCGCCTGCTCGATCGCTGCCCTCTGTCGCCTGGTCAGATCCGCTGCCATCTTGATGCCGCTGTCCCTGAGGCTGGCCTTGAGGCGCTTGTCCTGCACCACCGACATCTTGTCCCCCCAGCGGCTGAAGCGCACGATAAGAGCCCGGGGGTGGGGGTGCTTGGCGTTTTCCTTACGGGGACCCACCCTGTGGGCCCTCTCCACGTCGTCGGTAGACCATGTCCTCTGCGTGCCGCAGTGCTCGTTAAGTACATCCACTATTTTCTGAGCACAGGCAGCGTAGTCCTCTCTTGTAGACTCACGTATACCGATGAACTTTACGTTGTTTCTTCGAGAAAATGTCTCTAGATTGTCAATTTCGTTCTCCAGTTCATCGATGCGCTTGTTTCTTGCCGAGTCCGATTCTGCCAAATTCCCAATATCAGCTGTGTGTCTCGCTAGCTTATCTCTCATATCTTTCATATTGCCGTGTAACTGGGATATTTTCTCCTCAATACGTCCATGGTTAGCGTCTATTTTCTGTGTCAGTCTCTCAAAATTTTCCCCTTGCGCTTTCATCTGGTCCTCAATTTTCTTCTCCATTCTGTCCATAAACGTCGCAAGTTGGTCCTCCGTTACCGGACCCGGGTTGGGTTCTACGTCGCCACATCTTTCGAGCAACGACACGAAGAAAAGTAGCACAACAACACGCATGGCTTTGCTGTGTAGTGTGAGTCCCTTCACACGGCGTCCTGCTTTGTCTGCGTTTCTTTTCAAAATCCACATTAAAACCGGGCAAAAAAGCCCGATTTTCACACGTAGTTCTTCAGCACCCGCTGGCATTCTGGTCTTTGTCTCTCACGTGATGATTCCACTTCTGGGGGTGCAGAATCTATTTGCCCTTTGTGTTACAAAAACTGATCGGACTGTCAGATGGCCCAAAAAGAAAAAATTCCATCGTAGTACTTTTAAATCTAGCTGTCATTGCCCACTCTTGTCATAACCCTAAATCTCCAGCCTATGCGACACAAGTGTCTGTAATTCGATAATTTTAAGTCATAGGAACTTGTTTGATAATTGTCTGCCTGCATGTCACGTTGATTTCTGACTCTGAGATTCAGAGAATAGTCCTCTTGGCCGTGTCAGCCAACTATGAGCGCGATTTTTCGGGTGCAACACTGGCAGATGAGTTATTAAAGACACATCAAATCGAGATGTACAAAGTGGCCAAGCAAAAAAGAATGTATCAATGACATCAAACAATCAAGTTATGGGTTTTGTTTGCGCTCCTGTGCCACTGGTGACAGCATGAATGCTACACCTTCTGTATGGGGGGCATTCTCCTCTTCATGACCTGAATACAGAATCATCTCCCCACTTAACAGCCTTTTCTGGCCAGACTGTGTCCATCTGGCTTCACTGATACCTAGCAGGGAAAGGTTGTACTTTTGCATTTCTGCTGCTATCTGGGCGGACTTCCCGCTCTAATACATGGTCTTGACATTCCATGTGCCCATGATTGTGTCCCTTGATGGAGAGAGGCGGCTTGGTCCTGTGGCTTCTGAAGACTTCCGGCTTTCACCACAGGACGTCATAAATCTTCTGGTAGAAGAACCTTCCTCCTCCAGGAAAAGAATTGCTGTTTGTCCATTTGGTGGCATTTTTGTAGCTATTTCTTTATTTGCAGGGTGGGGAAGCTACCCCCACGCCCAACCCCCTTACTAGGAGGACCAGTGGTTTTCTGTCGGGGTCTCCTTCCCTTAGACCATGTTGGTTCACGGCACCTTATTTCATTCTGTGCACCCCTCTCGCGAGGGACCCCCCTATCCACCACCCAGGGGACGCGCCTCAACGCCATATGGTCCCAGCGCGAGGAATTATATATATGGCAGTGTATAAATTTGAAGTTTTTAGCCTCAGTACGATATGGGTTAATACCTGAAAATAGGTACTTGTGGGATCGGCCTGTGGGACATCACAACAGGAGGAGGTGATGTGCCATTCATATTACGTCATGATGTGATCGAAAGCCTCAGGACCATAAAAACGGAAGATTCTTAGAATGTTTTTCTGTTGAGTTTTCCTCTGAATGTGTTGTTTGTTGAAAACTCCAGACCGACAGCTTTGCCCACTGTTAACTTTGTTAGTTTGTATGGAAGATGAAGAAAAGAAGCTAATGTGTATAGTCAATGTGCCAGTTAAAACCCCCCAAAATTTGATGCTCTCCACACATGAAAAATTAACCCTAAATGAGAAATAATTTTTTTTAATAAAATATAGGGATAAAGAGAGGGGTGGGGTGGTGGGTGGGGGGTGGGGGGTGGGTGGGTAAAATGATTCATGTTTTATATCCATGGGTGCATAGCTTTTAAATATTAAGAAAAACATTACTTTTTCTCCCTCAACTGCCTTTTGGGGTTTTAACCGGCACATTGATTATACACAGCTAATCTGCGTAAGCTGATTGCAAACGGCCATTCATATTTTTCTAACCATTTGATCTTCACCACTTCAAATGGACAGACTACTTTCAGAATGGCTCTGTCAGTCTGTGTCACCTATTGCTGAAACTGCACACTTGCAATCAAAAAGTCTGGTAAATTGTCATGACCTGAGAATGACAGGGTCCAAGGCTCTGGTAGTTGGTAAAGAGGGAGGGTGTACACTTACATGAATGTTTGGAGTCTTTCATCTAAAGGATGTAATTGTCTACACGCATCATTCCAGAAAGAAAATACACCATCTAAGAACATCACTAAAGTTTACTGCGTAAAAAAGCAACTGAACACCTTCCCCCCTCTCCTCCCCCACACACACACAGTGACACCAACCTAACCAGCACACAATCTATTCATGAAGAAAGTAAACTGTAGTTTTGTACCGGTTGGCAACACCTTTTGGTCATTCCAAACTAGCTACAGCGGTAAACCACTCTGACTTGTTTCCATTACAGAGCACAACTGATGCATGCACACATAAAACTATTCAGGATACTAAAAAAACAAATTGGGTTTCTAGCCTTAACCTGGACAGTAGTCTGACTAAGCTCAGTGGCACTGCCTACTTAGCAGAACAAACGCCCTGGGTTCGATCCTCTGGTGGGCCAGAATAGTTGAGGTTGTTCCACATTCCATGGAGTAAAAATCTCATACAGACTCATACTGTGGTGCCTGTCTGCCTTTGTGCACAGCACACATAAAAATAATCATCAAGTGTGCACATTAAAAATCCACTTTTCAAAAAGAGAGGGCACATTAGGGCTGGTTGGTTGGAAAACAGTCAAACAGCATGCATATATTACTGTATCCCAAAAGAAGTCTTCAGAATGTTGAAGTTGTTCAGCAGACACAAGGAAGAAGGAAGGATGAATGGCTACTGCAATACTAGGGTCCTAGACCTTTAGGTCCTCCCTACATGGTGTGTACAAACTACAATTCTAATATTAGTCAGGCTTATCTTAAACATAAAATTACACTTATTTGATGAAATTTTTTTGACAGAACAAAATAATAAAAATAAAAATGGAAAGCCATCTGTCATCTGGATGGACAAAATTCTGAGAAAAGAAAAGCTTCAAATCTGGTAAATAATATAGCCTTTTTTGTGCCTGCAAAATCAGATGCACACATGAATGTTTACCCTGAGTGGGGGCTGGTTTTTTCTCTCGGTGTTTAAAAAAAAACAAACTGTTATCTCAACTATCAGATTGACTTTGAGCTGATTACTTGTTGGTGTACAGTGTTGTGTTCGGTCATGTACTTATCCCAGCCAAAGCACATTCACCGACTGCAAGCCTCTGCGAGATTTTCCCCCCATGCTGTCCGTCCCGACGACGAACAATTTTAAAGTCTAGTGGAAAACCTGTTATTTCAAAGTGATTATTAATGGACTGCGTGTAGTACTAAACATTAAGTTCAAGTACTTTCTGTTCATCGTACAGTGTGTGCGGGACATGCCGACATGACAAATCTTCCCACTAGCTCACATAATATCTTAATCTCATTTGCTGGACAATCAGAGTTTCGTATACAATAAACATATACACTTGAAACCGTGGAACTCAACTAATCATGATCTCAAAATACAAAATCCACGCATTTTCCTCAAAATCAAATGCGGCCAATGTATGCTTACGGTGTAAAACTGTGCAACTTCAGCCCTTGTAGCTTTTTCGTCAAAGCGTGCATAGTACGCTTTGATAAACTCTTTGCCGATTGTGTCGAACTCTGCAATCATGGTGCCGACTCCTAATTTATAAGACGTCGCATGAAACTTCGCCAGGAAAGGGTTTCTCTCGGAACCACCATCCAAAAACTCAGCGTGAACTAGCGAGATTTGTTTATACTGGAAAATCGACGAAACGAATTACGGGTAGGCCTAAAATTGTATTAACGTATACGTTTTTAGAACATAGTATTTTACTGATGTATAGTAATTAACCTATATGAATATATAAAATATTTAAGATCTACATTTACCGCATCCTTTTGTTCTGGGTAGATGTACCTGATCCAAGTTTTAGTTTTCACGGCTGGACGGAGGAGGCGGAAAATTTGACCGATTGAGGTACACGATCATACAGCACAAAACAAAATCATCATTTCACGAAAACAAAACCGAAAGAAATATAAAGCATTCTAGACTTTCTAGGAATGCGCATTTACAGCTCAAAATACACCGTACTATCTTCGATGGGGCTACCACACATGACTACCATTATTAGCAGAAATGCACTGACCGAAGAGTTTGCAATTGCAATCGAGGTCTGCCGAAAATGAACAGAAAGCACATTGAACTGACACAGCAATAGTTTTTACCTTTTTTATTTTTTCTTTAAATTTGGCGTCTGCCATTTGAGCGCAAGCTTTTACCCATAATATATGTTGTAAGACGGCAGCATTCAATTTCAAGTTACAATTAACTGACATTTACTTTGTTTAGATGGCTGGGTGCTTCTGGGCACTTACTAATAAAGTATTGATGCTTTTGTATTTATTTTTAATAAATTTTCAGCAATGGCAACCAAAACACCACGCACAGCCTTAAAAGACTACATGGAGAATGTGAGCACAGACAAAGGAGTCAGGACGCAGAGACGATGTTCCAATGTCCAAGAATTACCAGAAGATCCTATTCCAGCATCCTCGTCCCCATCTAGAGCTGTTGGTATGAGCAGGACTCTCAGTTCTACCACCACCACACGAAGCTCTCCACGCATTGCACGGGGAAACATCACCACCACAGAAAAAGATGACACACCAAGGCATCTAGTGAGTTGCAGTTGGAGTCCAAATAGTCCTTATTTAAAAATATGTAGAAATAATAATAATACTGATCATTATGATTATATAGGTGCATTCACAGAATTTTATGAATCCACACAAAGCGCAGCAAACTAAATCCAACATATTATATTCACATGCATTCACTCAGAACAGCCCTGAACACAGTATAAATCAAACATGGGACAGTCACTTGGTGCATTTATATATCTCATTATCTGTCATAAATTCCCAAGAAAGAAAGAAATATGGATAGAAAGGACAAATACAACACAGTTTATTAAAACCCCTTTTAAAAATCAACAGGAATGTTTCACTTATAATCTTTTCAATTTCAAGTCCATTTCTGTTATAACAAAGGGGTATGAACATCATGTGAAAATGTAACGAAACAGTAAGTAAATCAAATGACCTGCAAACAACTATATGTCACAAATGACTACAAATGATTGTCTCTGTTTCTCAGATCCAGAACATGCTGACAGTGCATGGGACAGCTCAGCCAGCCACGCGGCGACAGAAGCACACATCTGATGCTGATACTGGCATGCCACCCCCACCCCCAAGCACTGCCCGCAAGACAACCAAACGCCCACGATCATTTGTCAGCATTCCTGATCTGGATGATGTCATCCAAAAATTCACACCACGTACAAATATTGTTGGGTTTTTGGAACAAGGTAGGTGAAAGTCTATATATGTAGCTATGTACTTGGTCCAGCAGCAGGAGGCATGGATTCTCATGAGTCACCATAGCTGCAGGGGCTCATGAGAAACTAATTTTTCCTCTAATGAGAAGGCTATAGGAGGTTCATTATGGGTGAAAGAAGCAGTGTAGCCTCTATCAACCTTTTCTCCACAGTTATACCTTGGTGTAAGACTGAAAAAGTACCATAAGTTGGATTTTGGGATGGGAAAGGGGAGGTCTGGTTTACGTCTGTCATCACTCTCTAGGGTAGGACACTAGCACTCTCTATATCCCCCCCTTTCTCCCCCCCCCCCCCCCCCCCAGTGCTCTGGTACACCAGTTTTGTCAACATTTCTAATGGGCAAATCTGATAGTATTAGTAAAATGGTTCCCACAGATAAGGCAGGTCAGTATTTATCCTGCACATTGTTAATTAACTCTCTCTCTCTCTCTCTAACACAGACACACACAACACAGAGAGAGAGAGAGAGCATGATCAGGGTGGATAGAGATAGAAAGAGAGACTCTATACTCATTGATATCGTATATACAGAGCTGCCTTGTGCTACGAATCCTCCGTAGCATCTACGGAAAAATAGCAATACTATGGTGCTACGGAAGAAAAAGAAAACTGCTACGAAAAAACAAATCAAAGTTTTTTTGTTATTTTTCATGGATTGTTGCTTCTCGGGTTCGTATGGAGCTGTTTATTGATGTTTTCCCGCTGGTAAGCACGCTTCCGCCACCAACTGCGCATGCGCACTATTTACTTTGCAAGAGTGGCTGCCTCAGACAGCTCACTGTCTGGGGAAGAAAACGAAGACAAGAAAACTTAACAAGCGAAAAGCGCCGGTCTTTGTTATCGGAGAAGAAAAGGTACAAAAGATCAGCTGCCCAAGAATATCGAGCCCACTACGCGGACGAATGGCCATGTTTCACAAGTAGCAAACATGGCAAGTACTTCGTACGGTGCACGTTTTTAAGGAAGGGTCGCAGTGGGGCAAATTTAATAGCATGTCCATGATGTCAAAGGCGGGTACGCTAAACCTCTAACTATTGAAGTAACAAGATAAAAAATACGTTATGTCTAGTTACGCTAACCTCGCTGCCGAAAAGTACATTTGCCGCAAAGCGCCGTAAGTGCGTGTGTATGTGTGTAGACAAGAGAATTTCCTATATATTTCTGTACGTACAAGCTTGAAACATGGTGAAATACTTTTTTACGTTGGTGGCTAAGAGAGCCTGCGAACATATTGTAACATATGGGTTGACCCAGATTACAATCCCCCACCCGGGTCTGCCCTGGGGGACTTGGGTGGGGTTAGGTATTTTTTAGTTCCCAGGGTCACCCTGGTCAGCCCCACAGGGTGGGTTTTTCTCTCTATTCTGGGGCATGTGTTTCTGTCTACTCTTTGTCCATTCACCTGTATTTGCCTTTTTAAAACTCTCCCTACTGTCTGCACTGCCTGTAGCTCTTGATATTGGATGTGTGTTGCTAAATGGTCTTAGCTTTATTTAGGCCCCATGTGTTAGGTTTATTTAATGTATTTGACCGGCTGGCGACATACATTCAATGTTCTGTTTAGTTGGTTTTTTTTTTTCACAAGCAGTGCAGGCACGTCCTGAGAAAGCCTTGTTGCTGTCGGGACGTTAAGCAATGTACAATCAATCAATCAAACCAGATTACAGTCAGCAATTTTTATCATATTTGCTTGAAATTTTGCCTCTATAGCTAGTTTGGAGAAAGACATTGGATGAGTGCGTTAGCCAGCTTTGTATCCTTTTAACTTCTTTAGTAAAAATTAATTGTTTTCAGAAAAGAATTAAAACACTAAAAAACCTTGACTTCTAGAGAAAGTTAGACAGTGGCGGTGACGTAAAAGAGGCAACTCCGTCACCACGCAGACACGGACATAATACTCTAAATATGTCATTCTCTCTCAAGCGCATGGCTCGCTCTCTCTCTCAAACATGGGCACATCTCCAGAAAAGCATGCAGGTGTCCCATGTACTTAGTATATCATGTAGCAAGACTGAAATTGTACCATGAATTTCTAGTTTTGTCACCATTTTCTCAATCTTATGAAGCGAAAATGAAACTCATATCACGTAAAATATGACAAATGACGTCTGACAAATCAATGACGCGTATGTCCTGCGCCCCTTATAGATCTCACTGAGGCATCGGCAGATCTGCGAGACTTTTTCAATAGGAGATAATTCAACATCAGAATCAGGTCAAAGACAAAAGGTAGAGACCATTGACAGCAAGGACAGATCTCACATGGAAGGGACTTTGTGGGTTATGGTTGATCCAATGATGTTATTTACTTTTAATTAAAAAGAATTAAGTGAAAAATATCCAGCGTTTTTCTCTTTTATGTGTGATTTCTTTTTCTTTCACGTTGCTACTGAAAACTTTGCTATGCTACTGAAAACTGGGCCTTCTGCTACCGATGTAAAAATGGGGTAGGCAGGTCTGTATATATATATATATATATATATATATATATATATATATATATATATATATATATATATATATATATATATATATATATATATATATATATGTGCTTCTACTATAATCCACTCTACGCTTTAACCAGTAATAATGCCCTCAACTTTAGGATGCATACGAGGCCAATTTATGTAAATGAACAGCAAAAAGAGCCCTTTGATTCTCAGCAGCCTTTCATGCATGAGCTGCATTAGCACATAAACATCTATGCCTTTTGTAGGTGGAAGGCCCTTGATAAGCAGATAAGTCTGTAGTGGCTTGCTCATTCAGAGGATATGATAAGGATGTAAAGTGGACCTCCAAAATGATGTATAGATTCCCATCAGCTGATTCAATCTCTAGGGGGTCCATGGCATAGTGACCTGTGTCAACTGCAAGTGTACTGGAAGGGAAAGGGTTGTGTCCATAACAGACAATTGCACGAGATAAACATTGCGCAACTTGGCTCCAACTTCAAGTGATGGTTTTCCGACCTCACCCTGTGGTCAGGGGGTATCGGATTTCGGCCCAGAAAATCAGAGGTGGCGTTGGACCTAAGACTAATAGATCGGAACAGTTTGCATGGGGGATTAGATGTGACAGTGAGAGGCTTCGCTATTTAACAGAACATTTCCTGTGTCTATGCCGCTGACAAAGTAAGAAAATGGATACTGGTACTTGGATTACCTGACCGTCACCAGGACAGGTAGGCTGTTCAGATTTTCACTTTCAGCATTTAATAGAGTGGAATGCTGCAGATCTCATTCTCTCTCTCTCTCTCTCAAATAATAATAATAATAATTACGGTATTTATAATGCGCTTATCTTATAATAATTATAACTCTAAGCGCGCACTCACATTACTCATAACTCGCGCATGCACACGCTTTAGACAACGACTCACATACCACAAATAGTGAAATACATTACGACAGTCAGCTTGGGGTGGAGAGTGTGGTGGTATAGTGCTAGAACTGTTGAAAGAGGTGAGTTTTGAGGGCGGACTGGAAGGAGGAGAGAGAGTGTTTCTGGTGGAGAGAGAGTGGGAGAGTGTTCCAGGTGGATGGACCGTATACTGAGAAGGAGCAGGGGCCGAAAGTGCTGAGTTTGGTGTGGGGGATGTGGAGGCGGAGAGAGGCGGAGCGGAGGGAGCGGGGAGGAGTGTAGGGGTGGAGTAAGTTTGAGAGATAGGCAGGAGCGCAGTTGTTCAGGGATTTGTAGCAGAGAGACAGAATCTTGTATTGGATGCGTTGTGGGATGGGAAGCCAGTGAAGGAGTTTGAGTAGGGGAGTGATGTGGTCGGATTTTTTCTTTCTGAGGACAAGGCGGGCAGCATTGTTTTGGACGCGCTGGAGAGTAAGAGTGGTGGAGTGAGGGAGGCCGGAAAGGAGAGAGTTGCAGTAGTCGATGCGAGATAGGATGAGAGAGACAGCAAGTTTGGTGGCAGCTTCGGTAGTGATGTATTTTCTGATCTGACTGATGCGGCGGAGGTGGAAGTGGCATGCCTGGGCCGTCGCGGAGACAAAGCTGGTCATGGAAAGAGGGGAATCGAGGATAACGCCAAGGTTTTTGGCCGAGTCAGAGATGGAGATGGGGGTGCTGTTGAGTTGAAGGTGGAGAGAGGGAGGGAGCTGGGAAAGTTTCTGGCGAGTGCCTACCAGCATGGCTTCTGTTTTGTCGTCATTCAGTTGAAGCTTGTTTGCTGTCATCCAGTTTTTCACGTCTTCGTAGCAGTCAGCCATGCGAGTCAGTAGTGACTGAGTGTTGTCGAGTTTGTCTTTGTCTAGTAGTAGTGAGTCATCAGCGTAGAGGTGGTGGTGTATGTGGTGAGACTGGATGATGTTGGACAGGGGAGAGGTGTAGAGTGTGAAAAGGACCGGGCCAAGGACGGACCCCTGTGGACAAACATACACACACACACACACACACACACACACACACACACACACACACACACACACACACACACACACACACACACACACACAGATTGGTGCAGCCTGCTCTGTACGAGACTACTAACTTAGCTTTTCTGGAGCTGTGGGGAGCAAGTAGCAGAAATTGCTTGGAATAGCTAGGTTGCCGTTTCCAGCAGTGTGTTCGTGTGCTGAACTTCGGCCTCTTAGGGGAAAGGTTACAACACACTTCTTGGTCAACCAAGTGTTTTAACTTTTATTCGCTTCCAGTGTAAGTGCAGGAAATGAAATTATAACCTTGATAAAGACAGACCATTTGCCTTCAAGGTGAGAAATATGTTAGTGCTGTAAAAACCTGAGCTAAATTTTTAGTTTGCCAGAGGTATCTGTTTTTGCTTCTTTGTTGCTACTACGGCGCTTGCAGCCAGCTGAAGTCTGGTGATGCCTGCATAGACAGATCAGGTTACCACTGTCGGCAAACTAAGTGGGCATGGGGAAACTGCCGTGTATACACCTGTAAATTTAAATGGAAAGCGATGGCTGTGTCACGACACGCCTGACGGAGTCAGGGCGCCGTGGACAATATGAGTGCAGACACTCGAGAAAACCCACCCACTCTAAATAAATAACACAACGCCAGCGATAAACAACAAACAAATCCTTTAATACCTACCCTTACTCTAACCCCCACCCCAACCCACTAACGCCCCACACACTCACACATACCCACACATGCACTCATAACGTATTAACACATAAAAAAGGTTAACATATAAACAATGACTAACAAGTGAAAATGACTAACAGACGAAAATGACTAACAGGTGAATATGACTAACAGGTGAATATGACTAACAGGTGAATATGACTAACAGGTGATAATGACTAACAGGTGAAAATCGGCAATGGCTATACAAGGCGGGTAACTTTGTCTCTGTACAGTGTCCTCTGTCCCACACTAGACAGGGTGGCTCGTAAAGTAAGAGTACTACCCCTACACCACAGAGCACCGTAGCCGCGCTTGCCCACGCACGCCTGTGACCGACGCTCAGAACGTAGAATCAGCCTGCTGTAGCCCAACGTACTTGTCCAACAGGACCGGCTAGCGAAGGCGTTCCGACTCCCGATGATGCGTCACCGTTGGTCATGGAAGATGAAGAGATCGAAGGACGAAATCTTCGAAGCCAATGATCGAAGCCAATCTTCGAAGCCAATCTTCGAAGCCAGTCTTCGAAGCCAATGATCGAAGCCAGTGCACTGGAAAAGGGCGCATTGTCAGTCAAAGTGCCAACACAGTTAAAGGTCCTGGTTCAGCAATTAGTCAGTTGAGGACAGCGAAAAAAAATTTCGAAGTCCCTACTGACCTGACTTGAAGTGCAACCCTGACAGGGCCTCATCAGATGGGATCCCCGAACATTCACGTTACTATAGCTGCTGTAGAGTGTCAGACGTCCTTGACGGCTGTCACAGTTCATGCAAACAGGTATACGCCACTCAGCTGCCAAAGGTCACTTCCAGTTGCATCTGTCCGTACACGGTAACACCCACAATTCTCGTGCAACAACAACGAAAGATGACTATCCAACTTTCACTTCTGGGCCGGTACTGGGAAGCACTGAGCGACGTCCACAGCGTCCAAAAATGGCCCAGGGAATGGTGACGGTACGTCGAACATGCTATATCGTGGTCTTCTCATTTCTTATGTCCTCGCATTTATCCAAAACAAGGTTTTCTCGAAAGCGTTTGCAAACAAGTCTTTATGGTAGTCGCCATTTTTACGAAGGGAAGCTACTAGATAATGTGTGTGTAAGGGACAGCACTCCCGTGCTAAGCAACGCGCAAACGCCCACCTCAAAACGATTTTATTTTTCACAAAAGCCTGGGAGATAATTTACAGGTCATCATGCAACAATGTGATGTGCATGGGTGACAGTGCGAGAATATGAAATGAATGTAAACGGGACATAAATATGCCCCATAAATCCATGGCCAGCAAGCGATATACATTCCCATGAGCTCCTGCGGATGCAGGGGCTCATGAGAATGTATGACTTTTGCATTTGGAACAGGCTGGCTGAAGGCCTGTTCTGTCTGAACCAAACAGCTGAAATTCAGCTTTTCGGGATTTTGAAAAGCTGAATCAGCTTCTAGGAGTGAAGATGGTCACCCATTGATGTGATTGTGCCTGTTCGTGTGTGTTACACGGACATAAAATTTGATTCCATTATAAGAATCTAAGCACTAGGTAATATTTTGCTTTGTCGTTTACTTCTCATCTTGGTTTTTTTTTTTTTTTTTTTTTTGTATCACAAAAGATAATTACCGTCTGCAAACTTGATGAGTTCAGTGATAATATTTTCTCCCCAGACCAACTGCTGTCTATGCACACGCAATGCACCCTGCCCAATGCATACCTCATGCAGGTGCCTGACAGCAAACACCGATACACCAACTACAAGCTAAAGGGTGCACGAGCAAACGAGAAGCAAGTTTCAAAATAATTAGATACAGGGCCGCAGCAGATGGTTCCGGCATTCGCCATACCAATAATGTATACATTTTTTTGACAAGACCATATAATTATGTCTGTTTATGCCCTCGACCCAAATTAATTTAAATGTTACTAATTTTTCCATTTTTGGGGGGTTGTGCGAATTCTTCCCCCCCCCCCCCCCCCCCCCCCCCCCTGCCCGATTGACTTTAGGAAGCAGATGAAAGCAAGCTGGCATCATGCAGGCATGCACCCCTTCGGCTGGAGCATTAGGTTTCTTTCACCTCCTGCTATGGTTATGAGATATGAAATAAATGTTAGGAAACAGATATATATATATTATGTAATTGGTATTCTAACCACAATATATTTCATTCATAGTTTATCTATGTTTGCACTGACAGCAAACCATGTGGGATTTATTTCTGATTACTCCATATAGCAATGTTCTCTATCAGAAAACTGAAATGACTCAACCCGCAAAAATAAATATCAAGGAAATATATCAGTTCACAACAGCAAGAGGTATATCTCACTTGATCTTCATTTTGTGACAAAAACATTGTTTTCAAATACACTTCAACGTATGGTTTATTTGTTTATATCTGTACTGAGTGAAACTGTTAAAAATGCCTTTCATTGTGAGGCTTCTCTTATGAGTTTACCAAAATCGTCAAGTACATCAATAAGTGTCTCTTGGCTTGACTTCACGAACGAAGATTCTATAGGGCTTGCCCACGTCGTCTGCAGGCATTTTCGTGGCTGCGGAGGCCAATCCGGGACAGGCAGGTTTACATCAATAAGTGTATACATAAATAAAACACAATTACCATGATTGTCATAATTCCTAAAAATACAGCTGATTTTTTTTATGAAATGAGTATGTCTATCCTCAACAAGACCAAGTAGTCTATGTACCCTACAGAACCACATAGTCCAGATCAAAATGGTGACTGCGAAGCGTGTGTAATGCAGAGACGAACTCAACGAAAAAAAGAAAGACGCTTAGAAAAGACAGCTACAACACAATTTTATTCATATTATCTAGTAATAAATTGTGTTGTAACTGTCATTTCTAAGCGACGTTCTTTCCTCATAGGGTTCTTCTCTACAGAACAACATACATGTGCACTTTTACTTCCTGCACCATATATAACTGTAATAATACATGAGGCAAAAACACAAACAGAACAGAGACAACCATTTTAATTATAAAGAAACAATTTCAGTGATGTCATTGAATTATATGCATGGTATATTTTGCTTATGATGCTGTCATTCAAACTTGGTCACTGTGTTTTGGTAAGTGAGGGAGAGGGGGGGGGGGGGGGGGGCTGGAGGGGGCGGGTACACATGCAGGCATATATATATATATATATATATATATATATATATATATATATATATATATATATAATATATATATATATATATATATATATATATATATATATATATATATATATATATACCGCAACGATTTCCTAATGTAATGTTACATATGGCAATATAGTTCTATCATCATAGCTAAATTTTGCTATCCACCAAAATGCTAATATTGCCATGATTCCACAGCAGACAGACAGCCTTCATGGACAGGTCCAACCAGTGAAGAGACAACAGACTGGCCAGTGTCAAACATGTCACCAAACTGCAGGGGCGTTAGCAGCAATGTCACACAGAAACTTTGGAACAGCAAACAGCCTGATGCAGTGCAGTGTGCCCCAACTTGCTCTCAGCAGGCAGCTGCAAGACAAGAACAAAGGTCAGTTAGTACATGTGAAGATGTACTGCAAACACTGTTCTAGATGAGTTTACTTGGCTACCGGGTATCAGCCAGTATAATCTACTCAACATGAAACCAACCGTAATGAATCAATCACAGCCAGTGTAATCAATAAACTCCATACAAGACAGATTTGCAAAATAACTTTTACAAACAATTTCTTTGTCTCGGTGATGGTCAAACGATTTATACAGTTTTGTTCTAATAATAAAAGACATTGTAGCTTTGCAATGCTGCTTGGTAACATGATATTATATGAATATGTTTTCAGGCCAACATAACCAACTTTTCCCTGGGGGAGACTAAAGATGCACTCAACCGATGAGCAGCCCCTGGTGACCATATCGAATGTGGGAGTAGAGGCGACACCTTATCAGCGCGTGACCAGTGAAGACAATCCGGCCTACTGTTTGTGTGGGAATCATCTAATAATAATGGACAACAAGAACTACTGAATTTGATCCAGCTGATCGAGTTAACAGAAGAACCAACTTTTCTAGATATTTGTAAGAAGCAGACCGAAGTCAAATTTTGCAGCGTCAAAAATTATAGCATCACATTTGCAAATAAAATTCCCACATTATAATAGCAATCAAACATCACCAACACTCTACATACAGATTTTTTTCAGTTGTGGCATGAGAGCCATATGGGGCTTGGCAACAGCAAACACTGTTGCTCTTGTCAGGTGGCCATAATCAGATGGCAGTTTCTAAGCCCCAATCTAAACTACCTGAGGGCACTATCTGGTTGTGTATGTGTGTGAAACCAACCTCCAAGTCTTTACTTCTGCTGAAAAACCACATCCACTCGTCGCTCAATCTTGTCATCTGTACTGCGTAGGTAATGTAACAAACTGGAGAGCTTCTCATCAGTGAGGCATTGGGGATACAAGGCCACGGAGCACATTCCTTGATGAGAAAAAACAGAATGAAGAGAACATTTTCATTAACTTTTAAAATTTACTTTCTGTCATGGAGATTGTTTACATCTGTTTGTACAAGTAGTTGGGACATGAATAAATGGACACATGCATGTAATATATACTCCATATTGTGCACTTTGTACTCTCTATACAAGAAAGTATTAAAGTTGAATGTAAAAGCAAAATGTTGGACATTTTTTGTTTTCAATACATTTGGACATTCTTCTTCATAAATTGCATACATGTCTGCTTTCATTTTTCATCCTTGTTATAACTACATACTGTAAACAGTGCACATGAACAGGAATTCTGCACCTGACTTGCCATAAGAAAGAATTAGTTTTCATGGTCAGTGTCACAATCCTAAATAGTATATTTCTACAAATACATGTACTGTAATGATACTGAAAATGACATGTACAATACTGCACTTGTACCAGAAATTGCACAAGTGTGTAACATACATGTACTATGCATATTTCTGCTGTGCTACCTGGTATGCCACAGAGTGCCTGTTGCTAATCTTGGTATACTGCTTGCATACTTGTTGGTTGAAGTCAAGGATGGTAAGCCTGTTGCGCATTGTGTAGCCTTTGTAGCCAATGAAAGTTTTTTGGGGGGCCATTTCATTTTCAGCCACATAGATACATCCCCTTGACTAACACTCAAAACACTCAATGATGAGACTGAAACATATCTAAACTCTAAGTCAAAATAAGTGCATAAATAAGACATGATACCTTGTTCATGCCTGGCAAGGACACTCGTAATGTGTGGTGATGGTTGATAACAGGCTTTATCCCTTGTTTCAAGTGGTGTTTAGCCTTTGGCAGCAGCAAAGAAACTGAGAACAGATGGCCAATATAATAGATAAAGCAAAACCTGAAAGTAAAAAAAGCACAAAAGTGAAAATGTACCAGCAGCAGTTTATACTGAGTAGGTTATTTCGATGACAGGACAGTTTCGTGTGTTTTTGTTCTGCATACACTCAAGGATATAATCCTCCATGTAAACACACAGCTCAACTCAAACCTTTTATGCAATTCGCTTGCCTTTGTGCCACACATCAAAGTAATGATCCAGATGTTTCAGTGGCTGCGATCAAGTCAGTAATAATATACAAATCTATTTCATACTGGTAAAAAGATACATGCATTACAGAGTGGCAAACTGACCGGTAGCTAGCACTAGCTGTTATGAAGACTTGGGAGAAAAACCACCATGGCACCATGATAATAATGTTTACTGTCAACTTGTAAATATACTTACAGTGTGGAGGTAGCAGTCATATGTAAATCATAACTTAGTGTTGTGACAGCAATATTTCCAGGACACTATAAGCTACTTTATGTGTGATGTGATAACACTTTTACAAACAAAAATGATTTTGTGCAAGCGCACAGGTGTACCATACTTCAAAATCAAATGCCACCAAACTGATAATTACCTGAAAGTAGCAGGAGACTACAGTAGAACTCTGTCGGTGACAACTTATCGGACAGGTCTTGCTGTCTTCAGAAACTCGATGCCAGTCTGTGCATTCACCAGTTTCAAGTCACCTGACCTTGTGGCAGCCCTGCTGTCTAGAAACAAACCATAAACACAGTCATGGATGGACAAAACCTGTTGAAAAAGAAATAAATACAGAAAATAGGCATGTGTGCACATACGCATGTACGTGTGGCTTTCTAAAAATGGCTTAGTCACAAAATAGCAGCACATTTTAGTGTTATGATATGGAGCAATATATACATACATGTATTTACATGATTCACAGAAAAACTAGCAATAAAATATTTTGGTATACAAGAATGATAGTATAAGTTTTTGTCACTCATATTTCTCCTGTTCATAAGCTTGTGGTTTCAGGAAAATATGAGAAATACATTGTATCAGTGGCAAGCCAACTTACAATAGACCACTTATATACCTGATTGTGAGTTTCATAATGAATTATGCACATACATGTATTGCTCTATTTCATCACACTGAAATGTGCTGTTATTTTGTGAACAAATATATTTTAGGTTGATTATAGTGGTATAATTATTTTATCCTTACCTAGACCTGTTGATTATATTCTCATCCAGACAATTGCTGATGTTGTTTTCATACAGCGAGCAGCTGTACATTTGTTTTCATTCAGACAGCTGAACATTTTGTCTGTGTTCAGACAACTGCAGGTATATTTTGTTTTTTATTCAGACAGCTGTATATTTAATTCTATTCAGACAGCTGTATATTTTGTTCTAAATATAAGCCAGCTGTACATTTTGTCCCAAGCATACACACACACACACACACACACACACACACACATTTTAGGTTCACAACTTACCTTGCCACTGCGATTATCTGTTATGTATTGTGATGAGATTGGGCGTTGTTCCATTACTGATGCACCTTCACTTTGTACTAGCTTCACAAATGTATCCACAGAAATAACACATTAGCTGCTTGCTGCTCTGTGAGCTCATTTGGTGTGGCACTGAAAAAGAATCAAATGACTGGTATTTGTATAGTTATGTAATGCACACACGGGTCTTGTACTAGAAAATGGCGTGGCGTTCTGAAGATATTTACACAAAAACTTGACAACCACCACGAACCCCCAAAACAAATCGCAACTAAAAGTGGAAACTTCTAAATGTACATCAGACCAGAGCTCAGAATATATCGCATATTTCATTATGTATATAACACAAATATGTGTAATAGAAAATTGCCCAGAAACTATTACACTTATTTATAAAGGAGAGAAAATTTAAAAACAAAGTTTCAGGCTGTTACTATAGTGACGTATATATAGTAACTACAGAAGAGACGAACAGTGAGGCTAAGATTTCCAATCTATTCTTCGTCTTGTTCATCGATGTATTCTGCCTACTTCTCACCACTGTCGTCTGCTGTTATTTCCTCAGTCATCATTTCCCCCGAAATTAGTGTCCTGTACACCAGAACACACATAACATTACGATCGCTAGGGCTTCTTGTTGTTGACAAGGAAGTGGTCATTAGAGTGGTGTCCCCTGATAATACATATTTACGAGTACCTTCCCTTTGTAAACACGACGTCAGCTACACGCGCATAGGTGTTTGTTGTTGTTGGAAATATACTTACCAACAAAAGTAATATTTGTACCACAAAAATTGAAAAGACCACACCATATCATGTTGGACTTACCGCCACCATTCGCTGGACCTTTTTTGGACGCTCTGGACGTCGCGGCTCGGTGCAGGCTTCACCAGTGCGGCAAAATGAAAGTTGGATATTTTTCAGTCGTAGTTGCACGGGAATTGGATGTTACCGCGCACGGACAGATGCAACTGGAAGTGACCTTAGGCAGCTGGATGGTGTATACCTGTTTTCGTGAACTGTGACAGCCGTCAAGGACGTCTGACACTCTACAGCAGCTATAGTAACGTGCGTGCTCGGGGATCCTATCACACGGGGCCCTATCAGGGTTGCACTTTCTGTGTCAGGTAGGGACTTTGAAATTTTTTTTTCGATGTCCTCTACTGACTAATTGCTGAACCCGGACCTTTAATTCTGGCTTAACACGCATCTACTCACAAACCACGTGAGTTGTGTCTCATCTCACCCTAATATCCGCCTTGGCCATATTAAATATACAATCATGGATATGAAAACTTCCTATGTACATTCAACATTCACCAGGTCTGCACTATTCCATTACACTAACATTAAGCTAGCACAACCACTTTTGTATAATAACATTGCCACTGCTAAAACCAACATTATCAAAATATCCACATGTACATACAACGATATGAAATAATCATCAGCAACCACCCAACGTGACAATCTTATTACATTACATCTAGGACTTAATACCAATATATTTGAAAGGATACCCACTTTAATTCATTTTACAACATGGCCCTTTAAATATACTCACTCGGCGACAGCCGAACATAAACAACTAAATCCGACACCCACCACATTACAACCCAACCTAAAAAACATGGTTAAAGACTCAATTAAAACATCACTAAAAAACTAGACGAACATACCCTTCCGAACCTATGTACACATTCACACACCCGAGAGCACAGCAGCTAACTGAGAAAAATGGCATGAATAAATACCTGTCACTGGTGAGTCCTCCGGCAGGACGGGACAAACAAGACGAAGACGAACCGGAGGGGTCTTCTGGTGAGTAGCAGCCGTGGTCACAAGTCTCTCGGGACACCCACACCCAGGAACACTGGTCGTGGTCTTGCAGGGAGGGTAAAACAACCCTCACACAGCTTGTCAAGGGCTCCAAACGAGGCCGCACCCTGACCCAGACTCTCACTTCGCTAGCTAACTCCGCTGACTGACTGTAATATCCTTCTGCTACCTTGCAGTTTAACTTTACTTCTGAACACTGTTCGGTTAAAGCTACTTGACTAAAGCGTGCAACCGCTGTACTCGCTCACTGCTAAGCTTGCTGCACGGGCTTTACGATTACGCTCACACTACATTTATTAACTTCCCTAAACTAAGGCTATTTACAGAAGTCGGCGACCTACACTTATTGACAAAAAAACGACTTGGCAAAAAAATAAAACAACATGTCACATCCGTTACGTGACAGGCTGGTTGACTGAACTTGTGTGAGCACATAACAGTTCTAGACTTCACTGTGTAGCAATACTAGTCACTGTTGTGGGTTGACTGTGAAGGGTCATGAGTAGCATCTGACCTTGCCTTGCTTCTGGGAAAGAGGATCATGAAAGCTCAGTGCTTGGTTAAACTGTCAGCTGACCTACTTTCACACAGTCCTGATGTCATTTGAATCCTAGCTGTCAGGCGAGAAAGCTTATAGCACCCCCTGCTCTGTGGCTAATCCGAATGATGCCACTTACCAATTATGAACTTCTAATTCTATGCTTGTATTTTTTCTATTCTTTTCAGCCCCTGAGGAAACTCCAGTCATTCGCCCAGCTTCTGTGGGTTCAGACGGCCACTCACAATCACATACAGCCAGTAATGCCAGTTTCTTCATACTAAATGAAGTTGGTGTCTCTATGCTAGAACGCAGGTTGGTCTTTACTGTCTTCTCCATAACTGCACACTGCAGTACAGTGCACAATCAGTGTACTGGAATAGTAAAATATGATGCACTGATTTGAAAGGCCATAATATATTGTAATCAAATTGAAATCTCAACACTAAAAGGAACTAATTGCAAAAATGGAAAGTATGTATGAAACTTATTCAGTGAGGCCTCAGTAATCAGGGTTCGTAGCGTTTGGGAAGATTTGGGAAAGTTTGGGGAAAATGGATTTCATTTTCCAGGCCCTGGAAAGTCTTTGAAAAATGAAAAATGTGTGTATGGTTTGTGAAAGTTTTGGGAATTTTGAATGATTGCTACAGCTATTCCATAATGAAAATAAATAATTGTTTCCTCAAAACACATTACCGATGACATGACTGTCAGGAAATAGTCTACTTGCTTACCAATTTTATTATTATTATTTTTTTTTTTATTACATGGTATTTATATGGCGCATTTCTCATATTTGTAATATAACTCAATGCGCAGAATTTAGCCGCGAACTTAACCCAACAAGCACGCTCACGTGAATCACGCGCGTTCACTCACACACTGTACATAAACACAGAACATTCACGTGGTGCTAAGGGCAAGCTCAAGCGAGCTACTGAAGTGACTGTATTTGGAAATCGTTTTGTATTTGAAATTTTATTAAGTTGGCTGAAACTGATACCAAAGTGGAGGGGGAGGAAGAACCTGAGTACCCGGAGAAAGAACCCCCGACGGTCCGCCCGAATTAACGGTGACACTTACTAGAGGAGAAAAGTCCGACGCCGGAACCCGGAATCGAACCTCGCACCTTTAGCATTGGTGGCAGGCGCCTTAACCACTGCGCCACGGACCGCCCCAATTTTAGCCTAAGACCCAAAGGGTCCCCCCAGGAGGCTCTCGGGGATCCCTAACAGGGGCGAGAGTAGCCTCCCCTGCCCATCCGGTCATGTGCCCGGTGGTGTCTCCTTTAGCCAGTTGTCTACTTCGCTGTTAGCGTTCGGACGCTTTTACCTGAGCCTCTGACCCTTGGAAAGACTGTGTACGGTTCGACCGTCCCTTACCGGCCTGCCTTCGCCTAGCCTCTCGTCTACTGCTTCTGGCGTGGCCTCCGTCTTCTCTGTTAGCCCTCGTCTGTGCCTCGTGCACTTGGCTGGCCCTGGAACCTTCTAGGCTTCCGTCGCGCGGTTGTTGTGCTTCATCACCCTGCCATTCCGCCATGGACAGGTAAAGTCTCGGCCGTTTCCTACGTCTCGCCTGGCTGGGCCAGACGTCGGGCTTCGCTCGAGCTACTGTTGTTTTCTCTCCGCATTTCACGGTGAGTTTCGAGTGTTTCTTGATTTCGAAGCTTTAAATGGCGGGGTTCGTTACCCGCCGTCGGTCGCCTTTCATGTTTGGGTATGGGTTGCAGTTATCAAGTGCGCCTCTCCCCAGTACGGTGACTTCCAGTGACCTACTGTCTGGTACTTTGTGCTTCGTCGCTCGGCCGTTCCGCCATGGAAAGGTAAAGTCTCGGCCGCTTCCTATGTCTCGCCTGGCTGGGCCGGACGTCGGGCTTCGCTCGAGCTACTGTTGTTTTCTCATTGCATTTCACTGTCAGTTTCGCGTGTTTCTTAAATTTCGAAGCTTTAAATGGTGGCGTTGTTACCCGCCGCCGGTCGCCTTTCATGTTTGGGTTTGGGTTGCAGTTACCAAGTGCGCCTCTCCCCAGTACGGCGACTTCCAGTGACCTAGTGTCCGGTGCCTGTGCTTCGTCGCTCTGCCGTTCCGCCATGAAAAGGTAAAGTCTCGGCTGCTTCCTACATCTCGCCCTGCGGGGCCGGACGTCGTGCTTGGCTCGGACTAATGTTTGTTTTCTCTCCGCATTTCACGGTGAGTTTCGCTCATTACTTCGGAGCTTTAACTGGCGGCGTTAGTTGCCCGTCGCCCGTCACCTTTCATGTATGGGTATGTGTTGCAGTACCAAGTGCGCATCTGCCCAGGACGGCGACTTCGTGGCCTGGTGTCTGCCACACAGTCTGTCGACCGGGTGCCGCCTGCTCCTCTGTCTTCGGCTGCGCTGGCTGCCCCTCTTGACTGGAGGTTCTCGGTCTCTACTCTGGTTCCACCGCCGAGCGACCCGCGACTTTCCGCCTTCCTGGGGACCTCCCGCGGCCCGGTGGGATTGTTCAAGCTCCCCTCGGACTTGGGATACCCACATCTCACGTCCCTGGTAAGTTTGTAGCTTATTTGTAGACGCGTTCAGCCCGCTGACTCCTCCGGCGAGTCGCCAAGCTGGCTACGTGCCCCCCTCCTTAAAAAAGGAGCCCTTGTCGCCTTTATTTCACGCGTCGGCCTTTGGCCAAACCTTAAGCCCGCTGACTCCTCCGGCGAGTCGCCTAGCCGGCTACGTGCCCCCCTCCTTGAGCCCCGGGCACCGCGACCCTTGTCGCTAATTAGTTAAGCGTCGGCCTTCGGCCCTTCTTCTAAGCCCGCTGACTCCACCGGCGAGTCGCCTAGCCGGCTACGTGCCCCCCTCCTTGAGCCCCGGGCACCGCGACCATGTCGCCCGTTACATACAAAACAAAAAGAAAGAAAAAAAAAGAAGTTGACGCTTGGCCTCGCGGCCCCTCCTGAGCCCGCTGACTCCTCCGGCGAGTCACCAAGCCGGCTACGTGCCCCCCTTCTTGAGCCCCGGGCACCGCGACCTTTGTCGCTAATTAGCTTACCCACATCTCACATCCCTGGTAAGTTTGTAGCTTATTTGTAGACGCGTTAAGCCCGCTGACTCCTCCGGCGAGTCGCCAAGCTGGCTACGTGCCCCCCTCCTTAAAAAAGGAGCCCTTGTCGCCTTTATTTCACGCGTCGGCCTTCGGCCAAACCTTAAGCCCGCTGACTCCTCCGGCGAGTCGCCTAGCCGGCTACGTGCCCCCCTCCTTGAGCCCCGGGCACCGCGACCCTTGTCGCTAATTAGTTAAGCGTCGGCCTTCGGCCCTTCCTCTAAGCCCGCTGACTCCTCCGGCGAGTCGCCTAGCCGGCTACGTGCCCCCCTCCTTGAGCCCCGGGCACCGCGACTTTGTCGCTAACTAGTCTATGCGTTGGCCTTCGGACCTGCTCAGCCCGCTGACTCCTCCGGCGAGTCGCCAAGCCGGCTATGTGCCCCCCTCCTTGAGCCCCGGGCACTGCGACCTTGTCGCCTATTGTAGACGCGTTGGCCTCGCGGCCCCTCCTAAGCCTGCGGACTCCTCCGGCGAGTCGCCGAGCCGCTATGTGCCCCCGCCTTGAGCCCTTGTCACCGCGACCTTATCGCCAATTAGTTCACGCGTCGGCCTTCGGCCCCAGCCTTAAGTCCGCTGACTCCTACGGCGAGTCGTCTAGCCGACTATGTGCCCCCCTCCTTGAGCCGGGCACCGCGACCTTGTCGCCTTCGTTCTCACTTCGGCACTTCGGCCTCAGTCTCTGGGCCCGCTGACTCCTACGGCGAGTCACCAAGCCGCTTGTGCCCCCTCCTTGAGCCCCGGGCACCGCGACCCTTATTGCCTGTTGGTACCCTAGTCGGCCTTTGGCCCTCCTTCCAACCCGCTGACTCCTTCGTTGAGTCGCCCAGCCAGCTACGTGCCCCCTCCTTGAGCCTCGCGCTCTGCGTCTGGTTCGTCCTTCACGTACCTTGGGACTTCGGGCCGTTTCCCCTGGCGCCTACGGCCTTTCCACGTTTTCACCGGTTCTCGTCTGTTCACCGAAGTGAAGCTACGTCGCGCTCTGTTAGCACTTGGATGGGTGCCCCTTGGGGTATGCCCAGTGCAGTGGGGATCGACGTCTTCGCCCTCGTCGCCTGGATAGTTGCGGCGCCCGACGTTCGTCGCCCGCCCGCTCGACTCCCTCCGGTGTCCCTGTCGACCTTCGCCTTGTGCTTGGCGCTGTCGTTCTCCTCGGGACATCCTCTTCCCCGCTCCCTGCTCCCTTCGCCTCCAGCGTCTCCCCGACCCTCTCAGGTGGTTGACTCGGCGTCCTGCGTTCGCCGCTGGCCTGCTGGCGTCCTAGCCTTCGGCTCCCCGGTTCGCTGGCCACTCGCTCCCCTTCGTGCTCGCTGCCTCCGGTGGTTCCGCCGGTGCTCGTGCTTGCGGAAACCCTTCCCAGCTCTAGCGGATCTTCCGCATGGCTTCGAACCCTCCGCCCCTTGCCTTCCTTCGTTCGCGGCAGCCTGGCTCCTTCCTGACCATCTCCCCTGATGCGACGTCGCAGCTCTACCGTGCTCCTGTGGGTACCCGCGTCTTCGGCCCTGCCTGGCAGTCTCTGAAGGAACCCTTCTAGGCCTGTGGGCGCAGCGCCACCCTTGTGGATTGAGTTCCCGCCCCTTCGGACCAAGGCCCTCGCCCTTCGCGCGCAGGTCCCCGCTCTTCCTTGGGAAGTTGCGATGCTGCTCGTCGCTCGGCACGGCTCCCCCGCTTCGGACCCTTCACGTCGCCTTCAGCCCTTGGTCGTCGCCGCCAGCCTGGACCTACCCGTTGCTTCTATGCGTCCCCTGCCTCCCGCCCCCGCCGTTGTCTTCGCTTGCCGTCGACGGGACCGTTTCCAGCTCGGCCTCTCCGGTGTGGTCTCCCCCTCAGCCCTGGGTCCTTGCGTGGATCGTGGATGCCTTGGTTGCCCGAGACCTTCGATCTTCCGCCAGCCGTTCTCCTCCTTGGTCGACCTGCTTCTGCGGTATCAGTCAGTGGTCCCGCTTCGTAGGGCAGGGATGCTCTCCTCCTCCGGTTTGCTCGCCTGGTCGCCCTGGTCAGCTCCAACAGTCCGACCTCTCGCCTCTCGCCACTTGTTCACCTGGAGATGGATTTGGTGACCGACCGCACCTTGGTGCGTCTTCCCGAGCCTCGGATCCAGTTCGCGCCTTCTAGCCGCGGGTAGTTGCAGACGCGGCGGTCCCCTCCTGACTGCGGCTCCAGCTCCTCCTCCTGATGAGTGCGGCGGCTGATCTCCTTCCCTTGGTCTTCTGTACTCCGCCTCTGGAGCCGTCCTCCGGCGTTCTCTCTACCCTGGTGCCGATCTTTCCTTTGCTGCAGCCCATCGGCTTCGCTGGTCGGACATTTTTGGCTCGGCTCCCGGATTCCCCCTGACCCCGCCACTGCCCGTCTCTCGCTGCGTCGTTGCCGGTCTTGACGGTTGGGGCGCTCTCCTTCTTCCGAATTTTCGCTCGTCGGCCGGCCCGCGAACCTGACTTCGCGGCACGTCAACCCGCTGGGACTGGTTGCAGTCGGCAGGCCCTCGGCACTTGGCTATACGATCTTCGGACTCAGGACCTCCTCGTCCTTCCGACAACCCCTCATTCGTGGCTTGCCTTAGACGCAGGAGGAACCCGCTCTCCCGACCTCTGCTTCCTCCTCTATCGCCCCCTTCGCTGGTGCGAGGACAGCGACTTCTCCCTCCCAGCCCGTCACACTCCAGGTCACCTGTTCGTCCTGGCAGCCTACCTCTTGCGACGGAGGCAGCTTCTTCACACGGATTGCGCCCTACGCTGGGACATCCTTCGCTGGTTCTGCGCTCGTTGGGAGACCCCCCCCCTTGTTCTCTTCGCCACGACGTGGAGCCTCCAGCTTCCCCTCTCCCCGTTTCCCGACCCCTGGCCTGGGCAGTCGATGCGCTTCGATCCCTTGGGACAGACTGGTCGCTTACACCTACCCTCCGGCGGTCCTGGTCCTCATGTCCTGCTCAGCCTCCGGGGATGCAACGCAGTCCTTCTCCTGGTGGCCGTTCTCCTGGACCGGATCGTGGACTTCCGACCTTCTCAGTCTCGCCGCGGGCTCACCCTCCCTCTTCCCACCCCCCGCACGATGCCCGAGCAGCGCCGACAGCCGCTCTTCCACCCCTGCCCTGAGTGACTTCTCCTACACGCCTGGCGATTGTGCGGCAAGCTCTCTCTGCTGAGGCTTCTCGAGTGCGACTGCGGACGCTATCGCTTCAGCCCGCAGACCTTCTACCAGACGTGTCTATGAGGGAAAGTGGCGTGCTTCGTGCCTGGTGCTCTGACCGCCGCCTCTCCACCGTCGGCCTGACGACTCCTCAGCTCGCGGACTTCTTCGCTGGCTCGTCCAAGACCAAGGTTGGCTTCCCTCTGGTGCAGCAGCTATCCCTCTTGATCGCCGACGCCTACCGTCACCTCGGCCGTCCCGACCCAGCGCCTGCAAGGACCTGCCCGACCTTATGGCGCGTTTCGGCGTGCAGCGTCCGGTCTCCCGCTCCCTTGTCCCGCGCTGGGACCTCCCTGGTCCTCCCCTGGCTGCCTTCGGACCATTGAACTGCTCCATCTGGCCCGCTTCGCTGACGTGACTCGGAGACCTGCTTCCTGATGGCCCTCGCCACGGCGCCCGCGTCAGCGAGCTCCACACGCTCTCGTCTTGCCCCGCCGGCCTGCAGTTCCGAGTGGATGGCTCCGTTCAGCTACTCCCGGATCCTTCCTTCTCGCTCAGCCTAGGTCTACCTTGACAGCGCCTCCGGTCATCGCCACTCGGCCGCTTACACGACCCGGCTTCCTCGGGGGACTCCGCAGCAAGATCCGGTGCAGGCTCTTCGTATCTACCTGCGTCGCTCCAAATCCGTGCGGAGGGGACGGACTCGTCTCTTGCTGCCGACCGCCGGCAGAACCGGCTTCTCAGCCCAAACGTTCTCCTCCTCGCTCCGCTGGGTATTACGGTCCGCCTATTGCGACCTCTCCCCACAGGGAGGCGAGGCACTGAGGAACCGCGCCCATGGAGTGCGCGCTAGGGCCGCACATCTTGCCTTCGCCGCGCCTGTGTGGTCAAGGACATTGTGGCTGCGGTGGGGTAGCAGGACGAATCTACCATTGCCCGCTTCTACTTCCGCGCCCTGACAGTCCAGCGCGACAACCTTACGCTGGTGGGCAACTTCTGCGGCGCAACACTCCCTCCAGGCGCCCTCGGCGCTTTAAGTGGCACTTCGCTAAAATTGTCGGGAGTGTGTGATCAGGAGTGACGGGCCGTCTTCGTCCCTGAAGAGGTTTCTTAAAGGGATTGTGCAGCACCCTCCTCCTTTTTGGCATTCTTCCTGACAGTCATGTCATCGGTAATGTGTTTTGAGGAAACAAATTAATTTTTCTCTAAAATGTATTTTTTCGAAAAATACTTATCGATGACATGACTCGGAGGTCCCTCCCTCCTCCCCGCTTGCCGCTGGTAACTCCGTAGACAACTGGCTAAAGGAGACACCACCGGGCACGTGACCGGATGGGCAGGGGAGGCTACTCTCGCCCCTGTTAGGGATCCCCGAGAGCCTCCTAGGGGGGGACCCTTTGGGTCTTAGGCTAAAATTGGTAAGCAAGTAGACTATTTCCTGACAGTCATGTCATCGGTAAGTATTTTTCGAAAAAATACATTTTAGAGAAAAATTAATATTTTATACAAAAGCAAGTGAATAAGAGCAGGCATTCCGATCAACGACTTTCGATTTCTAACCGGAAATGAGATCTGCGAATTACCTCCCTTTGAAGACATCCAGGGTCTCCACGCAAAAAATCGAAATGCCAGGTTCGTGTGTTTTCAATGATCTATGGCTGGAAAATCCGCTATATAAAAGCTGGCTCCGAAAAGTAGCATCAAATAAGCGGTCGGCTTTTTGTGCCGCTTGTCAAAAATCTATTGATGTGGCAAGCATGGGTGAAGGTGCCATCATGAGTCATAACAAAGGTAAGCAGTCTGTTGAACAGTAGGCATATAGGCCTAGTCTATATTTCGGTCACTATATCTTAATATGGTCTATAGTAGGTACGTGACGGTGAAGGCTTGGGAAAAATGTAAAAATGGTCTGTAATAAAGTGTATCACATCGCACACTATCCGATGCAGTGGCCTGTTGGTTTCGGCTGGCCGGACACACTCTTTTCTCACAATAAGAGTCAGTCAGTTTTTTGTGTTTAAGAATGAGGTGTGTTTCGAGGACGTTTTGCTTTCGTGGCCGGTACTCCTCTCGTCAGCGGACCAAACCGTTTGAGACATCTACTTTCACAGCAGTTTTTGGCTGTTGTTGTTTCAGTCTCCTACATTTACTTATTGGGTCAGATGTGTTTGCCCCTGGTTTTAGGGCATGTTTCTTAATTGTTTTTTTGCGTTTTACCAAGATTTTTCCTTTTCCTCGTCTTATTTGACCGAGGGTGAGAAGCTTAGTTTGCTTCATTGGGTGAAGTTATCCGTTTGTAATAAAGTGTATCACATCGCACACTATCCGATGAAAAGGCCTGTTTGTTTCGGCCGGCCGAACACACTCTTTTCTCACAACAAGTCAGTTTTTTTTGTGTTTAAGAATGAGGTGTGTTTCGAGGACGTTTTGCTTTCGAAGCCGGTACTCCTCTCGTCAGCGGACCAAACCGTTTGAGACATCCACATTCACAGCAATTTTTGGCTGTTGTTGTTTCAGTCTCCTACATTTAGCCCCGATTTACTTATCGGGTCAGATGTGTTTGCACCTTGTTTAGGGGCATGTTTCTTATTTGTTTTGTTTTTTACGTTTTTCAAGATTTTTCTTTATTCCTCGTCTTATTTGGCCGAGGGTGAGAAGCTTAGTTTGCTTCGCTGGGTGAGGTTTTCCACCTCGGGTCGACACAGTGGGCTGATAGGTTGGTTAGCGTGGTTTACACGTACTCCCCCGCTCATAGTTTGGTATAGAACAGGTTGAGTTCTTAAATTCTTTCAACTGCGTTATAGCAGTTTCTTGCGGCTACGAAAGCAAAACGTCTTCGAAACACACCTCATTCTTAAACACAAAAAACTGACTGACTTTTTGTGAGAAAAGAGTGTGTCCGGCAGGCCAAAACAAGCAGGCCATTGCATCGGATAGTGTGCGATGTGATACACTTTATTACAAACTGATCGTTGGTGTCTTAACACCGAACGTGTTGTTCCGCAAGGTCAGACTCCGCTCTGATCCGCTACTTCGTATGCAATGGACTGTGATGACAGAGCCGGTCGAAACACTCTCACACAAGTTAGTCGCATAAAATAAACGCTTTAATGCCAGCGTAAGAAAAAGCATTAAAATCAAACTCGTCTTATGGCTGTCTCAGCAACAGCAAAACATAAGAACGTCAATGAAATGAAGTTAAAAAACAACTCTAGAGTGAGTCACAGGCGACAGCCGGACGCACAATGAAACACAAAGTTGGAGGACCAAAACAAACGAACCAACTATTAAAATAAATCGCCTCACAAGCTTAAAGACAATTAAGCTGCCGGCACTAATGAAAATAGTCGCCACCGCAGTGACTATGAACCCAGAACGTAACAGGAACCAACTTCAAACAGACCAAGGGGATGTGAAACACATCACTACACCGCAGAGAAAAATCCAGCCATAATCACGCTGAAATTCAGCAAGAATAAGGAAACAATAGAAGAAAAAAGAAAAAGAAACGTGGCGGGGCAGCATGAATTATCTAGCTCAGGCAAGTAGCAAAGCTACATCTATGCCGTCACCTGCGCAGCCTTCGCACTACTACCTTGGAACGTAGTAGAAGAGTGGACATTGGATTGGTCTTTGAATTCATAACTGCTGGGCACGGCGCATGATCGGACCAGAATACCCATGACCATCAGCGAAACCTGGGATCCTCTGCTTTGGGCCCATGCATTAATGTATGAGAAGCCTCACTAACAGAAGTCCTAAAACTTGCGATATAACAAGGTGAAAGAGTAAAACTACCCTCAGGGACACGCCGGAGAGTACGGGGTTCTGAACAAAACCTACCCGAATACCCAGACTCGGCACCAAGGAAATGGCAAACGTGGAGACCAAAACGAACATAGAAGTACTGAGCTCCAATGTCCTAGAAGGGGAAAACTAACTCACCCGCAGCATTCTATCACAACTTCAGACGTGCCAAGACGACGTGAAACACATCATGACACCGCAGATCAAAATCCAGCCATAATCACGCTGGAATACCAGCAAACAATGGGAAAATTAGAAGAAAAAGGAAAAAGAAACGTGGCGGGGCAGCATGAATTATCTCGCTCAGGCAAGTAGCAAAGCTACATCTATGCCATCAACTGCGCAGTTTTTTGCACTACTACCTTGGAACGTAGTAGAAGAGTGGATTTTGGATTGGTCTTTGAATTCATAACTGCCGGGCCCGGCGCATGATCGGACTACAATACCCATAACCACCAGCGAAACTTGGGACTTTCTACTTTGGGCACATGCATAAATGTATGAGAAGCCCTTATAACAGAAGTTCTAAACCTGCAACATAACAAGGTGAAAAGAGTGAAACTACCCCTAGGGACACGTCGGAGAGTACTCTATATCCCGAACACCTAAACGAAACAGTGGTGACTCAAAAACTGACCCATCGCAGTCAAAAGAGAGATAAAACAACCCAGCGGGAACTCCATCTCACGGATGAATTTATATCTGTTCCCTCAGACGACGAAAGAATCAAGGCCTCTTGATCCATACTGCACAGCCAACCTCTCCTGCTTTGCCTCGTTGTGCCTGACGCAGGACCTCAGACCATCATAGGCGCTGGCCTACGGACAAGGCGACCTTTCGCCGCCACGACGTGCCAGAGTGCACAACTGAAACATATCAGTACCTACAGCACCTATCGGTCCACCCACTGAGTCAAAGGACTATGAAAAGGGGAAACACTCCGCATCGCAAGAAACTGCTATAACGCAGTTGAAAGAATTGAAGAACTCGACCTGTTCTTCACCCACAAGGACTCAATTCTACACCACTGGTGATACCGTGACGATGGACTAATAATCATGAGAGCAGAGGAAGAAACAATTCACCAATACTTCACTCTTGCTAACTCACATACGGAAGGCATTAACTTCACGTATAAAATCAGCAACACAGAATGTACAAAGGGGAAAAGTTCCAACAATCAGGACATTTGGACATCAATATGTACAGGAAACCAACTGAAACGTACCAGTACCTACACCACCTGTCGGCCCACCCACCAGCAATTTTCAAAGGACTAGTAAAAGGGGAAACACTCCGCATCGCAAGAAACTGCTCCAACACAGCCGAAAGAAACGAAGAAATCGACCTGTTCCATACCAAACTACGAGCGAGGGGCTACGGGCAAACCGAGCTAACCGCCCTCTCAGCTCAAATCCTCGACACACCAAGGGAGATGTTAATACAAGAAAACCCGAAGGGGAAGAAAAAGAAACAAACATCCCCCCCCCCCCCCCCCCCCCCCCGCTGGTATTAACGACCAAATATAACCCAGCCACCAAAGGTCTGTCAAGAGCCATCAAAAAACATTGGACCAAAATCAGGAATGACCCGGAATGCAGGAACATCTTCGCGACACCCCCTCTGATCACATATAAAAGACACAAAAATCTAGGAGACAGGCTAATCTCCTCAAAACTTAGAGAATGAGGAATCAAGAATTGAGCAAAATCACGGGAAACAACCCCAGTACAAGGCATACAAGCGCACTGCCACAATTACCTCCCTCATTGTGTCGACCCGAGGTGGATAACTTCACCCAATGAAGCAAACTAAGCTTCTCACCCTCGGTCAAATAAGACGAGGAAAAAGAAAAATCTTGATAAAACGCAAAAAAACAATTAAGAAACAAGCCCCAAAACCAGGGGCAAACACATCTGACCCGATAAGTAAATCGGGGTTAAATGTAGGAGACTGAAACAACAACAGCCAAAAACTGCTGTGAAAGTAGATGTCTGAAACGGTTTGGTCCGCTGACGAGAGGAGTACTGGCTACGAAAGCAAAACGTCCTCGAAACACACCTCATTCTTAACTCTTTCATTACTGAATTCTCTGGTTCGTGAATACCACTGAGTACTGCTTTTATAAAGTTCTGTATTACCCCTGCTTACTGAGTTTAGAGACTAGAAAAATACCAAAATATAGTAGTGTACGGGAAAGGCTGATAGCAGAGTACTCATCCACCTCAGATACCCATAACCCTATATTGCTGTGACGGGCTTTGGACGGGCTACACATTGACGTCATGTGTCAGGGTCGTGTGATTGATTTGGTGACACACAGGTGCAAGTATGTGACAAAATGACAGTACATTAACAACACACACCTATGAAGCAAGCAAACGTGCATGAAAACGGATCTAAAAGTGTTTGCATGCTCTTACCGTGACAATGATGTGTTGGAAACGCATAATCCAAACTTGTGACTGTGTCATTGTCTGTTTATTGCTGTCACATATCAGTGTCCGCAATGCACACACAGGTGTCCAAAATACAAAAAGTAACTGAAAAAGATCCACTATTATATACACCTTGATTGTCCATGTTTACGCATACACTATGTACAGCCGTTACTAGGAGGGTGAAGATGAAATTACAACACTGCTATACACTGTCATACACTGTCACACACTGTCGCCACTGTCACCCTGTATTTACAGTTGTACCTGTGTGTTGTACAAAATAAAACAATTGTTGTCATTACAACAAAGGTACACTTCACATTTCCGGCACATGATAACAGTTTTGCACCTCTTGTAAGGGTTGTTTGCATAGCTAACCCCTGGGTTTTCGTCTCTGTAGCGGGTGTGTCGCTTGTAGCACAGAGCACATCCGTGATCACTGCCCTCCCCTTTGACAGGTAAATGGTCAACTCGGTCAAGGCGAGTCTCGTTGCTGGCGGCAGAGCGGGGATGGCCGACGGACGGTCGCCGTAGATGATAGTCGGCTACCAACTCATGGGCCAGGTCCAGCCTGAAGCTCAGGTAGTCTCTCTTGCACCTGTCAGCGTTACGCAACTGTCCCCTGTTTGTCACCTGGCCCTCGATCACGTAGGCATTGTACATGCTGGTCTCCAGCAGCTTCCGTTCTACATGCCTATACCACTTCATGGTTCGCTTGCTTTTGTTGATTCGCGTCATTTGATCAAGCCGATCAACGCCACCCATGACTATAGGCTGCTGCTGTCGGAGGGCATGGAAGCTGCACCGATGTCCCGTCCTTTTTGTCGTCGCTGTGTCGTCAGGCCTGGTTCTTCAGGTGCATGTGCTGTAGAGACATAGTACACGACACGCTTGTCTTTCCAAGCCGTAGCCACCATGCCCCTACATTCTCGCCACTCTGTATGTTCGCGATCGAGACGCCTTATGTCACGCTGTGCCTTGATCAGAGTACAGGGAAAGCCGATGCGTTCAGGGCGGACCGTCCCACACAGGTAAGTCCCTTTGCTAAACAGGTAGCGAGCGAGAACAGGTGAAGTGTAAAAATTGTTGGTGAAGATGATGTGACCCGAGTTTTGCAAGCTTTGGGTCAGGCCGACAACGACTTTGGAGCTCAATCCAAAAATTTTGTTGACCTGGTCACCATGGCGACCCACATACACCTCAAAATTGTAGCAATATGCAGTGACACTATCCGCCGCCACCCACACCTTGATCCCAAATTTCACCGGTTTGTCTTTCATGTATTGCTTGAACGACAGCCGTCCTTTGAATGGTACCATCGCTTCATCCACTGTCACTTCTCGGTGTGGTGTGTATTCTGCCATGAATGAAGCCCTGATGATGTCGATCATGTATCGGATCTTGTAGAGCTTGTCGCCGTTGTTGACAGGTGCTGACGGGTCACAATAGTGCACGTAGCAACGGATTTGGAAAAACCGATCTCTGCTGAACACCTTCGCGATGTTGGTTCCAAGCATGTGGTACTTGGAGCCTGTGTCCCAGTACAAGTGGTCTCTGTCAAGTTTGACGATGTCCATCATGATAATCATGCCGTAGAAGGCCTTGATGTCTGACACTGTCACATCTATCCACTCCCCTTTGTTGTTGTCCGGGTCCTCTCTCCTCCTCTTTGCTGCATTCGCGTTTGTATATGTTGTGATCGTTTCGAACACACTCTCAGAGTAGAAGAGGCCAAAGTACCCGGACGCACTGACAGATGTGTCAATTACACGTGTTGGACCTGGCCTTCGGGTGAATGTCACCCACTCAGGTGCAACAAATGGTCCTGCTGTCCATTCAAATTGTGGATTTCGGAACCACAGTGGCACATTGTCATCATCAAGTTCATCGCCACTTTTGTCGTCGGCATCGCGATCATTATCGTTGTTGTTGTCAGTGTCTTGTCGCACAACACGCACAAAATCAGCCCTTTCTTCCTCTGTCAACTGAACTAAATCCATCTCTCCAAAATCGCCTCTATCCCAAAACTCATCATCACTAAATTCGTCGCTGTCACGGTCACTTTCTTCTCTCTCCGCCATTTTTGCAAGCACAACCAAAGTTCTGGAAGGAATTTTTTATATAAACTCCGCATCCTGTTTCTCAGGCCCCGAGCCGGAAATAACAAACACTACGCGCCTGGCGGTACCACTCTAGCGCTGTCAAGGTCGCCGCTAATTAGGTAGCCACTCTGAGCACAAACCGCTTTAGCGGGCAGCCATACGCGGGGGAGTAGAAGCTGCAGTCCCGCTATACCGGGAGGCCGTAAGCAGAGGAGGCGTGTCTCCATCCCCGCTATAGCGGGCGGCAGTAATGAAAGGGTTAAACACAAAAATCTGACTGACTTGTTGTGAGAAAAGAGTGTGTCCGGCCGGCCGAAACAAACAGGCCATTGCATCGGATAGTGTGCGATGTGATACACTTTATTACAAACTCCTGGTTTCTCTTCTAGCTCTCCGACAGACAGCTGTCTGTCACCATCGACGGCGTCTCCTCCAACCCAGTCACACTCTGCTGCAGAGTTCCGCAGGGTTCCGTCCTGGGCCCGGTCCTTTTCACTCTCTACACCTCTCTCCTGTCCAACATCATCCAGTCTCATCACATACACCACCACCTCTACGCTGACAACTCACAACTACTAGACAAAGAAAAACTGCATGACAGCAAACAAGCTTAAACTAAATGACGACAAAACGGAAGCCATGCTGGTAGGCACTCGCCAGAAACTTTCCCAGCTCCCTCCACCTTCAACTCAACAGCACCCCCATCTCCCTCTCCGACTCGGCCAAAAACCTCGGCATTATCCTTGATTCCTCTCTTTCCATGACCAGCTTCTTCTCCGCCACGGCCCAAGCATGATACTTCCAACTCCGCCGCATCGGTCAGATCAGAAAATACCTCACTACCGAAGCCGCAACCAAACTTGCTGTCTCTCTCATCCTATCTCGCATCGACTACTGCAACTCTCTCCTTTCCGCCCTCCCTCACTCCACCACTTTCACTCTCCAGCGCGTCCAGAACAATGCTGCCCGCCTCGTCCTCAGAAAGAAAAAATCTGACCACATCACTCCCCTGCTCAAACTCCTTCACTGGCTTCCCATCCCCCCAACGCATCCAATACACGATTCTGTCTCTCTGCTACAAATCCCTGAACAACTGCGCTCCCACCTATCTCTCAAACTTACTTCACCCCTACACTCCTCCCCACGTCCTCCACTCCGCCTCCACATCCCCCGCACCAAATTCAGCACTTTCGGCCCCCACTCCTTCTCAGTATACAGTCCATCCATCTGGAACACTCTCCCACTCTCTCTCCGTCAGAAACACTCTCTCTCCTCCTTTCAGTCCGCCCTCAAAACTCACCACTTTCAACAGTTCTAGCACTATATCACAACACTCCCCACCCCTGTCGTAATGTATTTCACTATTTGTGGTACGTGAGTCGTTGTCTAAAGCGTGCGCTGCGTGCGCGAGTTGTGAGTGTGCGCTTAGAGTTAGAGTTATAATTATTATAAGATAAGCACATTATAAATACCGTAATTATTATTATTACCAGGCATAACAGGCCACACAAATCATTCTAAATACACTTGAAGACTATATATTTGAAAATCTCTTTTCAAAATCTGTTAAATGAGATCCTACATGATATGTTACATGTGGCTGTTAAGTGTGACATCAGCTTTACAAAACAATGGGCACTTAAATTAGTTTGGTGAAACCTGATCATCTATTAATACTGTAAGACTTCAATTTTTTCAGCAATTTTGTTTTGCTTCAAATTTTCAGCATGTCAAAAAATTTGAAAGTAGATTTTCGGCATTGCTCTAAATTTTTGGCAATTTGATTGAAATCCATTTTTGGCAATTGGAGGATAAAAATTTCTATTGCAGCCGGCAGTGAAGACAAAGCGACGGCTGCCATGACCGCATACTTTTCGCGGCTTTACAGTAATGTGAGTGTGACTGGCCTAAAGCACCGCGTAATGCGTGAGTGATGCAATGTGTTAGGTGAACATACCGGGTACCATCTGCAAAGCATAGATCAACATGTCTCCTTGTACGCTGCATTAACTCATTCAAGAAGTGCCACATCCAGATACCCGGCTGTAGCTGCGTATCCGGATGCGGCGCATCTCAACTAAGTTAACCGTAGGCATGCTTTGTGGCCCTGTCCACGCTTATAGACAACTCAGTTACCTAATCTGAATGGGGGAGAGGATGGGGGTTCATTATTCACTTGCCGTATGCTGAGTCTGCTGGGCTTGATAGGACGGTATGGCTACATCGTCATGCATTGCATTCAGATGAAAATATAAATAAAGTCACTCGCGGACAGCACGGGCCAAGTTCTCATGAGCCCCTGCGCTTATAAGGCTGAGTGAAACTATGTCTTACGTGGAGTTTGTGCCGGGCAGTTAGACAAGAAACTAGATTACATTGATTGGCGAGTGTCGAAGTTGATGGTATGTTTACATGTCAATTATCCACACAGATCCAGTACTTACGTATTTATGGTGGCCCACTTATGGCTCAGGAGGGTATTGGTACTAATTTTAGCGTCAGAGATGCTTTCTCCCGATGCGTTTAATCCCTAAGCCGCTTACACAGAATTTTTTATCTACTGCAACAGAAAATCTTTTCACAGTCACACCAATTTTATATGGTGTGGGCCATTGGGTACCGCCATTACTTGCATTAGGCAAGCTTGGACACACAAGGAGGAGGCTGAAACCCCGGCCAATGCAATCTAACGCTTTAACGCCCGAGGTAGACCGATTCCATGTTTCTATTGAAGCATGGGCTTTCACAGGTGTGCACTTTAAGCGTTCATTATTTCTTGGCCAATGAGATTTAGCGTACGAAATGCTGCAAGAATCAGCCAATCAGATTTGTTTGTCGTCCCGATAAAAGGAAATATATCAGTATTGATTTTCTACACTTGAGCCAGAATTGGGGTTGGCTGGTCTCTGCTCCCAATGCCTGTCTTTACGATATCATTTTTTTGTGTCAGTCACCGTGATAACGGCTGATGCCACACCGTTTATGGAGTGCAGAGTGGCATCGGTATGTTGCGATCTTCGATTAAAGTTAGCTGTTACTTTTCCTCTAATTTTCGTCACAGAAAGTCTTTCCTGCAATATTTCGGCACTGACGTTCAATATTTTGTTTTACCCCAATTTCAATTAAAGTTAGCTTTTAATTTTCCTCTAATATTCGGCACAGAAAGTCTTTCCTCCAATATTTCGGCACTGACGTTCAATATTTTGTTTAACCCCAATTTTTCGGCATTTGGGGAAAATTGGGAATTTCGTCGCGGAAAAAATGCCGAATATTTATAAGTTTTACGGTTTTACTGAGGTATCACTGAATAAATGTCATGTAGTTATTACTGTTGCAAATCATTCTCTTTGTTTTCTTCATCAGGTCAGTGAAACAGGAAATTCACAAACTACATCTGAAGTCCGGGTAGCACTTGGTGTCAGATGATGTGTATTTTCTACAGTGTAATTGCACTCTGGGACCTAGATTTCCAGCGCTATGTTTATCTTCACCTAATGTGTTATCATGATTTTTGGCCTAAGACAATATCTGGAAAAATTAGAAACCATGAAGCGCCATCTTACATCACTGCTGTGTTTCAGTTCTGGAGGGGTGGTCACCACAGAGGTTCCAGTGAGAGAGGTGCGAGCTAGAAGCAGAAATCTTAACCTCAACATTCCTTTGCCAAAGTCAACACCTAGTGGCCGACGAGAAGTTGCTCAAATGGTGTCTGCAGGTGATCAGCATGTACAGGTCAGCAAATCAAAACGCACATACTGCAAGAGTCATGGTTGTTTATTCACCCACTCGGCTGGAATGGGCTCATGACCCCAGTAGCAACACGTCTTCAGGCCCACGACGGCTGCAGTGGGCCTGTGTACGGGCCCACTGTGGCCGTTGTGGGCCCGAGGACTTGTGTGGTGTTTTTTTTTAGACTGAGGTGGGTCAGCGGGGACACATTCACACGGACTCCGAGTCAGTCAGACACACATGTGTGCACACTATCGCTAAAACTAACTCTTGTGTTATATGATTTCACTCTTCTTAGATTCAGAATCAGAAGTGCATCATCTGCAGGGCATTGGCTTTTAATGAGCAGCTACAATCCAGTAAGCAAAGGACCCTTGGACCGACATTGGCTGCATCAGGCCCCTCCACATTTGTGCGTGGGCCCACTGTGACCCACATTAACCTGAGGGTCCTTCGCTTACTGGGAAGCAGCTGAACGGTGTCGTCAGACTCATTAAGAATTGGTTGTTCCTCTTGTTGGCGGCTTCCAACTCCACTTAGGTCACTTAGAGGTAGGCATCAAGACAACCCACTTTCTATCGGTAGCCCTTTTTGTTGTGATGATTCCTGAAGGAATCATCGCAACAAAAAGCGTTACCGACAGTCAAAGGGTTAACAGTATGTGAGTGTGACCGTGTAGTAAAATACTAGAGTATCTTTTTCTATTTCTGCAGGTACCTGAGCATGGTGGAAACCTGGAGAGCACACCCAGTCAGGAGACCACTGGCACCTTCAGCACCAGCAGGAGATTCATTCCTCTGAGGGCCTCAGCCTCTCCTCAGCTAGAGAAGGATAGAGACAACTGGACAGAAGTCATGACACCAGGATCGCGAGCGCCAACCAGGGATTTCACCGCCATGAATTTGTCAGGCATAAGGAGTGGAAATGTGGAAGACACAGAGAGAGATCTCAACAGATTTGGAGACAGAAATATTTTTAGCGATGTGTTTGGTGGTATGGAGCGCACAAATACTGGCCTTGTGCCTACTGAGATGACTGTGGGTACTGAGATTTCAGTGGGCTATTCCCTGCAGCTTGATGAGCCTAGAGGTGGGAACGCTGAAGACGAAAATGAGCAAGGAGCCACTGAGGGCCAAGAGGCTCAGGTCAGTCAGACCGGCATCGTCGCCTCTCAGCGTTGCCAGGCTAGTCTTCAGGGTGGTGACAAAACGCAGGGTTCAACCTCTATTACAGTCAGTGGTGGAAAGAACGTGTCCAGATCTGTGGTGGTGCTAAAGGATGTGTTTGAAAATTCCGACAACGTGAAGGATGCAGTAGATGATGGTAATGAAATGCAAACGAGGGATGTTGCAACACCAGGTACAGATGAACCACCAGTGGAAAAAGATAGACATCATCGACGTGATATGAAACGCGGCTTTGAAGATATAGCTGGACAGTCGCCAACACCATCAAGGCATCAGAGGACTGCAAAGTCACTGCTGATTGAAGAATCTATGCCATCTCTCAGGAGAAGTCCAAGAGTCAGTCAGACCTGTCCTTCAGTAAGGGAGACGCCACAGAAAAGATCAACACCACAGAAATCTCTTAGTAGGCGAGGCACACCTGCTGATACAAATCTGAGTAGGCGAGGCACTCCCACTGATGCAAATCTTAGTAGGCGAGGCACATCCGCTGATGCAAATCTTAGTAACCGAGGCACACCCACCAATACAAATTTGAGTAGACGAGGCACACCCACTAATACAAATCTGAGTAGGAGAGGCACACCCGCTGATACAAATCTGAATAGGCAAGCCACAACTGAAACAGATCTGAGTAGGCAAGGCACACCCCCGGAGACAAATTTGAGTTTACGCAGAACACTTGCTTCAGGGACTTTGCTGGAAACGTCACACATAAGGCTAAGTACACTTGATCAGAAAACTTCAGCTCGGTCTTCACCACAGAAAACTCCAGGCAGTAGACAGAAAACTCTTGCCTCAGACAGTGCCAGCAGACGAGCCTCAGGAGCACGGAGAGAATCCTTGTGTAAGAGTTCTAACAAGACTGGCACACCTCAGGCTAGTACTCTTGGAACTGATCATAGCCAGGCAGACTCCACAGAGAGCTCACAGCAGGGTTCGTCAGTCCACGACAGCCACTATGTCCCTCTCCACTTCAAACGCTACTTGACACCTCTCACACTGTCAGAAATGGACATCACCCCACCTAGACAGGGTTCTGCCAATCGAGGACCCCTCACTAGCACTCCTCGACCTGTGAACCAGCACAGTAGTACTGTGCAAGATACTGCTACACCAGTTACTGCAGATGACTTGCCATCCAGTGATGGTGCTGACATAAACCCTCCTGGAGACAACTGTCTCAATGTTGAAAGGTTTGTTCTTTTTTCCAAACTTTCATGTTTTATGAAATTTAAAGAGTGCCCAACATACTATGACTCTTAAGTGAACTCAACCTTCGGCTAAGCACCCATGTGTGTAGCATGGAATCGTTAGTACTGACATCACAGTTCATGGCCAGTGAATATAAACTGGCAAGTCTCACTCATTTCAGTACTAACTGACTGCCGCTGATTTAGTTTTGATGCCGTGATTTCTTGACTGACGAGCTGTGGAATTCATAGATCTCCTGAAGAAGCGAATGTTAAAGATGCGCATCAGTCTCCGCGGAAAACTGCAAACGCAAATACACGTGCGTTGGCACATATACGCCCTAGATTCTCTTGAGCGCCTGCAGTCTGCAGGGGCACACAAGTCAGAATGTCTCTCCACAGGCCTCCAAGTCAATCTCAGCACTGTTATACAATACACTGTAATAGTGTAGGAGTGCTGGAATGGATATGCAGGCCTGTGGTACAGACGTGCGTTCATGCACGTACGCCCTCAATTCACATGAGCCCCTTCCATCTGCAGGGGAGCTTGAGGGTTTTTGCCAAATTGCCACCCGGGGCGAAAGAGCAGTCAAATTTTGGTCGCGTCAGAAAATTGACATGACCGCACAGTAAACTGACTTAAAAAAGAGAGGTGGACACGGTCAGATAAATAGGTAGAAATTTCACACAGCCCAGAGACGTTTAGGTCCATTATTGTGTAATGACACAACATCTGGGTGTGTGGCGGCCGACTTAGTGTCGAGCGAGCTATCATTGACCCATTGCGCTTGATGGCTTTACCACGCCAGTATGGCTGTGACCATCAATGTCATGTATTTTTGGCTTCGATATGCAGACCGTTGGCCGCCTTTTGCAGGTGACCGTAGCATCAAGGTACCAAACATCGTCCATACTTTGCAAAAGTGACAGCGGATGGATATATATATCGCAGGCGCATTTTATGGATCCCAGCAACTGCAATATATTGAGTCAGATCTGTATCATTAGTGTATGTGGTTCAGTCATAGATATATACTGATCTACAAAAGAAACGCGAATTTTTCACCATAGCGCTTTTCTTTGTAAATATGCTTTAATACGGGTTATTTTGACATCATTTATTAGAAAATGTTATAAAGAGTGTGCTATGTCGTGTGCAAATAGGGTGTTTAGTCTTAAAAATTGCACATCAATGACTTATGACATCATCAGTGACACTACCATCACAGGATATATTGAAACTGAAAGTGAAATGGGGAGCATCTGCAAAGGACACAGCTGAAAGCCAACCAATGTGCAGTGTCACTACGGTCTGTGTGCATGAAAATCCGGCCTGTTTGGTCTTGACCTACATTTCATTTGTCAAAGGCACCTAAATAATCAACATGACCTACAAACATGAAAAGCAAAAAGTTCTTTATTTTTAGGTTAGCGGCCATATTTACCTGATCAAATGGATATGGGTGTGTTCTTTATCTCTGTGTCAGTCACTGGAGCATAAAAATGTTTTGAAAGTAATTCATGTTAAGGTGGCTCTTGGCATAGTATTTTTGACCAAAATCTTTCAGAAAACAGTTTTGAGATAGACTCGACTTTTGCATCTTTGAAGTATCTAGAAGCAGTTCCTGCACATGTTTTATGTTATAATGCCCTCAAAATGTGTTTATTGATCTTATTTTCAAAGTCACTCGACATGAAAATCATCCAAACACCGTATTTTTTCTTCGAGCATCGCGAACTTATGGCCTTGGTTACGGCCATTTTGCATGAACAAACTCCGGCTTGCCGCATACCGTTATGTAGGTCAACTCTTTCTCCGTCAGAATTCGCGCGGAAACATCGGAAATTTCCATTCACAAAGTCACACGAAGCCAAAAACGAGAGCAACCGAATGCAGCAAAACCGAGCGGAGATTTCCATATATGGACCTCTGTTCAAAAACGCGATCGCTGATTGGCTGTTTCGCTCACTCGGGGCTTCTTCGGCTGTTTCCGACTAGGCAACCATGCGATCCAAAATGGCCGCTGCTTGACGCTTTCTTCTTGAGTGCCGTGGGAATTTGTCAAATTGTGAGCAAGAAAATCGTTTGAAGATGGGGAAAAATGTTGGTACTAAGTTCCGAACACTTCATAAGTTTGGGAAGCGCCGCAGGAAGAAAAATAAGACGCCAGTTTTGTCGAAAAACACTCCGCAAGAGGCCGAGCGGTGCCTTCGATATCGTCGCTCGTGAATGGGGATGGTGCATCGAGTGAAACTGCGCCAGAGTCTGTGGCATCGACGAAAAAAAAAGAAACTTTTTCAAGAGGGAGAAGATGGCAGAGGATACAGTTGCAGAAGAAACAACACCAAAGACCCGGAAAACGTCGGATACGAACGGGAGTGACACCAACGACGACCCCAGATACACGGTCAGCGAGCGATGGCGATCTGAATTTCATTGCAAATCTTGGCTGTTTACAACCACTAATAACCATCCTCCACTGCCCAGTTTGCAAGAAAAAGGTGAGCGATCGATCTTGTTTTATTGTTATTGTCTAGGCCACATATGCCGATATTTCGCTTTTTGTGTTTGTGTAAATGGTTTGTCATGAACTGATGAAGCAGATCTTGTGTGTTCACATAGTTCAGAGTCCCCCACTTTTTCTGGATCAGGTACTGGCCGTTTTGCTGTGCAGCAAATACAGCTTTAGTCGGACAGAAAGCTGAAAGAAAGAAGTATTCATATAATTTTGGGGGGCAGTGCATGCAGGCTGAGCATGATGCTTGCTGCCGTACTGTGTGTATGTCACATGTTGAGTGTGTACTGTGTATGTGGACATAGACTAAGTTTGCAACTTGTGTTCATTTCAGAACCTGTCGATCAGCGAAGGAGGTGATGGTGGGCGAAAGGGAGCTGCCTGTCTGCTGTCCGTGAACTGCACAAGGTGTGGGGAGCTGTTGTCAGAGTGGACATCACTACGGTCTGGCATCACCCACTCCGGCTTTGACATCAACAGACGTGTTGTTTCACCTGCAGTCAGCAACGGCCTAGGTTTCACACAGCTTTTTTGGAGGTTTTCTGCAATGCTGAACATGTCTCCACCAATGAATGAAAAGACTTGGTATCACTACCAAAAGCAGATGAAGTTTGTAGAGCTGGAGGACCTGGAGAGAGCAAAATCTGCAACCAGGAAGACCTCGAACAAAGAGAAGGATCGGAGAAAGAAGATTGATGACATTCGTCGACGTGAGAGAGAGCAGCGTCGCCATCGAGAGGATGCCATTTATGGTGCAGGACAATTTTAACTGTCTGCCAAAACTTTCAGTGCCTCCCCATGATGCTGAATGCTGTTTCAAGTGAACTTAACTGCTTTTGACAGAATTTAAGTTCATTCTATGACCTATACTGTAGTGTGAAACATTTCTAAACTTTGAAGCCAATTTTCTAAGAACTGTGTATTTTGCATGTGTGACGAACTTTCCCCCTCAGTAGCTTCTGTTCTAACAGAGCTATCAATCTGAAAATTTGCATGCTTATGTAAAATTGCATGTAGAGTGCAATAAAAGCATCAGAATCAGCCTATGTCTTATAGTTGTCAAGTTACAGGACCACAAGTGGTGGCAAAATGTTTTACTTTTTTGCCACGTTTGTATGGCTGGTGAGTGCTGAATCTGTTATTGGTACACATCAAAAACTGCTTTCCTTGCACAGAATGAACACAGCTTTACAAGAAACAGTAATTTCTACATTGAAAAAGCAAAGCAGTTTTGTACAGCAGAGGGGGCAAAATACCATGCATTGCCGTCGTGTATTATAATTATGATCAGCTGTAGATTTTTTTCTAAACAACCCAGCAACTTCAAACTTTGCAAGGAAAACATCTATGATGTGTACTATGAGTGTGCCAAATTTCACAACTCTATCTTGAACAGTTTGTTTTTTACAATTTTTACAAAAAACGGACGCCAAGAGCCACCTTAAATCAAATAAGATTTATTAAGAAAATGATGTGCACCGGAAGTTCTGATTCTCTAATAAATTTTTTGAGTCAAATTTCGTTTGAGGCAGTTAATAACATCATAAGCAATCGATACAACTTGTGTGTTAAAACATATTTCAGGAAACTTGCTTCACAGCGTGTGTCCAGTTTTGCTTATTTTCACCACTAATGAACCCTGTGTCCTCCAAGGTAGCCATGGGTGATAACTCATCCAATTTTTGTGTGAAGGTAGCTCAGACAGTAAGCAGAACATCTGAAGTAAGCAACAAATAAAATGTTCTTGTTTTGCTGTCAGGGTGGCTCTTTGTTTGCGGGTTCACTTACAGACACTTTTCACGTTTTTAATGGAAGTCAGTATATAACATAGAGCCGTAAGGGCCATTCTTGTTGAGGGGAAATGGGGTGCCCTGCTACTGGGGACTGTAATTATGCACAGTAACACCAGATTAATGTTTTATGTTGTGTACATTATAACATAGCTTACACATATCAAAGAAACAAATTACACACATTTTTGATGTTACTTTATTCCATCGCATGTATTTTGTTGATACAGTATGTTACAAAAAATGCTGAATGTGGCATGGTGGATTTGTGATATAATGGTGGGTGTAAACAACTGTGTGTGGTGCTGAGCATCTTCAATAAATTGCTTTGAAAATAATATTGAACAAAACAGAAGCAACAGACTTGTATAATATGTATTTCAATATGTTTATTTTCACTAAACTGCTTATAATTACACAACTGAAACATACCTCGGCATAACCATTTGTTACTGAAACCATGCATGTAGAACGGGCTGTTCCTACACAAAAGCATGTTGTGTTAGGGACTACTTTTCTATCGAGGCCCCACCCGGGTCTGCCCTGGGGGACTTGGGTGGGGTTAGGTATTTTTTAGTTCCCAGGGTCACCCTGGTCAGCCCCACAGGGTGGGTTTTTCTCTCTATTCTGGGGCATGTGTTTCTGTCTACCCTTTGTCCATTCACCTGTATTTGCCTTTTTAAAACTCTCCCTATTGTCTGCACTGCCTGTAGCTCTTGATATTGGATGTGTGTTGCTAGATGGTCTTAGCTTTATTTAGGCCCCATGTGTTAGGTTTATTTAACGTATTTGACCGGCTGGCGACATACATTCAGTGTTCTGTTTTTTTGTTTTTTTTTTTGGTTTTTTTTTTCACAAGCAGTGCAGGCACGTCCTGAGAAAGCCTTGTTGCTGTCGGGACGTTAAGCAATGTACAATCAATCAATCTTTTCTATCGATTTTTTTTTTTGTGATGATGTGTGCACTTCTTACTTACTTACTTACTTACGCCTGTCACCCCTACCCGGGTATAGGCCGTCGACGAGAGACCTCCAGCAACTCCTGTCCTGTGCTTCTCCTTCGATTCTACTCCAGGTGGTTCCCAGTCTCTTGATGTCTGCTTGGAGGTCTCGACGCCAGGAGTTTCTCGGCCTACCTCTTTTCCTCTTTCCCTGGGGGTTCCATGACAATGCCTGCCTAGTGATACTGGAAGCTGGCTTTCTCAGACTGTGACCGATCCATCCCCATCTTCTTCGCCCAATTTCATTCTCTGCTGTTATCTGCTCTGTTCTCTCCCAGAGTCTGACGTTGCTGATCTTCTCTGGCCAGTGGATTTTCAAAATTCTTCTAAGGCAACTGTTCATGAAGGTCTGTACTCTGTTGACTGTGGTTTTTGTCAATCTCCAAGTCTCTGCTCCATATAGGAGAACTGCTTTTACATTGGAGTTGAAAATCCGGACTTTGGTGTGTTGTGACAGCTCTCTGGAACTCCACACTTTTTTCAACTGGAGAAAGGCTGCTCTGGCTTTACCGATTCGTGCTCTGACATCTGCATCAGTGCCGCCTTTTTTGTCTATGATGTTCCCGAGATAGGTGAAGGACTCCACCTCCTCCAACGGGGTGCCAGCAAGCAAGACTGGTTCTTCCCTGGTTGCGTTCAGCCTCATTGTCTTTGTTTTCTGTTTGTGAATGGTGAGGCCCACTTGGGACGAGATGTCAGCAAGCCTCGTGGTCTTGTCCTGCATTTGTTGATGAGTGTGGGACAGTAATGCCAAGTCGTCTGCAAAATCGAGGTCGTCAAGCTGTGTCCACAGTGTCCACTGTATTCCACTTCGTCTGTGCTCTGTGGTCATCTTCATGACCCAGTCTATGGCCAGTAGGAAGAGGAACGGAGACAGCAGACACCCCTGCCTGACACCAGTTCTGACCTGGAGCTCTCTGGTGAACTGCCCTTCGTGGATCACGCGACATGTCATGCCATCATAGCTGCTCTTGATCAGGCGGACGAGCTTTGTGGGTACACCGTAGTGTCGTAGGAGTTTCCACAGAGTCTCTCGGTCCACGCTGTCAAATGCTTTCTCATAATCCACAAAGTTGACGTACAGCGGGGAGCTCCACTCCAGAGACTGTTCCACGATGATGCGGAGAGTGGCGATCTGGTCTGTACATGATCGGTTCTTCCTGAATCCTGCTTGCTGGTCTCTCAGCTGGGGGTCAACGGAGCTCTTCATTCTCTCTAGGATGATCCTGTTGAAGACCTTTCCTGGTACTGACAGCAAGGTGATTCCTCTGTAGTTGGAACACTTGCTGAGGTCGCCTTTCTTGGGAAGCTTGATTAGGTACCCCTCCTTCCAGTCAGCCGGCATCACCTCCTCTTCCCAGATCTTTCCAAACAGTGGGTACAGCATCTCCACTGTTGTCTCTAGGTCTGCTTTCAGAGACTCCGCTGGGATGCCATCTGGCCCTGCTGCTTTGCCATTCTTCAAAAATGCCACTGCTTTTCTGATCTCTTCCCGGCTGGGTCTGTCACAGCTGATGTGCACTTCTTGGGTGTTTTTTTTTTTTTTTTTTTTTTTTTTTTTTATGAGTTTGACCGAAATGTGAAGTGATTAGCTTTGATTTAAAAAAAAAAAAAGCTGCCCGTTTACCTTCTGAAATGTGATACGTAGTAATAACAAGATGGGATGAACCAAAACCACAAAGTCTCTTCTATATGGGTCCCTCTCCTGACAACTGTTCAGAACTGTGACATGGATGATCAAAAATGAAAGTGCTAGTATTTTTTTTTCTGTTTGCTTTGTACTACAGCCCAATGACACTACTTTACAAAAATGCAAAAAAATAAATTGAACATGTTGTAGTCCATAAGCTAGCAAGGTCTACCGTGCAACCCCCCCCCCCTCCTCCCCCAGTACTGAATAAGATGGGCTTCAAAGTGTTCCTTAGTAATGTCCTGAGATGTTTAAGCCATGTTCCCCGAAAATCCTTAAGAACACACCAGAGATATAGCCGATGGCGCAAGGGTACCCCCATTCATGCTCTTCGCAGGTGCTAAAATGAGGTTGAGAAACATTTTCCTCTAAATAAATCAGAATTCATTTCATTAGCCCAAATCAGGCAGTACTATGTTCAGGCACACCTTCTGCATCCTCTGCAAAAGACAGAATGAAAAAATATTAAATCTGGATCACAGTGAAGGTATTTGTGCACCCAGCAAACGGCCATTTCCGCGAAATCGCAAAAAAAGACAAAAATAATGTGTCAGATGCCTTCAGACATTTTCTATAGCACTGGCAGTCCATTTTCAGGCTTACATCATTAAAACAGGATGTCACAATTATTATAAACTTGATTAGGTGATGCTGCGAGTGCCACAGTGGTTGATTTTGTATCCCTACCCCGAAGTTGTAAAAATACACAAAATTAATTAGAAAAAATTACTTAAGTTATTCCATTTCATTTTGACCTCTCTTTACCTATTAAGTTTCATTAATATGAGCATAAAGTGCAAGAAAATAAGGAAAGTCGGCATCCTTTACGGTACATTCGTGGTGAATGATAGCTTTTTCCCATTTAAAATTGCTGAATTGGGAAACGTACGTTGTTTCTGATGCCCTCAGAAATTTTGTATACAATTGATAGGTCTTTGTTAGGTTTTATTGGTTAGGATAGAGTACCAGTCAGTTACTCCCAACCTGATTTTGTGATGCTGTGATGCATTTAGGGGCCACAGTGGCTGAATCTGCTGCCCTACCCCAATTTTACCAGTAAGCAAAGTAACACAAAATAATCATAAAAATTGCTCCTCTGTTAAAATATTTTTTGTTGCCAGTTTTTTTAAAAAAAAGTATGCATATTGAGCATAAAAAGCTGTGATAATTTCATTAATTTCAATTTGACCCATCAGTTTAATTGTAACTATTTTTAACTGGCTGGTCTTTTAGGTGATATTTTACCTAGCGTAAGGCAGGTCTAGTAAGGTCTCCCCTTTTCCTTTCATTTATTTTCATCTAGAAATGTGTAAATATGAATATGCATAATAAAGTTTCATGGTTCCTAATAGCCAAAACAATGTTATCAAAATACTTAGTTTCCACATGTCCACCACGAGATCTCCACGTCCACCTTCTGCAATGTTCCATTTTTTTATGGCCGTCTTTAAATCTTATATTGTTCTGGCTGCCAATAAGTGAGCTGTCAAGAGCTAGGCAGCATGTGTTCAGAGTTTGGTGTACAGGGGCGTGTTTTCTGGTCAGAACTGCCAGCAGACAGCTTGTCTGTATGGACATGTTTGGAGAATGTGCTAAGGAGACTGATTTTCTACGCCAAATTCACATATAGGACTGTTTCCGCATGACCCAGTCTCACGAGGTGAGTCCAGCAGGGTCCTTACAGTCTGTGAACATTTGTGAAAGTTGTTAAAAAATGACAAGGCTTTTTCAGGGCCCTGGAAAGTCTGTCAGTTTCAGTCCTTTTCCTTAAAGTCTGTGAAAGTTTGTAAAAAGTGACAACGTGCTGGCAAACTTTTGTCTACTTCTTTTTTTCTCCCCCAATTTGTGACTATTCCATTGCGAACGATCATGCTGATGCTTGTTGCAAGTGATCTATATTTAGCTCTGATCATAAAGTGACTGCATGGCCTTTCTGCCGAACATTTTGATTGGTTGTTTACGCTTCTCACTGATGCAGATGTCAGAGCACGAATCAGTAAAGCCAGAGCAGCCTTTCTCCAGTTGAAAAAAGTGTGGAGCTCCAGAGAGCTGTCACAACACACCAAAGTCCGGATTTTCAACTCCAATGTAAAAGCAGTTCTCCTATATGGAGCAGAGACTTGGAGATTGACAAAAACCACAGTCAACAGAGTACAGACCTTCATGAACAATTGCCTTAGAAGAATTTTGAAAATCCACTGGCCAGAGAAGATCAGCAACGTCAGACTGGGGGAGAACAGAGCAGATAACAGCAGAGAATGAAATTGGGCGAAGAAGATGGGGATGGATCGGTCACAGTCTGAGAAAGCCAGCTTCCAGTATCACTAGGCAGGCATTGTCATGGAACCCCCAGGGAAAGAGGAAAAGAGGTAGGCCGAGAAACTCCTGGCGTCGAGACCTCCAAGCAGACATCAAGAGACTGGGAACCACCTGGAGTAGAATCGAAGGAGAAGCACAGGACAGGAGTTGCTGGAGGTCTCTCGTCGACGGCCTATACCCGGGTAGGGGTGACAGGCGTAAGTAAGTAAGTAAGTTTACGCTTCTACCGAGCTCCGCCATTCGCTAAGCGTTCTTTTATTTGGTATCTCTTCATGCATTAGGCACGAAAGCTTCAAATAATTGCTGATACAGAGTGATCTAATTAAAGTGTGTAAACCTTCAGGCTTCAATTTGGGTTTGTGAAATGTTTATGAAAAGTTTGTGAACTTTGTCCCTGCTTTTCTGTACGGACCCAGTCCAGAGTAATCAGTGCGTAGATGAAAGATAGTGGCCTGGCTCTCCCTGTTCAGCTTGTTGATGTCTTCTGCCCACGGGCTGCAGCCGCCATTCTGCTGTTGTTGTAGTGTCTTGGTTTCTTTACAAGAGGTTGTGATCTTGAGGTAGTCTGGTGCCTGCTTTGGCCAGGCTGTCAGCCTCTCCATTCCCAGCTAGTCCAGAATGCACTGGAATCCACTGCAGCACTATTTTGTGGACAGGGCATCCAGTCTATCTTGAAGTTTCCTGGTGAGATCAGTGGATCAAGCTGCTGCCTTTCCATAGCTAGTGCTCTGCTGCTGTGTTGGGCACCTGCAGATCTGTACGATAGTTGGAGCTGCTGCCGCCAGCTGGTAAGGAGAGGGAGGTAGTAGTGCAGTCTGCACAACAGATGTACACGCCACTTCCTTTATTCCGCACGGCATCTTGTGCGGTATCACAGCTGCTGTGAGGGTAGCGCTTGTGCATAACCTCCAGCAAGATGGCTTTGTGCAGTGCTGCGACCTTTGGCAAAGAGTCCTGGAACATTGTTTATGTTGTCTTGAAGGCTCTTTCGAGATGTCCAGGTATCTGAAGGGAACTGTTCACACATCTTTGGGCTTGGTTCCAGGACGTCAGTTTTAGCCCTTTGCAGGACCTTCAGTTGACGGTTCAGATGTGAGCGTTTCTGACGGTTTTTGGTCTGCTTCTGTAGTCTCCCATGCTGTCGGTGTTTAGTAAGTCTCTTCATCGTGTATGCTGTTCTGCGTTACAGTGGCTCCAATGTCCTCCATTTCCTAAATTAGGGTGCACCAGATGGCTCTAAGAATGTCACTGCATCATGAGAATGACCCATGTTCTGCATCTTGTCAAGCCTGGCTTTTTGGGTTTTGCAGGCAGCGTTTCATGTTGTCGATGTATCTTGGTACCGCACTACTGGTCTGACCGAGCAGGTGTTTGCTTGTGCCCGGATGCTGTAATTTGCGCCAATGTGGTCCCCACCAGTTTCTTCATCAGAGACTTTTTTTTTGCAGCTCTAGCTTCCATGGCTTCGATGTGAGGCCTCCAAGTGAATCCAGTAATTTATTTGTTGCCAGTAAAGTTGGCCTGTCTGTCTTTGGTTCTGGAAAGTCTTCAGTTTTGAGGTGACCTCTTCCTTCTGATTGAAAGAGATGGTCTAGTTCAGTTTGAGTGGCCTCTTTCAGTCCAGCTGCTGACTCTGTTGGCAGCATCCTGGATTCTGCAGGATGCTATTTCTTTCTTTATGTTCTGCTGCGCTCCACACTGCAAAGTCATCCGCATGGAGGATGTTCGAGACAAACCTTTGTACTGTTGTACTGATGTCATTAATGTAGACCAAAAACAGCATCAGACACAACATCTCTCTGAGGTACACCTTCCCCGAGTTTGACAAGACTGCTGAATGTGCAGACAGTAGAAGCTTCAGCAGCAGCCCCTGTTAAGCATGCCTTAAATAAAAATAATTACAATTAAATTGATGGGTCACATTGAAATTAATGAAATGGTCACAAATGTTTATGCTCAATATGCATATTTTGTTAAGAAAACTGGCAACAAAAATATTTAAACAGAGGAGTATGACATAAGCAATTGTTATGATCATTTTTCATTCCTTTACATACTGGTAAAATGAGGGTAGGGCAGCAGATTCAGCCACTGTGGCCCCTAAATGCATCACAGCATCATAAAATCAGGTTGGGAGTAACTGTGGTACTCTATCCTAACCAATAAAATCTAACAAAGACCTATCAGTTGTATACAAAATTTCTGAGGGCATCAGAAACAACGTATGTTTCCCAATTCAGCAATTTTAAATGGGAAAAAGCTATCATTCACCACGAATGTACCGTAAAGGATGCTGACTTTCCTTATTTTCTTGCACTTTATGCTCACATTATTGAAACTTAATAGGTAAAGAGAGGTCAAAATGAAATGGAATAACTTAAGTAATTTTTTCTAATTAATTTTGTGTATTTTTACAACTTGGGGGTAGGGATACAAAATAATCCACTGTGGCACTCACAGTGATCACAGCATCACCTAGTCAAGTTTATAAAAATTGTGACCTCCTGTTTTAATGATGTAAACCTGAAAATGGACTCAGTGCTATAGAAAATGTCTGAAGGCATCTGACACATTATTTTTGTCTTTTTTTGCGATTTCACGGAAATGGCCGTTTGCTGGGTGCACAATTACCTTCCCTGTGAGCCAGAGATTCAATATTTTTTCATTCTGTTTTTTGCAGAGGATGCAGAAGGTGTGCCTGAAAATAGTATTGCCTGATTTGGGCTTCTGGAATGATTTATTTAGAGGAATAAATCTACTTGGAATCACTTGGTCAGGTGCATGATTAGGTGTTGACAGAGACAATAGTTATAGAGATATATAATAGGAGATTACTAATGTATCAAATTCAATAAGGCCGCACTAATCATGGTCGCCATTTTTTCAAATTAACAGGGTTGATTCGGCGATAGTAGAGAGGTCATGGCGGGTCATAGATTTTATTATCAATAAAGGCAAGATTTATAGATCGGTGCGGCCTTATTGAAATTTGATTCTTAGTAATCTCCTATTATATATCTAGATTTATTTAGAGGAAAATGTTTCTCAACCTCATTTTAGCACCTGCAAAGAGCGTGAATGGGGGTCCCTTGCGCCATCGGTTCTCTGGTGTGTTCCTAAGGATTTTCGGGGAACATGGCTTAAACATCTCAAGACATAATAAGGAACACTTTGAAACCCATCTTATTGAGTACGGGAGGGGGGGGGGGGGGGGGTGCATGGTAGACCTTGCTAGCTTATGAACTATTGGTGCTTGTGGGTGTTTTAAGTGATGAAAATGTCATACAGCTGTGTGTCCCGTGTGTAACCCATCACACTATTTATGCCTTCTTTCTGATGTAGCAAGAAACAGAGAAGGTGTAAAGCAGAACAATATAGCCAAAATCATTATTTTAAAGCGCATCTATCTTGTAGTTTTGTTTTGTAATGCTCAAACGTAATTACACGCCTGGCTTCAGATTGTGAGAGTCATGTGTAGGGACAAAATTTCTCAATCACTTTTCATACTTTCTTTCTGGTAATCTCAGTCCACTCACGGTCAAGTACATTTATTACCACAACACATGTCGTCTTACTGTAGCTGCATACTTATATTCAGTTGCATTCAATTGTTAGAAGAAACACCCGTGCAGTCATAACGCCCACACCAACACGGCAGTGTTAAATTACGTTCGAGTCATGCTTTTTGCAACAAGAAATTTTACACAAGAAACTTAACTAAATTTCGTCTGACGCAAATGTGACCAGCTTTTTAAATATGATCATTCCTAAAGGTCAAGTGCTTTTAAACAAATCATATCCTATTATTTTCTATGATGACTTTCACTTTTTCAATGTCACACATGCCACTGTACACCGCCTCGCACGTAGCACGCTGCTTCGGGGTTCACACCATGCGGTACACGCACACTCGATCAACCGGAAACAACGGAGGCACCCAAAATAGCTTGTGGATCGCACATCCCCACTGTGGTGTGTATATATTCATCCGCGGAAGTTGGGCAAAATCGTTAACTCATCCGCGAAAGAGTTTCTCGAAGTATACCCACACGTAACGCAATTCCGATCACGCCAGATGGGTTTCTTTACTATTGTCTTCATAGACAAGCTTCATTTGTTCTTTATTTCACCAGGGCTAAGTTGTAAAAGTAAAACAATAGAGCCTATTTTCATATGTGTTGGTTCACACGTCTCTACACAGCGTGTTGTGCAACGCATGCGTTGAGGAGAGCATTGTTGTGTTTACACCACGTGTTACGTATGGGACAGCAATTTTACTGATGTATCGTCACACAAAAGCCTCATTCTGTCAAATCCAACCTAGATCGACTGTATGGAAATATAAATTATCTTTACTATTTTGGGGTTTAAAATATTAATTTTGAGCAAGTGCAGTGCTTTGTGGTAGGTTCTTTAGACCACTGTAGCCATGTCACACACCAAGGTGCCGGAAAACAGACCAGTCAGGGAAAACGCGCTTTAAAAAGATAGTGTTAAATGCACAAACGGATTCAGTACCATTACCCAATTAGTTTATTTATAGTAAAGTCAAACAGTAGCAAAACTGTAGTGAAAAATATAACAACAGCGTTGGTTTTTGTGTTTGAAGAACATGCACTGCAGCTGAGCAGTTTTTAGAAGAGTGACCCATATGAGAGCCAAAAGTCCCTTTTATATGTTTTTTTGCAGCTAGCTGTCCTCAGTGTCAAGGGTCTCTGCCTGTTGTCTTTGACCTGATTCTGATGTTGAAACATATCATTTTGTTGTGCAGTCAGTCCATTTTCCAACACTGTGATTGGTCAGCATCTAAAAATCGCAGGGGGTTCAATGCCCCATTGCCTACCTGCTAGAACCATTGCTGTACCTGTAATTTTTAATCAGCTGGTCAATCCGCAATTCGCAATGGTGGCAGATGACGGAAATAAAAAAAATGTGCCTTATTCTGAGATGAATCAAGCGGTGAGCAGACTACTCAAGTGCTACACAAATGTGTTGCAATTCAAACTGAACTGAGAGCTCGAAACTTTCCATTGTGCGTGTCAGCAGGTATGCTGTTTAGAAAGCAAAGTCTGTTGCCACTTGTGCAGTAAGAGGGAAAGAGAAATAAATAAAGAAAATGTGACATATCTATGACATTCCACTGTTTACAGTTTTTTTTTAAAGATGGAGTAATTTGTTGAATGAGGATAGGAGCTCAGTACTGGTTGGCAAAAGATGCCAACAGTACATGCTTCATGTATGAAATCAGACCTACCATATATCGAGTCGCTTGCCACGCAGTCCTGAGCTCAAAATTTAGAAGTTCGATCTCTTGAATCCAGTGAGAAACTCTGTACTTCCTTGCTACAGATTCTGGAATTGTCACTGGCTGAACTGGTAAATGTTTGAAATTCGAGCTGCAAAAATCAAGCACATTTACACAACCGGGTATGTTAGCCTATGCGTAAATAGTCGCGTCCCCTGTGTATTTCCCAGAAAAATGAGTCTGATGTCAGAAATATTTGGAGAGAGAGAGTGTGTCGATGTCTGCATCGTGACAAAATTTCTGCTTATATGTCATCGTCACTGCCTGATTTTCTCCAGAAGTTGAGGTTTTTTACTTTTTTTTTTCTGCAGAGAATTATTTTTTACTAAAAAGTTAAAAAGATACAAAGCTCGCCAACGAACTCATCCAATGTCTTTCTCCAATCCGGCCATACCCAAAACCGCAAGTGAATATAATAAAAATAGCAGCCTCTAAGTCTAATGTGGGTCAACCGACTTCCTATAAACTGTCATTTAACTCTTCAATGAGACATCCAATTTCAAAATGCTCGGAAGGGCACCTAGGCACCTCCCCTAATTTCAAAAAGCTTGTACATACACAAACTTCGGAGATTGTGTTATTTACATACACACACACACACACACACACACACACACACACACACACACACACACACACACACACACACACGGCCTTTCATGTCAATAGTACGTTCTACAGTGAGGTTTGTGTAACTAGATGTGACGTAATTTTTATCTTGTTACTTCACTGTCTGAGTTTTAGTCTAGCCCGCATATGTTAGTGTGTGTGTTCTTTTGAAATCGCTCCACCGCATCCCATCCTAAAAAGTCTTTTCTATAAACAGAAGAGACTTAAAAACAAAGTCACATTATATATCATCAAATGACATGAATAAACATGACAGAACTCAAGAAGAAATACAACCATTACAAGCCGAAAGAAGAAATACAACCATTTTTCTCACCGGCACATGCGAGTGGAAAATATCACTCTGCACACTGGTTTTTCGCATTACGCCCGTTCACTTCAGAATCAGTCGCCGTGCACCTCCTAGAAAGTTGCTTTGAATCAGTCCATATCAGCTACTAGTGGTTCAGATGTCCTTTATTTTGAAAAATACCCCGACAGAAAACCCCTGGTCCTCCTAGTAGGGACCCCACCCGGGTCTGCCCTGGGGGACTTGGGTGGGGTTAGGTATTTTTTAGTTCCCAGGGTCACCCTGGTCAGCCCCACAGGGTGGGTTTTTCTCTCTATTCTGGGGCATGTGTTTCTGTCTACCCTTTGTCCATTCACCTGTATTTGCCTTTTTAAAATTCTCCCTACTGTCTGCACTGCCTGTAGCTCTTGATATTGGATGTGTGTTGCTAAATGGTCTTAGCTTTATTTAGGCCCCATGTGTTAGGTTTATTTAATGTATTTGACCGGCTGGCGACATACATTCAATGTTCTGTTTCCTTTTTTTTTCACAAGCAGTGCAGGCACGTCCTGAGAAAGCCTTGTTGCTGTCGGGACGTTAAGCAATGTACAATCAATCAATCAATCCTCCTAGTAGGGGGGTTGGGCGTGGGGGTAGCTTCCCCACCCTGCAAAAAAGGAAATAGCTACAAAAACGCCGACGAAAAGACTAACAGTAATTACATTCCTGGAGGAGGAAGGTTCTTCTACCAGAAGACTTATGACGTCCTGTGGTGAAAGCCGGAAGTCTTCGGAAGCCACAGGACCGAGCCGCCTCTCTCTATCCAGGGATACAACCATGGGCACATGGAACGTCAAGACCATGTACCAGAGCGGCAAGGCCGCCCAGATAGCAGCGGAAATGCAAAAGTACAACCTTTCCCTGCTAGGTATCAGTGAAGCCAGATGGACACAGTCTGGCCAGAAAAGGCTGTTAAGTGGGGAGATGATTCTGTATTCAGGTCATGAAGAGGAGAATGCCCCCCATACAGAAGGTGTAGCATTCATGCTGTCACCAGTGGCACAGAGAGCGCTGATGGGCTGGGAACCTCTTGGGCCAAGAATTATCACAGCAGCCTTTAGAACCAAGAAAAAGCTCAAGCTGAACGTCATCCAGTGTTATGCGCCCACTAATGACAGTGACGAGGAAGAGAAACAAGAGTTCTACGACCGACTCCAGAGTGCCTTGGACAAATGTGCAGAGCGAGACATCACCATCGTCATGGGCGATTTTAATGCCAAAATAGGGGAGGACAACACCGGATACGAAGAGGTGATGGGGAGACAGGGACTAGGCTCGGAGATGAGTGAGAACGGGGAGAGGTTTGTAGACTTTTGTGCTCTAAACCGACTTGTCATTGGAGGCAGCATCTTCCCACACAGAAGAATACACAAAGCAACTTGGGTCTCACCTGACCATATAACAGAGAACCAAATAGACCATATCTGCATTAGCAAGAAATTTAGAAGATCCCTTCAAGATGTTCGAGTGAGGAGGGGAGCAGATGTCGCCTCCGACCACCATCTGCTTACCTTAAGAATGAAGCTCAAGCTAAAGAAAACCCGCACAGAGACAACAAGAAGACAGCGCTATAATGTAGGCCTCCTGAAAGAAACTGGAGTTAGAGAAGAGTTCAAACTGGTGCTGTCCAACCGGTTTCAAGCACTACAGGAGCTAGTAAATGAAGAGGTGGCGGTCACCTCAGAGCAGCAGTGGAAGGCAGTTAGAGAGGCGCTGAACTCAACCTGCAAAGACACTGTAGGGTTCAGGAAACACCATCACAAGGACTGGCTGTCGGCACAGACCTTGAAGAAGATAGAAGTGAGGAAGCAGAAGAAAGCAGCTGTCAACAACAGTCGCACGAGAGCAGCCAAAGTAAGGGCACAGGGGGAATACTCGGAAGCCAACCGCGAGGTGAAGAGTAGTATCAGGGCAGACAAGAGGGCCTACACAGACAGCCTGGCAGCAGAGGCAGCAGGCAGCGGCAACATGAAACAGCTCTACGACATTACCAGAAGATTGTCAGGCAAGTATGGCCATACAGAAAGACCAGTAAAAGACAAAGAAGGCAAGCCTATTGCAGACAGAGCAGACCAACTCGACAGATGGGCCGAGTATTTTGAAGAGTTACTGAACAGACCTAGCCCACCCGACCCCCCAGACATCCAGCTGGCAGAGACCGACCTACCCATCAGCTGTGACAGACCCAGCCGGGAAGAAATCAGAAGAGCAGTGGCATTCTTGAAGAATGGCAAAGCAGCAGGCCCAGATGGCATCCCAGCGGAGTCTCTGAAAGCAGACCTAGAGACAACAGTGGAGATGCTGTACTCACTGTTTGGAAAGATCTGGGAAGAGGAGGTGATGCCGGCTGACTGGAAGGAGGGGTAACTAATCAAGCTTCCCAAGAAAGGCGACCTCAGCAAGTGTTCCAACTACAGAGGAATCACCTTGTTGTCAGTACCAGGAAAGGTCTTCAACAGGATCATCCTGGAGAGAATGAAGAGCTCCGTTGACCCCCAGCTGAGAGACCAGCAAGCAGGATTCAGGAAGAACCGATCATGTACAGACCAGATCGCCACTCTCCGCATCATCGTGGAACAGTCTCTGGAGTGGAGCTCCCCGCTGTACGTCAACTTTGTGGATTATGAGAAAGCATTTGACAGTGTGGACCGAGAGACTCTGTGGAAACTCCTACGACACTACGGTGTACTCGCAAAGCTCGTCCGCCTGATCAAGAGCAGCTACGATGGCATGACATGTCGCGTGATCCACGAAGGGCAGTTCACCAGGGAGCTCCAGGTCAGAACCGGTGTCAGGCAGGGGTGTCTGCTGTCTCCGTTCCTCTTCCTACTGGCCATAGACTGGGTCATGAAGAAGACCACAGAGCACAGACGAAGAAGAATACAGTGGACACTGTGGACACAGCTTGACGACCTCGATTTTGCAGACGACTTGGCATTACTGTCCCACACTCATCAACAAATGCAGGACAAGACCACGAGGCTTGCTGACATCTCGTCCCAAGTGGGCCTCACCATTCACAAACAGAAAACAAAGACAATGAGGCTGAACGCAACCAGGGAAGAACCAGTCTTGCTTGCTGGCACCCCGTTGGAGGAGGTGGAGTCCTTCACCTATCTTGGGAGCATCATAGACAAAAAGGGCGGCACTGATGTAGATGTCAGAGCATGAATCGGTAAAGCCAGAGCAGCCTTTCTCCAGTTAAAAAAAGTGTGGAGCTCCAGAGAGCTGTCACAACACACCAAAGTCCGGATTTTCAACTCCAATGTAAAAGCAGTTCTCTTATATGGAGCAGAGACTTGGAGATTGACAAAAACCACAGCCAACAGAGTACAGACCTTCATGAACAATTGCCTTAGAAGAATTTTGAAAATCCACTGGCCAGAGAAGATCAGCAACGTCAGACTCTGGGAGAGAACAGAGCAGATAACAGCAGAGAATGAAATTGGGCGAAGTAGATGGGGATGGATCGGTCACAGTCTGAGAAAGCCAGCTTCCAGTATCACTAGGCAGGCATTGTCATGGAACCCCCAGGGAAAGAGGAAAAAAGGTAGGCCGAGAAACTCCTGGCGTCGAGACCTCCAAGCAGACATCAAGAGACTGGGAACCACCTGGAGTAGAATCGAAGGAGAAGCACAGGACAGGAGTTGCTGGAGGTCTCTCGTCGACGGCCTATACCCGGGTAGGGGTGACAGGCGTAAGTAAGTAAGTAATCTGGTTACTGTATTACAACCGTTCAGCAGTACTGCAAGCATACTTTGTGAGCATATTAGTAACTACTACAAAAAAGAAATAAATATTTTTTAGAAATATTTTTTTTAATTCCTGAAAGTGTGTACCAACAGTCAGACTGCTGGTGGGCATAAACAGGTAGTTCATACCTAATACTTTAGCTTTTACACTCCATGTCACACTTCTGGCCACCATTTCAGAGAACAACGCATCTGCAAAAAGTGCCACTGACAATGGGTTGGGTTTTGCTGTAGATAAAATGAAGCCTCCTGTCCCGGAAAACCATGACAGAACAGTTTTACATGTAATATATAATGCAGGTATGTTTTGTTTCTACATTTGTGCTACTGCTATAATTATAGTACTTTTTTTTAATCTTCTAATTCAAACGTTTTTGTCTATTGTTGCACTTAGCGGGGAAGAAGATAAAGGTTATTCACCACTGAAAACGCCCCGGCTGCCTCCAAAACAGGCCACGCCTGCTACCAAGACAATTGTCAGGTGAGAAATACATTTTGAGATGTTTATCTTGTGCCTGAGTTGTTGTTTTTTTAGACAATTTGAGAGATATATATCCTTTAAACCCTTGACCACTGGGTGGCATTAGGCACAGACGTGTACATGCATGTCTTTTCTGCCAAACGGCATCATTTCAGGCAATGAGAAACGAGCCAGAAGCGCTCTAGCCAAGTACCTGTGCACACCCATATGAACATGTATGCTTAGCAAACACAGAATCATTCTTGGGGAAATTGGAAATTGAACTATGCATATGACATTTTCCCTGAAGTCAAGGAGATTTTTTTTGTTTCAAGAGTTATTCAGACTAATTGTGTTAACTGTGGGCTTATAGACAATATTTTTTTTAGAAAGCAGCAACACATTCTCAGCATGAGGCATTTTGTTTCCTAGTGACCTGTTCGTGACCTGTGACATTGTTTATAGTTTAAAAGATTATGGGGAAACCCTTGAGTGGGAGGTGTTATGCCATTGGTTTCATTATTTTTGTGTTTCACAGACCAATTGTGGGTCTGCGCAGGAGTGTAGAAGTTCTTGACTCAAAGGTCACAAACTGTGTATTCCAATGGCCATTTTTCGAGGTGCTTGTACATGAGCACGGGTTCCCCTCAGGGTTGTGTATTATCTCCCATTTTGTACGCAGATGACTGCAGAAGTGTGCACGAGAACCGTCACCTTGTCAAGTTTTCAGATGACACTGCCCTACTTAGTTTGTTGTTTGGCTCCGAGCAGTCATGGCCCTGTGCTAAACGAGTTTGTTGACTGGTGTGATAGATCATATCTTGAACTAAATGTTTCTAAGATGAGGGAGTTGCCTGTTGACTTTAAGACGAATTAGACTTGTCCTGGTGAACACTGTGATTCATGGCCAAGAGGATGAAATAGTTGGCCAGTTTAAATACCTTGGTACAGTCTTTGATGAAAAGCTGAGATGGGATGAAAACACAGATGCAGTGGTGAAAAAATGTAACCAAAGGTTGTACTTCCTCAGAAAGCTAAATAACTCTTCTGTTGACAGAACATTCTGAGGCTCTTTTACAAATCATTTGTGGAAAGTGTTTTGACATTTTCTTTTATCTGCTGGTTCAGCTCCTTAAGTGCCAAAAACAAAAACAGCCTTGAACGGACCGTGAAAATCTGCTCTAAGATCATTGGTGAGCCTCAGAATTATGCAGTCTTTTTTTTTTTTGACCAGCAGATGATAAAGAAGGCAATGTCCATTATTAGTTGAAAAGACCATATTTTAATACAAAATTTGAGCTGTTGCCCTCAGTCTGCCGGTACAGATGTTACAGCTGTAAGACAAACAGTAAGGAAGTTTTCTTTTATTCCCACCGCTGTTGTTCTTTTGAACAAAGTGGCATAGACTTTTATTAAATGTATTCAGCTGTGACATCTGTACTCGAGCGATGAGGGGGATGGAAAGTGCCAGTTTTGTTCTTGTAAGGTTTATGTGATAGTTGGCAATATTGGTATAGTTGTCAGTATTAGTATATAGTTGTCAGCAATAGTATAGCTGTCAGTATTAGTACAGTTCTTAATTCTGCGGGCATGGGTGCCTGTGTTTTTACTTCACTTGATATACTTATACGCTCCCGTCCAAACTGGAATTGCCCCTTCGTGGGGTAAATAAAGTTTTTGACTTGTACAACTCTGTGCTGCAGTGTGCAGGTATATTGCCCAACTATCTATATGTAACCCGCTCATGCATGCTGACATTGATACTGTGCACAGAATAGGTGCCTGGATGCACAATGTATTGATTTCAGGTTTCTTTCTACAGAGCAGGAACAGCTGTCAGCAGGCAGATGCCCCAGAACGCTGGCAAGAAGCGTGCCCTATGCCTGTCGCGGTCAACAAAGCAGCCACCAACAAAGCAGCCACGTCATGGTCTACCAACCAGCGTTGTCAAGGCAACTTTTACGCACTTTTGCAAGTTGCGTGTTTCCAAAGATGCCATTGCAGAAGTGGAGAGGCTGTAAGTGTCTTTGCAAAATCCATAAATGATTGTTTAGGAAAAGAAAATACTATCACTGTTTGATTCATTTGTTTCCTCAAAATACATTACCGGTGACATTACTATTAGCAGGCATCAGAACTGTCCGATTTTCGGCGATTTTCAGATTTTCCTGGCCCCTGTTTAATAACACTTTTGACTTGGAAATGGCTTTAAATAACTCTACAATTCTTCAAAATCGCCGTTTTCAGATTTTTTTTGGGTGAACAGTTCTGATGCCTGTATTAGGAATGCCTCTTAGCTAGCACAATTTTAGCTAAAATTGGTTGTGTACCTAGATGGCAGGGGAGGCAACCTAGGGGCGCCGTAACCTAGCAAGTGTCCCGAGTAGCCTCCCGTCCATCCCCATCCGGTCACGCGCCCATCGGATTCCCGTGGGTCTGTTCTCTTTTCTCTAGCCGTGAACTCCTCTGCGTCTTGGCTGTGTATGGTGTGACCGGTCGTCCTGTGACCTTGGACTTACTTACGTGCTCACTGTGCTAGGCTGGGATTACTGTGTTCACTGTGCTAGCTTGGAGTTTTACCTTCGTTGGAGTTTACCTTAAGAACCTGGGGGTTACTTGTGGGGGCTCCCACGGGACTTTGTGGTGCTTTCGTGGGACTTTGTGGGGCCTCTACTGGTTGGTGGTGTGGGGCTTCACCTCTGCGACACGGTTGGTCCCCTACGGCCTTGGTTGGATCGCTGGACTCTCCGACATGGCAAGGTAAAACCTCGGTTGTTGCCTGCGACCGGCGCTCAGGGAAAAGTGAGGGGAGCGCCAGGTGACGGCACTGGCCGTCGAATTGGCTCTGTATACGAAATTCGCTTTCGCTCACGTGCGCGCGTTTGTGTGGCCTCGGAGAGCCACGCTCACTCGCCTCTCACTGTTGACTACGTAAACTAACTGTTGACTATGGGTTTTGCAGTTTACAAGTCCGCAGCTGCACGCGCTGTGGGGACTTCCAATGGCCGTGTCATGAGCATACTGTGTGCCTACCCTGTTTCGGCTGTGCCTCCACTCACCCGTGTGTTGTCTGCGCCCCCTGGCTGAAAGAGCAGTGGTCTCAGCTTTGGGGCTTCTATCGCCGTGAACGGCCGACACCAGTCCGAGATCAGGCGCCTGCTACTGCCCATACCACTTCCACGGCTGTGACAGGACGTATTCCCCCGGATGTGGAGACTTGGACTGCACAGGCTACGCCAGGCCTTACTGATCTTAGAACTTCAGCCGGATTGTGCCCCCGCTCACGTAGTAATGAGAGTATCTATTACGAGCGGGGCCCACAGCGTGCTTGCACGACCCGCATGCCCATCCCAGCTGGCTCGGGGCTCGACACGGCTTCTGGAGTACGGCCCTCCAAACCATCGGGACAAGCCCAGCACAGACGTACTTCGTCCCGCCCCAAGGTCAGTGACAAGTACCCTTGGCCGGACGAGACTGCTGGACCAGTGTGTGCCCGCTCATCAGTTAAAGAAAGAGTAGACAAGCCTGGCGCACAGCTCGCTCGCTCGCCCCGCCTACCCGCCCGTTCGGACAGTATACTGAGTGATAGATGTTCCGAGCGGACACCCATGCCTTGACCTCGTTCGCGATCACGGGACAGGCCTTCATGCCCGCGGACTGCTTCCCGCGACTGGGACGCCCGCCGACACACTAGGTCTCCCTCCAGGACTGACGCTGCCCCCGTCGTTCGCCTAACCATGGCGCAGCACTCGAAGCCTGGACCATTTCCTCGCTGGCCGCGGCGCGCCTCACCCCGCTGGCCTAGACGTTCACCTCCTTCTACTCGACTTCAGCCCCGGCCATTCTCCTGCTCCAGGCTACCGTGTTCCCCCTGACGCAGCCGCTCTCCACGTGAACGCTGGTCCTCGCACCGCAGTATGGTCACTTCACTTCGCAGAGAACTTCGCGGGACTCTGCCTCGGTTCACTCCTCGCGGCACCGCTCAGGTGGGAGAAGGTCCCCCCCCCCCCCCCCCCCCCCAGCACGTCTACCACACGACGGGACGCTGCTAGAGAGACCTCCGCTCCCCGACGTAGAGAAGAGTTGCTCTCCTGCGCGCTCGGACGATGATGACGCCCTCAGCTTGGCCCCGGAAGATTCAGTTTCGGCACTTCTCCGTGAGGACAGCCCCACAGCTTCCAGGCGTTTGCGCTTTCGGGAGGACTCAGTGTCGCAGCCAGCTCCCCTGGGCCATAGGATGGAGACTCTTCAGTCCCTGGACGAGGCGGCACGTCTCATTGCTGCGTGTCTTTCCCCGGAGGATTGCCCGCCTTCCCCACCGCTCAAGAGGAAAGCGTCGGCCTTCGTGGATGCCGAGCGGCGGACCAAGCGTTTCAAGTCTCTTCCTCAGCCTCCTGGATTCCGGGACCTGCGCGACACGTTCTCCACTCATCTGCTGCAGGGCTCCTTCAGTGACTTTGGATTCTTCTCCGACTCCAGTTGGCCTGCGGATTTGGATATCACCTTTCGTCAGCGTTGGTACGCCAGTGACTCGCAAGCCTTTGCCTGCCCCCTCCCGGCGGTGGATACCTCGGCACTGTCTTTGGCGGGTAGCACTCGCTTGCACCTTCTCTTATACTGCCACCCTTATTCACAATGCCATCGCCTCGGCGGGATTCCTGGACTTGGTCACGCAAGCTATGGTTCGACCCGTCGAGGATGCTTGGCACCCTTCGATTTCACCGCTTTTGGGGGACATCCTGGCTCTGGTGGTTTCTGGCAACCGCGTGGTGTACCACACCTCCGTCAACGCCATGGCCGCTAATTGTGACCTAATGCATCGGGATGCCGTACTGAGCGCCTATGGCTTTCTGACCGACTTGAAGAAGCAGCTTCAGCAGGCACCACTCGGCGGAGAGCTCCTTTTTGGCCCTACTTGGCAGGCAGTGAAGGATGCTAACAAGGACCTCTGGCCCAGCCGCTCTGCTCCCACCCGCTTTCAGGCAGCCCGCAAGGCCGTGAGTCGCACCCTGCGGACCGTCAGACCCTCCACTCGCCCGCTCACCAGTCGCAGCCGTCTGCCACCCCAAGCCCCGGCCTTTGGCCCCTCCTGCCCGTGCCCCGCCCCCTACTGGCCCAGGCCCACCCGTTGCCCTGGGCGGGTCAGGGCCCACTGACTACCTTCCTTCTCGGCCCCCGCTGACCGCTTCCGGGTCTCCTGTCGGCGGGAGGTTTGCTCTCTGCAGCGACGTGTGGCGGTCGCTGCTGCCGGACGACCCGTGGATGCTCACCACTGTCTCCAAGGGACTGCGGATCTCCTTTCGGTCTCCTCCCCTCCTGCGTTGCTCTCCCCTGTGGACATCGGTGCCACAGATCAGCTCAGAGCTGACGCCCTGCACGGTGAGGTCGCCGCTTTGCTTCAGAAGGCCACCACAGAGGTGGTAACGTGGCACGACTCCCCAGCCTTCTACAGCCGCCTCTTCTTGGTCCCCAAGCCCGGCGGCAAGTGGCACCCTGTCATCGACCCCTCCGCGCTGAACAAGTTCATCTCCGCCCCGTCCTTCCACTTGGAGACCACCCGAGCTCTTCAGGCCGCAGTTCATCCTATGGACTTTGCCATCAGCCTAGACTTGTTGGATGCGTATCTGCACGTCCCCATGCACCCCGCCTCCAGACGTTACTTACGCTTCGCCTTCGGCGGTATGGTCTACCAGTTTCGTGCGCTACCTTTCGGCCTCAACCTCAGCCCCTGGGTGTTCACCCGCATCATGGATGCCGTCGTCGCCAGGGCCAGACGGACATCTTCGAGCCCCAAGTCAAAATACCTGGACGATCTTCTCTTGCGGAACCAGTCGGAGGCCTCCTTGGAGAAGGACCGAGATGCGCTACTAGATCTGCTCGACTGGCTGAGCTTCCTGGTCAACATGGGCAAGTCCGACCTCGCGCCATCCCGCCGCTTCGTTCACCTGGGGATGGAATTTCGCACCAATCTCAACGTGGTGAGGCTTCTGGAGCAACGGATTCAGAAGTTGGCGAACCTAGCGCGACAGGTGTCTCAAGAGGAAGCGGTTTCCGCCAGAGTGTGGCTTCAGCTCCTGGGCATGATGAGCGCGACAGCGGACCTCCTTCCCCTCGGCCGTCTCAACTACCGCCCGCTTCAGCTGCGCCTGCTTTTCCATTGGCGTCCCTCAGCTGGCGACTTCGAGTCTCTTGTTCCGGTGCTTCTGATGCTCCGTCCTCATCTTCTACGCTGGGCGGATCCCTTCTGGCTCGCGACGGGAGTTCCTCTCTACTCGCCCCCACCCCAGCTGTCTCTCTGCGTCGACACAAGTCTCTCTGGCTGGGGCGCACACCTGCTACCGATGTTCTCTACAGCCTCCGACTTCTGGGCCCCGGACCTCGCGGCCCGGCACATCAACTGGTTAGAGCTGAAAGTGGTCTGGCAAGCCCTCATCGCGTGGGAGTCACGTCTGCGGCTCCAGGTGCTCCTCGTCCTCTCGGACAACTCCACGGTAGTCTCCTACATCCAGAAGCAGGGCGGGACGCGCTCCCCCTCCCTTTGTATGCTCCTCTACCAGGTTCTCCAGTGGTGTGAAGATCGAGGCATCTCTCTCTGAGCGAGACACATCCCGGGCCACCTGAATGTCCTGGCTGACTCACTCTCGCGCCACGGTCAGCTTCTCCACACCGAGTGGGCGCTACGTCCAGACATCTTTCGGATGATCTGCGCAGCGTGGGAGACCCCCATGATCGACTTCTTCGCGATGAGGTGGAATCGCCAGCTACCCCTCTTCGTCTCCCCCATTACAGACCCACTAGCCTGGGCACTCGACGCACTCTTCTTTCCATGGGACGGCCTTGTCGCGTACGCTTACCCACCTACGGTGCTCGTCCCCAAGGTCATGCTGAAGCTCAAGGGTTGCAATGCGGTCCTGTTTCTGGTGGCTCCGTTCTGCCGACCACCGACCTCCTGAACCTCGCCATGGGCCGCCCTCTGCGGCTCCCCACCCCATGGACGATGCTCAAGCAACCACGGCAGGCGCTGTACCACCCGTGCCCTGAGCGTCTCCTCCTCCACGCCTGGAGATTTTGCGGCACTCCCTCGCCACTAGAGGCTTCTCAAGTGCAGCAGTGGAAGCTATCGCTACAGCCCGCAGGCCCTCGACCCTTCAAGTCTACGAGGGAAAGTGGCGAGTCCTGTGGTCTTGGTGCACCGCCCAACACCTCTCACCCACAAATCTGACTACACCCCAGCTGGCCGAGTTCTTCCTCTGGCTTTTCGCCGAGCAGCTTTTAGCTCCGATCACCATCAGAGGTACCTGGCCATGATCGCTGACACGTACCGCCATTTGGGCCAGCCGGACCCGGGTGGCTGCAAAGACCTAGCCGACCTGATGGCACACTTTGGCCTCCAGCGGCCTGCCCTCCGCCCGCTGATTCCGTGATGGGACCTAGCCTGGGTGCTGACGTGGCTCAACTTGGACCGCTTCCAACTGCTCCCTGTGGCTGGGTTGGTCGACGTGACCCGAAAGACTTGCTTTCTCCTGGCCCTCGCCACTGCCTCCAGGGTCAGCTGCACGCGCTCTCCACACACCCAGCCTGCTTGCAGTTCAGAACAGATGGCTCCATGCACCTACTGACCAATCCAGCCTTCCTGGCCAAAACCCGGTCACCGTTGGCCGCCCCACAGGTGATCACCATTCGGCCGTTGAGGGAACCAAGCCTGGCACGAGAAACCAGACAGCAGGACCCAGTGAGAGCCTTACGAGTATACCTGCGCCAGACCAAGCCAATATGCAGGGGACGCTCCCGCCTATTTCTCCCTCTGTCTCCAGGTAGAACTGACATCTCGGCCCAGATGATATCCTCCTGGCTCCGATGGGTTATACGCTCCGCCTACCAGAACCTCTCCCCTGACGCTGCTAAGCGTATGAACATCAGGGCGCATGATGTTAGAGCCATGGCCGCAAGCCTCGCCTTCGACTGCAACTGCGCCATCAAAGACATTGTGGCGGCAGCGGGCTGGCGAGCAGAGTCAACTTTCACCCGGTTCTACCTAAGGGACCTCTCCGGCCAGTGCGAGAACCAGTGGGAGACATCGCAGTGGCGCAACACTCCCTCCTGGCACCCCAGGTGCCGTAGGTAATTCTTAGCTGAAATTGTTGGGAGGTTGGTCCAGGGAGAGCGGGTCTCGTTGGCAGTATTCAGGGATTAGGGGTGTTTTACGCGGCACCCACCTACTCGCTATTCTTCCTAACAGTAATGTCTTCGGTAATGTATTTTGAGGAAACAAATAAATTTTTCTCTATAATGTATTTTTTCGAAAAATACTTACCGATGACATTACTCGAAGGACCCTCCCAACTGCCCCGCTTGCTGCTAGTCAGCTAAGCGAACAGACTGGCGGGAATCCAGTGGGCACGTGACTGGATGGGATGGACGGGAGGCTACTCGGGATACTTGCTAGGTTACGGCGCCCCTAGGTTGCCTCCCCTGCCATATAGGTATACAACCAATTTTGGCTGAAATTATGCTAGCTAAGAGGCATTCCTAATAGTAATGTCATCGGTAAGTATTTTTCGAAAAAATACATTTTAGAGAAAAATTCATTTTTCAAACCTTGCACACAATGCCTAGCACACTGAGCCTTATATAGTCCACAATTGCAAGTTTGGGGTTTATCCTCTGGAGACAACAGTACAGTTCAGGAGACAGATCGACAGACAGTTCAAAGGTGGTGCCAAAATAGCTTTCCGCCTAACTTGCACCAACCTTGAACTGTCTTGAATTGACCCAATCCTATTGTAGTTCGTCATAAAACTGAAGACAAATTTTAACGCCATTTGTACTTCTTTTGCCATGTCAACACGCCCAATAAACCTATAACGGTTTGGACATGCAGCAAATACACAAATGCAATCACACTTGTTTATTCTGTGCAGCTATTACAGTATTAGATCGTCAATCTATTTTTAGATGCTGCTCATACAGATAGTGTTGTAATGGAGTAGAGTCATTGTCAGATTACTTGATATTAACCCTTTGTGTGTCAGTAGTGGTTTTTGTTGCAGTGATTCCTATAGGGTTAAAATGTGCTGAACTGGATTCTCCTGTGTCTTGATGACCCATAACCAGACCTGTGTGTGGTGTTGTGCAATCGTCTGTTGCATTTGAAGTGTATTTTGAACAGTTGAGTTATGGCAGTAGTGGGCCATAACATCAAATCTCACACAAGTCTGTGATTTACAACCACACAGCCTAGAGCCATAGGTGCCAAGTCATAGATCTGCATATGCTTATTGTATGTGTAGTCCTGTTTTTTTTCCTTCCTGATACTGGGGATGCTGCACTTTACAAGAACCCTTATTATTTCTGACAGATCTGAGCAGTACTGGAAAAATATGGCAGAGGATCTGGAGGCATATGCAACCCATGCACACCGCAAAACAATTGATGAGTCGGACATGCATCTGCTAATGCGAAGGTAAGTGCAGCATCTGTTTTGCTGTCATTCTGAAGAAGAACAATTTGGGATGACCAATGCCCACAAAGCCTCTTCTATGTGAGCTTGCATGCATTTTCTACCTTTTCCACAATACGTTAGCAGACAACAAAAATAGAGAGACTGTCTTCTTAACCCTTATCATTCGGAATACACCTGTGTGTGAAATACGTTTGACTAAAGTAGTTCAAGGTTAGTGCCAGAATAGCTAGGCGCCAAGCTATTCTAATACCACCCTTGAACTAAAGCCATTGGTCTATATCCTTATCGGTAAGTATGTAGCTTGCATATGGCAGTGTACAAATTTGAAGCTTTTAGCCTCGGTATGATATGGATTAAATCAGATCAGAGAGGGAGAGAATTGCGTCAGTTACTAGTCCTACGCATGTAAAACACAAGTGCTGGTGCTTTGCGTCACTTAGGAACATTGTATAACACTGATGTGTTTGGTGATTTTACGTCACCATCACTGTCTGATTCTTCTCCAGAAGTCGAGGATTTTTACTTTTGTCATTTTGTCATGCAGTGAATTTTTATTTTAGAAAAAGTTGAAGAGGTACAAAGCTGGCTAAAAACTCATTCAGTGTCTTTCTCCAAAATAGCTGTATCCCAAATTTCAAGTGCATATAATTAATTATTATATAATCAGAATTACAGACTCTATTGTGGGTCAACTGACTTTCTATAAACGGTCATTTAACTCTTCAATGAGACATCAAATTCCATTATTCTCGGAGGCTTTCTTAGACACCCCTAATTCCTAAGTTTCTTAAGTCTTCAAGCTTGTAGGTATGCAAACTTAAGAGATTTTGATGTCTACATACATACACACACACACATACATACGGCACTTCGCGGCGAAAGTACGTTCATCAGTGAGGTTAGCCTAACTAGACATGACGTCATTTTCATCTTGTTACTTCTTTGCCACAATATGAGGCCCGTCCGCCTGCTATGTTATGTGCATGCTACTGAACGGGCTGTGACCAGCCCCATGTCAAAGTCTAACTATTTTCAATACAGTAGACAAGGCGAGGGGTGGTGGTGGACACACATGGATATACTACATTTCTTATGTTTAAATCATATAGAGATGTGATTTAAAACTATTGACTTTCATATTTTCTTTCAGACAAGGGTTTGTGACTGACAAATGTTCGCTCAACACACTCATTGCCACATACTTACCACTGGAACTGCGACGAGAGCTGATTCCCATCGCACGGTCGGGCAACAAACTGGAACCCAAAAACTAGACTCATTGTGAAAGCCTCCCCCCGAGGATCAGATATGTAGATACCTGCTTGCAAGAGGCATAGATTTTCATGAGCCCATGCAGCTGCAGGGGCTCATGAGGATCTATACCTCATGTAGGTGAAGAGACTGTGCCACTGTTAGTACAGTACAAGTGGCTCACTGGAGCTATCTCATAAAGACCTGACATGCTATGACAGATTGTTTGATTGATTGTATTTTGCTTAACGTCCCGACAGCAACAAGACTTTCTCAGGACGTGCCTGCACTGCTTGTGAAAAAACAAACAAAAACTAAACAGAATATTGAATGTAGGTCGCCCGCCGGTCTAATACATTAAATATACCTACGACATGGGGCCTAAATAAAGCGAAGACCATTTAGCAACACACATCCAATATCAAGAGCTGCAGACAGCTGGGAGAGTTTAAAAAAGAAAAATACAGGTGAATGGACCAAGGGTAGACAGAAACACATGCCCCAGAATAGAGGGGAAAACTCACCCTGTGGGGCTGACCAGGGTGACCCTGGGAACTAAAAAGAAGTTAACCCCACCCAAGTCGCCCAGGGCAGACCCGGGTGGGGGACATGCTATGACAGGATTTGGATCGACCATGGTAGTTCAAGGGTGGTGTCAAGCTATTCTGGTGGTCAATCTGACTCCAGAACTGTGATGTAGACCTCAAATTTGTAATGTCATCCTCAGGATGAAATGAGCTAATGGGGACGCTAATGACTTCCTTTTCTTAAGAGAAAATTTTAGTCGTCTCCATTATTAAGTTTCAGTAGATAAGAGTGACCGCAGCTCAACGAGGGTGGCATCATAACACAATAGCTTGCCAGCATGAGGCATAGACTTTGATGAGCTGATGATACTGAACAACATACTTGCATCATTGAATTTCTTGTAAAGTTGTGAAATAGTCATTGTGTGTGCAAATTGTATTTGTCATTGAAATGGTGTATACTGAGATGTGCTTGACAGTTTGTGTGTGTGTACACCACATTGATAATATAGCTGCTGATTTTAAAAGTGTACAGTTTACAATGATTTTCTTAAGATTTTTTTGCTAACGTGCGATAGCAATGGCGAGTCTATCTGTCATCAGTTATGTGTGGTAAACTTTAACATTCGCATTTTCTATTCAAGCCACAGTCTTCAAACTTAGCCCAAGGATACCTTGTGACAACCTTTGTAAACAATAACACAATTTCAGTGACCTCACTCAACGGTCAGGATGACATGGTTCCAGAAATAGGTTAAAAATACGTATATTTAGACCAAAATAGCTTTTTATTAAAAACTATTTTTAACTTTAAACCCAAACATACAAACTTGGAACAGAGGTACCTGATGGTAAGACATTCCTATGCATACTAATTCAGATTCACTCCTCGGAAGGGTTAAGGGTCACAAGAGCTCAGCAAATAAATATGTGAAAAATGTCAAAATTTTAGTTTTTAATCAAAGTTTTTGCAAACTTTTCAGTCAAGTTTGGCATAAAGTTAGCTGATGATAAAACCTTTCTGTGTATACTAATTAAGCTGACTTCTCACAAAGGTCAAGGGTCATGTGGGGGTGAAAAATGCATACATTTTTAGAAAGCAGATTTCACTTGTGAAAGCTGACCCTTTACTTATGTCAAGACACTTAAAACATGTAAGTGACCTATCACACAGGTCAAGGTCACAAAGGTCAGACTTATTTGGTGGATTGGTAATAAGCACGAGCCTTTGCCATTGTTTGATTTTGCATCAGTCGTGTGCCAACAGCGTTGTAAATGTGATTGAGCACACTTATGATTGCAACTTTATTAACTGTATTTTATAGCTTTCACAACATGCAATGATGTATTTGATGTAATGTACTGTTTATCGTTTCTTTTGCTTATGGATTGCTAATAAATGTATCATTGATCTTCTAAAAAAAAAAAAAAAAAACTGCAGAGAGATGTGTCTACTTGTTCCTTGTTTGTACATATTTCATTATTTGTACCCTTTCCTTAATCTTCATCAAGAAAGTATTAGTTGTATTAGAGCCCCTGGTGTTTGCCGACTGCCCTAGTCCATTGGCTGTCGGTAGAACTTTTTGTTAATGTGGTCCCCTGCAGGCAAAAGCCATTATTTCCATATTAAATTTTGTTAAACGTATGTTTAAAGTAATACGGTACATTAACCCATATATGAGCGAGACTTTTCCGGCTACAGCCGTAATTCTGGATTTTAAAAATTGCCATTTTTGTTCGTTGTTTTACTGGGGGCTGTCTGCTGCCCCCAAGCCCCTGCTTCAGGATTTAACTTTTTTTCTGTCCCACCCATGCCCATATCATACTGAGGCTAAAATCTTCAAATTTGTATACTGCCATATTCAAGCTACATTACAGTACTTACAGATCAATGGCTTTAGTTCAAGGGTGGTGCCAGAATAGCTTGGTGCCCTTAAACTATTTTAGTCAAACTTATACACACTGGTATATTCCGAATGATAAAGATTAACAGTATGTCTGTTTTTGTGAAAAGTGAAATTGTTATTAACAATTTCACTTTTAACAAAAGTGGGCATGCTGGCTTTTGCCATTCTAGGGCAGACATGTACATGTGGTTATGTGTGTATTCTTTGGGATTTATGGAATGCCTATGCATAGAATAAAATAAATATTTAAAATATACTGATCAACAAAAAAAAAAAAGTGAAATTCTAGTGTATTTGTATGATAAATCCACAAAAATACAAATTACACTATTTTTGATAGCCAGTGTATGAACTACAACATGTAAGCATGCAGTCATTGTACTGTAGTAACTGTGTTACCCTCCCTGTGCACCTGTATTGGTTAGGACACGCGGCGTATGCTTTCCACGCACGTGCATACACTGCAGAGTGATGTTGGGTTATGAACTGTTCAGCAATGCAAGGCAATAAAAAATCAGCAGTGTTACACCTTCTGTCACTTTTGCCGTTGCCACATCAACCATGCCAAGACTTGGTGCTCTCCAACGAGAACGCCTGATATATTTTTAAGGTATATTTACATCATGTCTTAAGACCTTTCTTTTAGTCTGGCTGACCAGATTTTTAACCTTCCCGCCATGAGATGGCCTTAGTTGCCTGCTCGGCGTTAAACCCAAATAACTAACTAACCAACCAACGAGAACGAGCTATTGGGCGTTTCGAAGCCGCAGAAGATCCACAAGCTGTGGCAGTGGCCTTTAGATGTCACATTTCGACCATTTACAGGCTGCAGCAACGCTACCATGCCAACGGGTCTTTTGCTGACGCTCCCCGAAGCGGACGACCACTCCACAGCAAGACCACATTTTCCTGGCTCACGTGCGAAATTGCTTTCAGCCGACCGAGGAAACAGCAAGAGAAGTTATCGGCAGGCACCCATCAGTGGCCATATAGTGTGACGACGGCTAGAGGAGCATAATCTGCACAACCGCTGTCCAGCCCGTGAACCTGATCTTACTGACCGTCGCCATGCACGCCTGCAGTGGTTACAGGCTCATGTCGACTGGACCTGGCGACAGGGGGAGAATGTCCTGTTTACGGATGAGAGCTGATACTGCATCAGCCATGCAGATGGGCGCACAAGAGTGTGGCGGAGAATGGGCGAGCGCTATGCTGATGGCTGTGTGCGGGAGAACAATGCCTGGGGTGGGCCAAGCGTGATGATTTGTGGTGGGATTTCCATGAACCAGACAGTAAGACCCGTGTTCTTCTGTGGACTCGTACCAGGTCGCGGAAATGGCATCAGCTAGGCGCTACATTGACCAAGTACTACACCCATGTCCTGCCATTTTCTTAGGGGCGCAGAAACGATAATGCGCATACACACTGCACGTATCGTCCAGCACTTCTTGGAGCAACACAACATCCCAGTCATGCCCTCAGCCCAGACCTCGATCCCATCGAACATCTCTGGGACCAATTGCAAAGGGAGGTCAAAGCTGTACGCCCCAGACCAACTACAGCTGCAGAAATTGTCCAGGCCTGGAACATCCCCCCCCCCCCAATCAGCTGTCAACCTCCTGATGCACTCAATGCGCCGACGCTGCCAAACCGCCGGAAACGCCAATGGGGGTCACACGCTATATTGACTGCGTTACGTCATGCTTGCTCCAAATAAACTTCCACACTAATTAGGCTGGTGTCCATGATTTCATTCCTAAAATGTTGATAACATCCGTTGTATGGTTTGTCCAAAATCGACTTTCAAATGTTGGATTAAATGTGATTTGAAGGGGCTATTTCATGTTTCTTTTGTTGATCAGTATATATGCACTTAAAGTACATTGGCATCATTCTTGTTTGAAGCATGTGTTGACAAAGTATTGCAGTACATATGACAGAACTGCGAACAATTCAGCAAATCACCTTTATTTTGTAACTAACCCTTTGACTATTGGAAGCACTCTTTGTCCATGTGATTCCTGCAGGAATTACCTTGACAAAAAGCACTACCAACACCCAAATGGTAAAAATAGCAAACAGTAACAAATGCAGTGGAGTTGTTTCTCGCAGATTATTATGGGAAAAACACTACTTTCATGATCTCCGACACATGACCACAAGAGATGTATCAACCATAACAGTTAACCCTTTTCATCCTGATACACTACTTCTTGAAATAAAATTGACTATGATAGTTCAAGGATGGTGCCAGAATGCCAAGCTGTTCTACCACCACTCTTGAAATAAAATGGTTGATACGTATTGTAGCCTTCATAGGACAATAAGCAAATTTGTAAAAAATCAGCCTCAGGATGTAATGGGTTGAGGTTGTGCCAGAACAGCGTGACACCTAACTGGTATGCAGTCTTCAGAGAACAACTTTGGAAATTCATCAAGCCTGCATGCTCATTTTTTGTGGCACATCAAACTCTCAAGCTCTTTTTTTGTGAAATGTCGAACCTTCAAGCTCACGTTTGTGGCAGTGTTTATTTTTGGGGGAAATGATCGTCATCTAAATCTAACATTTCATCCTTCTCCTCATACAAATCATCCTCTGGAGTGTCATCAAACACTTGTTCCGTGCTGCGCCTGTGATGGTCCAACACAAGTGTCTTCTGATAATTTGAAAATGACATATCTTTTGATTTCCCCTTGCTCATTTTCGCCATGCTGGACTTCAGAGCATTTGCCACCACAGCTGCACCAACACTGTCGAGTGTATACTTTGGCTCAAAAACTGCAGGTCGTGCCCTGACCTTGTTCTTACATGCCAGGACTTTGTTCACAAGTTCTGAGTGTGGGACTCCGTACAGATCATCCCTGAAACCTTCAAAAGGTGGAGTCAAATTCTTGCCACTAGCCGACGCCCTGTTAACCTCCTTGTGCATGCTGCCACCGGTATTGTTTACAGTACCGGTGGCTGCATGCACAAAGGGTCGAAGAGTGTCTTCCGGTGATTCACCTAGGTCTCCAACTTTTAGAGAGCAAGGCACAAAAGTACCTGAAGTGACATCTTGATGAGGCTTTGAGGGATGAGAAATGGATGATTCAGTTTTGTCTGATGATTTAACAGCTTTATGCATGCAGCTGTTGGTACTGTTTATAGTACCAGTGGCTGCATGCGCAAGTGGATTAATAGGTGCCTTCTCGGGCTGAGGAACATGTCCAGACAAGTCTGGGAGAACTTCATGACTTGCAGTTATACCACAACTTTCAGGTTTGATATCACTTTGTGTAGACAGAAAATTGTCAGTTGATTCTGACAACTGGCTGTTGCCCTGTAGCTCATTCTCCAAGTTCAATTTTGCAAACTCCTCTATAAGTTTGGTCGCGGGTGACAGTTTGTCTCTATCTCTGCCCCTCTGAAGCATGATGTCATGCCGGATGGCAGTGTCCAGCCTTGTAGGGACAAAATCGGGTCCAAAATCTGCTTTAGACAGAAGTTGTTCCACTTTCATGTAATGTGATCGACTGTCGTCTCGCACAAAGTTGATACGAGGAATGTGTCCCAGCACGTGGTGTGATGTCAGTAGATGCCTGAAACACACATGACACTGCTAATTAAGTGCAACCCTTAAACCATCATAACTGATTAACCAGGTGCCAAGCGGATAAAGCACTACACATGAGCATACTGAGTGCCAAGCTGATAAGGCACTAAACATAAGCATACAAACAAGTTGCATATTTAGGATTCCATGAAATATGAAATGGTCCATTTGGGTAACAGGAGCTAAGCTAATCAAGGAAAATTGAATATTATTACAATTTGTGCTAAAATTGAAGCAGTTATTTGCTGAGACTAGAAATCAAGCAGCAAACAATAAGAGGGGAGGGGGCGGGGGGGGGGGGGGGGGGGGGGGGGGGGTAAATATGTAGGACAGAGTTACACCCAGACTACCAGGTAGGACATATTAACTTTGACTTTTAACAAACAATTATTGAGGGGGATGTAAGACAGAGAGTTACTACCAGATAGGACATAGTAACTTTGACTTTTAACAGCCTATTTCATTTCAACTATACCACTAGTGCACTCAATCCTTTTCCTACAGTTGAAGCTGTGAGAGAAAATTATGGTATAGTGGCAACCGCAGGAAAAGGACTGAGCATGCATGCAACTTTGGCTGCCTTAACCCATTACATGCTCAGGCTGATTTTGTAAAATTTGCTTACTGTGCTATGAAGGTGACATTACAGATTAGGAGATAGATCAACCATTTTAGTTCAAGGGTGGTGCCAGAATAGCTTGGCGCCTCAGGTACCAATCTATTTTGGCACCACCCTTGAAGTATCATAGTCAAATTAATTTCATGTGGAAGTGTTTCAGGATTAAAAGTGTTAACACTAATTATAGTGCTCTAATTACCTGAGTCGACCTTCATGTTGTTTGAGCAAGGCCTCAAGTGATGCATCTTCATGAGTGCCAGCAGACAGCCAATATACGTTGACTGCACTGAAGTCGGGCACCACCTTCACCTGAACAGGGAGGGACGTGTACACATGCAAAATCTTGAATCCAAGCAGTGTCATTGTAGACGAAAATTAAATTAATACTATTAAATAATTGCCACAATATTACATAGCTATTGTGACTTGCCATACATCACAAGTGTAAAGTAACCTATATTTCTATGACGGTACAAGACATTTTCATTTCATACTTCTTTGTAAAATTTCCATTAAAGCTTAACAACATGGCAATATTTTATTTATTTTGTTTTCAATCAGTCTTTATCGATAAACCCACAGAGTTCTGTCAACAAATGGATGTTCCATTGAGCTATGAGCACAAAACACCATACGCAATTTTCACCTCAAATGTTCATGTTGGGAAATAAAGACAATTTCTGTGACTCTTCAACTGGTGTGTTATTTCTGACCTACTGAGCAAAAAATCTTTGAACTGATGTCAGCTGCACTTGCTTTGTGCTCAACCATGCGCAAGGCCAGCTGGGGCCGTTGTCAACCCCATGACTGTATGCTTAATTGGATACCTTCACTATCTCCACAGCGTATGTTGCGATTGCATCTGAGAGTTGCCCTGAGTTGACCAGCTGCACAATATTGTCATACAGTACATGTCCAATCTGGTGTGCCCTTCGCTTCTGTCCCTCGGAGTACACAGTTTTCCGACGTGGGTTCAAGTCCTCATCTCTGTCGTAAGGCTGTAAACATGAGTGAGAAAATAATGTCAAAATGTGATGGAAGTCTGTAAAGGATGACTTATGTATAGATGAAGCACTGTTAGCAGTAAACAATATTGCAGAAACTGAGTGACCATTTTTATGAGAGATCACCTGTCATGAAAGACCATTATTTTAGGTGGCTATAGCCACCTGAATGATGGACTATGACAGGGGACACTTTTTGCACTTCAAAACTTCTCCTGAGAGAGCACTCGCCTTTTAACCCATATCATACTGAGGCTAAAAGCGTCAAATTTGTACACTGCCTTATGCAAGCTACAATATAGTACTTACAGATAAGGATATAGACCAATGGCTTTAGTTCAAGGGTGGTGCCAGAATAGCTTGGCGCCTAGAGGCGCCAAGCTATTCTGACACTACCCTTGAACTATTTTAGTGAAACTTATTTCACACACTGGTGTATTCTGAATGATAAGCGTTAAGACAACTTTTTTCTTGCAGAAAGTTGGCTGCTCAAAACAGCTTCCACTGTGCCTCAGTTTACAGCTGAAGTAAGCTACACATTAATGTGCTGAGCCTACGGCTGAGCGTTGTCCTCTGAAGGAGGCAGATTAACCAAAGAAGCTGAAAGGTGGTGCAAGAGGAATAGAGAAACCCAAATAATTTGGCATCACTCTTGAACTTCCATGTGATGGTCAATCTGGGGTGAATCTGGGTTTAATGGATTAACCCCTTCTTCACTGATGAAAAAAGTTGAACAACATCCAACTGCATGAGGTATAGATCCTCATGAGCCCCTCGCAGTTGCGAGGGCTCATGAGGATCCACACCTCTTGTTGAAACCATGTTGTATCCATGTTCCTTTGATGGCCGGGGATGTTTGATGTTGAATTTAAATAAATTTCAAGAACACAGTCTGTGTCTGGGGTTAAAGACAATTTTTAAGCAAGAAGAAGACTCTATTGCCAGACAATATTATTCTTATTACATACACAAATAATCAGCTGCAATGCCTAACATTTTATGATAATAATTTTATGCTGTGCTTTATTGTGAATTATGTAATATTCTATGTGCCAAAGATTTACTGTACCTGCATGCATGTGACATGATCTATTTTGTAATGCTTTTTAAGAAGTTAGATCTATACTTACAGTTGCCAGAGTACCAGGATAAACCATTTTCTTCCTGCAAAAGCATGCACACATTGTCATGATATTAATCATTATTATATATATATATATATATATATATATATATATATATATATATATATATATATATATATATATATATATATAATACTGCCATTATCTCTTGGGTGTCTTTTTTTCTCTTTTGTCAACAATGTATTTCACAAGGCACAGTGGGGTGAACTGATGGATGCACCAGTCACATTCCACAGTGCCGAGCAAATACAGTACTTTACGAAACTGAAAGCTGATTAAACCATTACATCCTGAAGCTTTTTTTTTAATTTTTTTTTTTTTAAAACTTTGATTCTGGTCCTGTGCAGGCTACATTACAAATTTAATTATGAGACAGATCAGATCAACCATTTTTTTAGGTAGCCTGAGTTGCCAAGCTATTCTGGCATCACCCTTGAACTATCATAGTCACATTTTATTTCAAGCAGTAGTGTATCAGGATAAAAAGGATTAAGCATAATTAAATTAATACTGGTAATAGTTTGCTAGTGGAGCTTACTTGACAACTTTTTTCTTCTGTGACATTTGTGCAAAAAGACTGACCAAGTCGACCTTCAAAATAAAAGCTATTCACTTACTTTTGGCCTCCATTTCTATCGAACATTTTCTGTAAGCCTTTCGTCATCTTGATTTTGGAAGACCATCTTTTCTGCTGAGCTACCATCCCGCAGCATTCTGAAGCCGCAAGCAGACGATACGCAACGACAAAGTGAAAGGTTCGCCACATGTTTCAAAGTGCAGTTAGCTCCCTTGGAATGCAGCTGTCGGCCCACGGTATGGTATCCCGAACACGTCAAAAAGTCGTTAGGTAGGGTCTCCAATTCATTGAGCGTGTGTGTATGCCAATGTATAATAATAATAATAATATAAATCGTTCTTATATATAGCGCAGGAAGCCCACACAATAGGCTAACATGAACTGAGGCGCGCTTTAGTACAAATTAAAACTAACTTGACTCAAACTGACTCATTTATCAATGATTTACCATTCTCTATCTCACATCCCGATGCAACGTGTGACTTATTTGCTGATGACACTACCATACATACATCAAACAGCGATTTGCCAAAAATAAACGAAGTTCTCCAGCAAAGTCTTGATGAGGTTTCAAGCTGGTGCCAACATAATCATATGATAATTAGTGTCCAAAAGACAAAGAGTATGTTAATTACTTCACGCCAAAAACATCAACGTGGTCTCCTGCCCTTAACATTATACCTGAACTCTGAGCCCCTTGATCAAGTTAAAAAACACCGTTTGCTTGGAGTCACAGTAGATAACCAGCTCAGCTGGGAACCACATCGGAAAACACCTGCAAAACAATATCTAAAAATCTATTCCTGCTATCAAAACTAAGTCAAATAGTTAACACTGAGACTAGAAGACTCTTTCTCCATGCCCATATTAAGACACACTGTGATTACTGCTCCACTATCTGGGATGGATGCAGTGACGTACATTTAAAGAAACTTAACTCATTGTACCGTCGAGGGGTAAAGTTAACTGTGCCTGGTCCCCCTCCCACCGACGAAAAGTTTAGAACCATCCGACTGCTAAACCTAAACAAACAGTTCACATTTAATCGATGCATACTTATGCATAAAATTCTTCACCATAAAACCCCATCTTACCTTCGTATGTTATTTTTGGATAGTCAAAGACAAAACACGAGGAACAGTTTGTTACAGCTACCAAGGGCCAGGCTCGATATATATAAAACCAGCCTTTCGTTCTCAGGTGCCAAAGCCTGGAACAAACTACCACCCCAAATTAAATCTATTTCTAATTTTAGAACCTTCAAAACTCGTTTATATAACATCTTGTTACAGTAACTTACTATCTGAACGGACTACTTATATATATGTGTGTGTGTGTGTGTGTGTGTGTGTGTGTGTGTGTGTGTGTGTGTGTGTGTGTGTGTGTGTGTGTGTGTGTATATATATATATATATATATATATATATATATATATATATATAAAATTATTATTCACTATTATTGATATGTGTGCGCATTATTTGCATTGCTTTTTTCCAGTTTATTTCTTCATGTTTCGATTTATTGTGTTATTGTGTTTCTTACTCTTTGCTGTTAATATTTCTTTTCTAACAGGACAGTTTGTAAGAGAGGCGTTTTGCCTAAAACTTTATCCTGTCAATAAAACGTTTCATCATCATCATCATCATCACAAACTCCCCGCCATCTTCAGTTTTTCAAGAAAAATGAATGCAGTTTAAAATGGTGTTATTTGCTTTTTAATGTGTCTGGCCAAACATGAGATGTGTGTTAAAACAACGTAGCACACAGAGAAATGACCGTCTTGCGATTTTTGATTTTGGGGGTAGGTAGCTTTACCGGGTCATAGCGTAAAGACGGCCCGGCCGACAGGCAGGTTATGGGGGACATGGAAATCTATTGCCTATGGAGTACGACCTGAACACGGATCAGCTCAGGCGCACTCCAACTGTGCCACTTTGTTTTACCAGGACCTTTCAACGGACATGCTATTGAACAAGCGGCCGTCTTTTCCCCCTGCCGGATTGCGAGTCCAGCTACCGGGGCCGGGACGGAGATTCGAACCCACGACCCGGCGATTCCCTTCGCTCTCCTGCTCCGACGCTTAACCGCCTGAGCTATTTCGGACTCACTCTATGCGCAGTGTATGTCTACTATATCCAGCGCGCCCTTGATGACATAGGTCAGTAAGGGACACGAACGCCATTTAAACACACTTGTGAACAGGACACGACGAAACCTAAATCCGCAGTCCAATGTCACAACTAGTCAACTGAAACATTAGCTCGGTGCATTCACACATTTTGCATTCACAGTAGGTGACAACATTGCCCGGCGCAAGCCATTATCTGTGAATTTTGCGTTTTTATTTCAGACTGAACTCACGTCCCTCGCCATGTTAAGAATACAGATATAAACTAAACTGGCAAGAGGCATAGATCATCAATAGCCCCCGCAATTGCGGGGGCTCATGACTGAGGATCTATACCTCTTGCAGAAGTCTGCCGTTCGTTTTTGCCCTTGCAATTAAAGGTTTAAAAACACCTGTTGAGTACTGTGCACTTAAACTCTCGTTCACCTGTTGTACAGTTTTTGCTCCATTGTGTAAACAGGGTGGAGAAAACGACTAGCAATTAATGCTACTGAATTAGTCGCACAATAATACCACACAATACAACCAATAGGAATTCTGTATCCTATTCTGCCGCCTGACACAGGACAACAATGGACATGAAGGTCAGTGGTAGTGCTCCATTACTGGCACGAGTGAGAAGGGAAAAAAAAATATCAACAAATATAGTTAAGCTCTTAAACGTGACACCTTTTATCAATTATATCTGTCGCCGTATACGTACAATAAAAAGTTTGACTGCCAGAACACCTACAATAACACAGCCAGAACTACCTACAGTAGCGGAACCAGCTGCAAGAGGCATAGAACCTCATGAGCCCCCGCAGTCGCGGGGGCTCATAAGGTTCTATGTCTCTTGTTTGCTTTATTCTGTATTAAGTTGTTCGTTGGACGGCCGGGGTGCTTAAGCCGCCTTTAAATTTATCATTGTGTTATAAAGTACATGGTCGATCTATATTCCTGAAGTGTAATAATTATTGTCTGTAGAGGACAACTTCTAGCCTTTTTTTTTTGTTTTTTTGTTTTTTGTTTTTTTGTTTTTGTTTTTGTTTACGCTTTTCGTATTTTGAACCATACGATATCGCAATAAACTAAGGTAGTGGCAAAAACGCACACACGTGCATCCACATAAACATGTGCACGCACGGAAGCACGCACGCAAGCACGCAGGCACACACACAAACCAGTGAGATGCAGAGGGGGGAGGGTTATGGTGTTCTTTGCCTTTTGCAGTTTGCTGATGTGCGTGTTTTCCTAGCAGTAAAAGGGTTAATACCCACAAAGAACAAGTCATGACAACGCAAAACAGTACAACGCGTCTTTTCCTACCAGTACGTGAAATGACCATAAAACGTTGACCGCCGGAGCCGACTTGGGTCGGGGCAACACATACATTCAACGGACATAGATCTTAATGAGCCCCCCCCCCCCAGATGCGGGGAACATGAGGATCTGTGCCTGTTGTTGAGCTCGTCATACCCGTGTGCCCTCGGACAGTTAACCCGTTCAATGCCAACCGACGCAGACTGTCTTTCTGCAGTCTTCGTTAATTCAAGAAAAAACAAACAAAAACAACAACACTACATGGATTCAAACTGATATCAGCAAGAGGCATAGATCCTCATGAGCCCCCGCAACTGCGGGGGCTCACTGAGGATCTATACCTCTTGCAGTTGGGTGGTACGCAAATTTTCAGGTTAACCCATTCAGCCCTGACGCACCGGCTGTTGCAGGAGATGGGTCGACCATGATAATTCAAGGGCAGTGCCAGATTAGCTTGGCGCCTGACGGCGCCAAGCTAATCTGGCACTACCCTCGAATTATCATGGTCGATCCATCTCCTGTAATAGGTGCGTAGTCGTTAAATGACGCCTCCAAAATTTGGGAAATACGTGCGTCGGGCTGAATGGGTTAAGGTTATCCGGCAGTGAGATGAAAGGGCAGGTACTGAGACTATCGTGGCCTAGACCACTGCGGTCGCCATGCACACACTGGCACAATCACGTGCACATTCACGCCTGAAGCACGCCCACACCCTCAAACACGAAGGCCAGCAACAGCAACACCAGGAGTTTATATTTAGACAGTGACCACAGAGAAGAAGACATAACTGAGAGTAACCTGCGCGCACACGCACGTACACACACACACACACACACACACACGCGCGCGCGCGAACCCCCAACAACCAAAGATTATGAATCAACCAGCAGCGGAGCTGATCCTCTCGGCCGCAATGCATGGGCAAAAGTTGTCAGCCCTGGAGGCTGATTCAGCTTTTTAACAAAAATTCAGAGAAAGCTGCATTTCAGCCGTTTGGTTCAGACAGAACAGTCCTTCAGCCAGCCTGTTCCATCTGCAAGAGGTTAAAATTCTCATAGCCCTTGCATCCGCAGGGGCTCATGAGAATTTATGCCTCTTGCTGGCCTGAATCATGGGGTATACCGGCAGATCACTTAGGAGTCCGTGGACCTTTTCAGTCATTTCAATGTTTCGCACTGTCACACATGTTAATGACAAAAAAAAAAAAAAAGCATTGCTCGCTTTATGGCGTAGGCCGGATACTTTGTTCCCATCTGTCGACACGTTTCCACAGCGTCTTGTTCCACCTCCTTACCCTCCTTGTGCTTAACAACCATCGTTGTCTTGGCAAGTCACCATGCCGTGGAACGCCTCAGCCGACACGCTGCCCCACTGGCGACTTGATCCCTCTCCTAGCCGTCCTTGTGCTCCACAGTCGCTGCCCTGGTGAGCCTCGACACCTCATCCCGTCTCTCGTCCACATCCGCCCCGCCGAGCCGGCTTCGAGACCATGTCCGGCCTGATCCGCCCTCTGCCGGCAAAGGGACCGGTTGTAATTAATTCAATGCTGCGTCGTCTCACGGTCCAATCGACGCTCTCAGGGTGGCAGGTTTAGGTTAGTTAGGGGTTTAACGTCCACGGCACCGAAGTAATAATGGACTGCCCTGACGGGCGGGTTATGGGGGACAGAGAAATCTATTGCCTATGGAGTACGACCTGAACACTGATCAATTCAGGCGCATTGCAACTGTGCCACTTTGATTTACCAGGACCTTTCAACGGACATGCAATGGAACAATCCGTCTTTTTCCCCTGGATTGCGAGTCCATCTACCGGGGCCGGGACGGGGACTCGAACCCACGACCCGGCGATTTTCTTCGCTGTCTTGCTCCGACGCTTAACCGCCTGAGCTATTTCGGACTCCTCAGCGTGCAGTGGCAGCTTGGCCGGGCGTGTTTTGTCTGTACCGCCTGTGCCCTGTCACGAGACGCCTAAAAAACCTTGAAACCTGTACTGCATTGTTCACCCCGAATATTTCGATACTTCATACCATTACACATAGCACTCCAAACTCGTACAGTACCTAACACAGACAGAGAGACATTGGGGTACACCATCTGCGTTTTGGGTCTTGACAGAGACAGAATTTGTAGTCGCCGGCAGTCAGGGGATTAACCCATTTAACCCATTTCGTAAATTTTGGAGGTGTCACCTAACGGCTATGTACCCTGAGTTGCAGGAAATGGATCGACCATGATAATTCAAGGGTAGTGCCAGATTCGCTTGGCGCCATCGCCAAGCGAATCTGGCACTACCTTGAATTATCATGGTCGATCCATATCCTGCTGTAATGCGTCGGGGCTAAAATCGTAACGGTGCTTGTTTCCAAAAGTGAAAGGGACAAGGCATGACCGGCCGCACCTGGGTGGTGTGGCAAATTAACATTGGGTGGGTGTGGCCGCAAATTAACAGTTTCATGTATGATTGTGTTACACGAGGTGCTATATAAACTCAGGGTTTATTGGTAGTACACACGCCAGCTGCGAGGGAAGATCTTCGCAAACACCCTGAGGCAGAACGTTCTACGGACCCTCCGACATCATGAGATCTTGCGCAGTCTTCTTTGCCTTGCTGGCTCTGGCTGCATTTTTCGGCCCCTCTTCTGCCGCGGTAAGTACAGTTATTCAGATGGGGGGAAAAAAATATCACAAAACCAACACGTATTGTGCGCTGTGATTCTGGACTTTTCGGCTGAAATCCGTAAGGTCCAAAATCACAGACGCGAGGAAAGGAAAAAGAATTTGTGTACTTTAAAAAATTTATTATTTATTTATTTTTTATTTCTATTTTTATTTTATTATTTTTTATTTTTATTTATTTATTTATGTTTATTATTATTTATTTATTTTTTTTTCTGGGGGGGGGGGGGGGGGGGGGGGTTGGCGGAGGGGATGTTTTTATTCTTGTCGTTTTTTTTTTTAGCATAAATCTGAAATCGTCTATACTGAAGATCTTGTGCTGTATCTAAATTAATTTGACTCAGTTAATCATGATCGATATAGTCATGTCTCCACAGCTAACCCTTTGGCTATCGGTAGCGGTTTTTGTCGCGATGATTCCTGCAGGAATCATCGCGACAAAAACCGCTACCGACAACCAAAAACGGTTAAACTAAGGGTTTGATGAAGCCCTTCGTATAGTGTGCGCAGGCCATTAGTGCTTCTCGGGGAAATGTTTTAACGCATTCTGCTCCAGGACCGAAATCCGCAAATTTTGAAATTGCCCGCTGAAAACTGTACTACACATTCTGGAAACAGATCGAGCGTGATAGTTCAAGGGTTTTGCCAGAATAGCTTGGCGCCTATGGGCGCCAAGCTATTCTGGCACAACCCTTGAACTATCACGCTCGATCCATGTCTTGCCGTGGCGTGTCGGAGTTGAGTGAACTAATCGTCTGTACACAGTATACGGAGGGTCACCGTGACTGTTAAACTGCTTTACTGCCTGGACAACTGATGTGAAAGTAAATGACACGTAGCATTGGAGGATGTTTATGATCTGGGGATGCATCTTGTGCTTGTCAGTCAAGTGAAGGTCGTTTGACATCAGGACGCGTAACGCTTTTCGTACACATCTTCGGCAGAAAACCACTTTAGAGCAAATCAGTGCTGTTCAGTGCCAGTTGATCTAATACGATTTACTTTCATGTAACTCGTACAATTTTCTTGTTCTGCTATAAAGTCCTCAAAAACCGGGAATTTTTTTTTTTACTAATCAACTAATCCCTAAATGTACCTCAGATATAATCAGTCCACCTGATGTACAACAAAGATTAATTTTCACGTGAATGAGCGAGTTGATCAAGCCGGTTTTGAAACCGGAAACAGCGCAGTCATACGTGAAGTCGGCAAGCTATAATGAAATTCAAAGAAGTACCCAACGGAGAAAGAAACACGCTTAGAAAAGACGGGTACAACACAATTTATTAATATTTCGGGTAAATACCCTTTGTCAAAATAGACAAACAAACAAACAGAGAGATTAGCCACATTAGAGTTGCCACATTCCTTCTGCCAATGAAGATAAGTAGCGGCTAATCTCTCTGTTTGTTTGTTTGTCTATTTTGACAAAGGGTATTTACCCGAAATATTAATAAATTGTGTTGTACCCGTCTTTTCTAAGCGTGTTTCTTTCTCCGTTGGGTACTTCTTTGCTTATTACACGCTTGGCAGTGACCTTTTTGCGGTCTGGATTGATTATACTGAAATTCGGCCGTTTCCCGCTGTGGTTCTATTGGGTCATCTGAATTTCCTGGTTCTTTTGACCATGTTTTTACGACTGTACAGCAAAATAAGAAAATCAAAGGTGGTACGTTACTCATATTAGGACAACTGGCACTAAAAGATGTTTGTACAAATAAAAAAATAAAAAAAAAGTTTCTTTGCGGATATATTGGGAAAAACCGTTCCTATGTCAAACGGCCTACCGCCAGTAGCAAACCGTCTTTGGGTCCACAACGGCCTCTGTGGGCCCGCGCAGAGTCGTGCCCTGGCCCAATGCGGCCGTCTTGGGCCCGATGACCTTTGCTTAATGGGCATACACGGATTTTCTTTGCAGCCTTCAAAGGGGCAGGTGCATAGAGCCAGTAAGTATACAACACACACATCTTACTATTTTTGTTTAACCCTTTCGCTTGTAATCCAATCGCTACTGGCAACACCGCTCGGTGTGTGCGCGTCTACGCGTCCTTTACGCAGAGCGATAACGCCAGTAGCAGTCAAGGGGTTAACCCTATATCTGCCGGGGCGAGGCGAAGGATACCCATCAGCAAGAGTCTCTTGCTGCTGGGTATCATTCGCCTTGCCCCGACAAAAAAAAAAAAAGCGTATAAAACACAAGGCTAAAAAGAGACGTAAATCCTCATGAGCTTCCGCTCATTTATGAGGATTTATGTATCTTTTTAGCCTTGTGTTCTATATGCTTATTTTTTGTTGTTGTCCCACTTACATTTGTGTTTGCCACGCAAATGTCGGTCAGCGTATAGCCGTGTGGTCGCAGACGCGCAATTCGTGATCACTGGGTGTTACGTTTGTGGTTGTGTTATTCTTTTTAAGCGGCATGTGTGTGTTGATCATAATAAAAATTCGATGTTCAGTTGAGTTATTTTAGATTAGAATCACGTACCTTTTTTTTAAATTATTAGTATGATTCGTTTCCTTTTGCATGGAGAATTGCGATCGATTTTGTGTGTGTGACTAGAATGTTTCTACATTTCGCTAACTTGTAGCAAAGTCCGACCTACATTAAGCTGGAAGGTTCTGGAAAAGGTGCAATTGTTTTACTGAATGACCTCAAACATGACGTCAAAGTTTTGTAGTATACATGTTGGTTACATTCCATGACGTTTACGTAATGCACCTAGATTTTAGTGTAAGATTGTAGAAAAATCTAGAGCGGTGTTAATGATTTTGGTTACATTTTCTTTTCTTTTCTGATTGGTTGAGTTGTGTAATCTGCGGGATTGTTCTGGAAATCTGTGATAGTATAAAAGATAGTATGTGTTCGCATTGTAAGAACTCCGCCGTTGCCGGTCCTAAGCCCGGATGGGAAAGGAGGAGGGAAAACCTACGCCAAAACTCAGTACAAGGAAAACTACGCCAAAACTGCTGAAAACTACGCCAAAACTGCTAGTCCTCGATCACTTTTAGTGCCAGTGGGACAGTAAACTGGAACAAAGCAAGCGGCAAGCATTGTAAGAGACAGTGTATCAAAAGGAGAATGCATTGTGAGAAATAGTACATCAAAGTGTGGATGTCTACACTTACGTGAGTGTGTCTTGTGTGTTTGCACGCCACTACGACCACTGCCACTAACACTGGAGGATATGTATGTATGATGTGCTATTTTCGAACCAAGCATGCTTGGGTCCTACCTCCTCTTGAAGGCAGGGAAATCAGTTTGGTATAGCACACCACCCCCTTTGCACATCTAAAGTGTTTGGCCAGACAGTCGATTATATATATATATATATATATATATATATATATATATATATATATATATATATATATATATATATATATATATATATATATATATATATATATATATATATATATATATATATATATATATATATATATATATTAGTATAGTGCAGGCTGCAACGGGCTTACTCAATCCATTGGGTTTCCGTTTTCAAAAAGATATACCCCAGGGCACTTGCACAAATTCATATTAGCCCGTTCAGTGCCGAGAAAATCTGAACACCATCCAACTGCAACGAGGCATGGATCCTCATGAGCCCCCGCAGTTGTGGGGGCTCATGAGGATCTATGCATCTTCGTCAGTTGGCACCACTAAAAATGCATGTTCCTAGGACAGCTCGGGTGAGGCCGGATCTATGCCTATTGCTGACACCACTTTAAATCCATGCTCCTTTGACTGCTAGGGTCTGTGTGTGTGTGTGGAATCAACGAATTATGCAGAGACACATTCTGCAGCAGCTGGCACTGAACGGGGGATAAAGAATGTGGACAGGTTCGCAACATTTCGCCAAGCAAAGGGTCGTAGGGCCAATATAGGCTTTAGTCGGCCCGGACACTGGTTGCGCGTGGGCCAAGGTCGTTGCCAGGTGATCTTGTTCTGCGCAGATTTATCGGTGCGCAGGCCATTCAGTATTAACCCCTGAACTGCTGGCGGGCAGGAAAGCCACCCAGCTGCAAGAGACATAAAATCCGGGGTAGCGGGGGCTCGTGAGGATTTATGTCTCTTGTTAATCAGCACTAGGATGTTTTTTACGCATATTTGTGGTTCCTATTTAACTCATTCTACCCCAGACACACCACAGGAAGATAAGGATCGACCATGATAGTTCAAGGGTGATGCCAGAATAGCTTGGCGCCTATGGGCGCCAAGCTATTCTGGCATCACCCTTGAACTATCATGGTCGATCTGTGTCCTGCACTGCAATGCAGTCTTCA